>OZ034974.1:41472502-41872502 GCA_964030785.1 Siderastrea siderea
TCCTGCATGTAAGCAAAGAGCTGTTCCGAAGAGGCTGCATTTCACTTGGAAAACCCGGGGGTGTTTATCGGAGTTTACATAATGAGTAGAAATTATGAATTGTGATATCAACTTGTTGTTTGATTGATCGTTTGTTTGTAGGTTTCCCTGTCGTTATGGTCGCCTTATCACTGAGTATTGCAGCAGGAAAAGACGGAATCGAGAGTTTCATCAGTGAGAAATAGTAAGAACTGTAGTGTCAAATAATTAGAAAGACATAAATCAGCTAATTAACCAACTCAAATGAAATTTGTTCTGTTTCTCAGTTTGGTATGACGCGGTGGTAATTGAAGGAAAAAAAACAGCTACCGAGAAATTGGGATCTTAGGCATACCATGGATTTGAGGGAGGAAAGTGGGGGAGGGGGGGGGGGGTTAATTTCGTCTCTAGTCATTGTTAATAACACATGTACATATGTATCTGTATATATCGAGTTGTCCCATGTTGCTTAATACTTACATAGATATTAATAATGATAATAACTTTACATTTCCTGTTTTTGTTTTAGTTGCTGGATGTCTCCCTCCAGTAGTCAGATCTGGATATTTGTATCATTTGTTATTGTAGTTGAATTGGTAAGCTAAGCTTATCTTCTCTCACTTGCCCACTTCGTGATATCTTTGCTGTTACATGTATGGGGTTCTGTGAACACTCTTGCAAGTTGGACTAAGCTTTGTTTTACGTGTAAGATTTATTCCACTTATTTGATGACGACGGTGATAATGGCTGTGAAGACGGTGATAATGGTGGTGATTGTCGTAGTGATGACGATGATGATGACGATGATGGTGATGATAATGATAAAGACGGCCTGAATGAACACAATGTTTTTCATTTCTTCTCTAGCTTAACGTTTTGATTCTCGTTCGAGTCATCAAGGAAATGATAACAATGGAACAAGTAAAGGACAACCAGGCAGAACAAATAAGGTAACATCCGCACTACACACATTTGGTTGCTATCACTTGTAGCGTTCCATTTGGTGGACTTTTTGGAGATTGCTCAACTCCCACACGGTAGCTTTGTCCCACTCGTTGACCAGAGAGAATGGACAGAAATACTTAATTAATGTAAAGAAAATGTGCTAAAGATAACTATATACGAATATTAATTACACAAAATCTATGACGCTTGACTAGATATGAAACGTCTATAATCCAAATATTTATTTCCTGCAGACTTGGCATCAAAGCATGCGTGGTGCTAATACCCCTCCTGGGAGTCACTTGGTTGTTTGGACTTCTATCTTCAACACACAAAGCTTTCGTCTACATTTTCACAATCTTCAACTCCACTCAGGTAAATTGCGAGGTATCTGTGTCATAAGGTTGCTGTTTTATGCTGCTAACACCAATCAAATACACTCGGTTTTTTTGTTATTGCCTCCCAAGGGTTTTTTCATATTTCTCCTTCATTGTGCAAGAAACACTGAGGTAAGAATTGTAACTATCAGTTCATATTTCAAGGTGCCTCCTTAATGCACCACACTGCAAACTTGAATTTTTTTTACTTTAGAACTTCCAGTTGTACATGATGATGATCATGATGATGATGACGATGATGACGACGACGACGAAGATGATGATGATGATGATGATGATGATGAACAGTACTTGTGTGCTGTGCGTTCCGTTATAGAGCGATTTTAAGTTTAGAATTACGTTCCCTTGGCTCACTTTTCAGACTACTTTATCAAGGCTCGCTGTTTAATCGAGAAAATACGGTAACCGCATGTTTTTTTCTTTTAAGCTCTGACTGTGTTAGCAATCATTACACTGCTGCAAAAGACACAGCATATTTTTTTTAATCCATGACGATAACGATGATAATGATAATCCCAACGACCGTAACATCGGTATTTATGACGACCACAGGGATAATCATTGCATTTACAGTCTGCATTTTTATCAATTCTATTTATTTAATTTATTTGCAGATTAGAGAAAGGTTCAAAAGAAGAATCCGTCTGATTTTTCCAGCAGCAGGCAACGGAGCCAGTAATATCAAGAGAAGCTCCGAAATGAATGAAAGTAGCGGAATTGTCTCGCTGCGAAAAATTGAAGTTATTCCTGGAAGTATGTACAGCCAGAGTAATGAAACCCTGGTGCAAGTTTCGCTGTAGCATTGCACTTCATAGTCGAACCTCCTCATGCAGACACATCCGTCAATAACAGAGACTGTTATATAAGGATCCGTTTGCTTTGTTCACAGTCAAATGTTGCACTTGTCGTTTAGAAAGGCAATCCAAGTTCTTTACCAATTTTCATCGTGAGTAATGTATTCTTTTTTGGCAGTAAATAAACATAACACACTGTTATTAGGATCAGTTTGCTTTGTCCACGGTTAAATGTTGTACTTGTCGTTTAGAAAAGCAATGTATGTTTTCTTTCTGTCTACCAATTTTCCGCGTGATTAATGTAGTGCTGTGTGGCAATTGCTACGTATGATGAACAACAATAAACTTACACAATATACATTATAGCCAAGTTTTGTGACAGGAAGAAACCTCATATCCACCCGTTCACTATGTGTAAATGGCCAAATAAAAATTGTTTTATTATATGGACAACCTCAGGATTGATCACACGAAGTGCTTTTAAGTCAGCAAAAGAAACTTTTCTGTTAAAATGCATTTATTTTTTGCTTTGCGCTCCTTCTCTGCTGACAGAATATGAGCTGATGACATATTCATAGGGAGCCAATCACAGCGCGCTCTTGCCCATATACGGAGCGGTCTATTAAATGTTCCCAAATATGCCAACGTAGTTTTGACAAGCGAAAATCTCGTATGCACCTCTTCTTTATGCGTAAACGGCCCTACATCTTTACTCACAGGATATGAGCTGATGGCATATTAATAGGGATCCAATCAGAGTGCGCTCTTGCTCATATTCGGAGCGTTCTATTAAATATTCCTAAATATGTCAACTTCGTTGTGACAAGAGGAAACCTCGTAAGCACCTGTTCTTTACGTGTAAACGGCCCAATATTTGCAACTGGTATTAGAACCCTTATATCACAATAAAATTGTATAAATAAATAGCCCCTACGTCATGTAACATACTATCTGTTTTAGATATTTCTTCGCAAATAATTTTTACTAATTGTAAAAATATAAAACATAGTATGTTATCACTTCATGGAGTTTTGAAAACACGGCACTGCAGTCAGGCTTGTTAATATTCTATTTAATGATTTTCAAAATGGCTACTTCTTTAAAAGGTTTTAATATTATGAAGTATGTTAATTTATAATTTGTTATTATAGCGTGTTCTATAACTGAGAACACAGATTTATACACATTTATGCGTTCTCTTTTTAATGATTTTTAAAATGGCTTCTTCTTTAAAAGGTTTCCTTAGTACGAAATATGTTAATTTGTTATTAGAACGTGTTCTTTAACTGAGAACATAGATTTATACACATTTATGCGTTCTCTTTTTTCGCTAAGAAACTACAGGGCCATATCGCTTATGGCTTTAAATTTATACTATGTTCACCCATCAGCATTTTTGTAGAAGCATTAACATCTTATTTTAGAGCACTGTGTAAACTTTCTAATGTCAGAGCCACACCAGGTGATTTTATTAAGTTAAATTCACATCCTCCTTGCATAAGTAGGGATTGTTAAACCTTTTGGTTTTGGTGTTTTGGTAGTTGTATGTACGAGCAAATTCCACCTTGGACTTTTGGAAAGGCAACATGAGCTCCGCAAATCGAGAAATAACATTTTTTCCCTAAAATCTCGTCGTGAAACGTTTTTCACTTCAATTACCTTGTTGTGCGTCTTCGTCTTTTTCTGTCATACTCAACCCTTTAACCCTAAGGAGTGACTAGCATCTAAAGTCTCCTTAAAATAACACTACTTAATCAAACATAAACGATTTGAGAATAAAGGAAATGATCACCAAGTAGAAAAGGTATTGATTGTTAAACAAATTCTCCACATCAGTACTTTAGGAAATATATGGAGAACAGGGAGGGGAATATGCAAGCTGATATCAGGGTTTAGAGGGTTAACATGTTTTAGATGACGTCAGGCTATTAAGAATTGTTTTGAAGCCAACACAAAGGCAATGACAAGGCAATTATTTTATTGCTCCGGAGATATGGAAAATGGATAGGGGAGTAGTTAACTTTACACATATCAATTAAACCTGCTTAATTTATAGGCCTTAAACCAAAACATTTTACGTATTTGAATGAGCTTGGATGCCTCTAATTTTAAAAACACCTGAAGCTGGTTTAACTATGCTGAATGTCTTAAGACGGTCGCACGGAGTTCTTTTCCTTGGTTTTGTTTTGAGTAAGTACGAAATAATTTATACAATTCATGGTTGGTTTTTCAAGATATTATTTATTTAGGGGGTAAATAGCAAGCCCTATTATTTTTTTGTCTGTGGTTGATCTCTCTTTTTTCTTTCGGTTTACCAGCTAACAGGCATCAGAAAGTTATGGTATTTCTTTTCAGTAAACTATACTGTGTTAACATCATTTTTCTCACGTTCAGAACAAATTATGTTTGAAAGTTTTTAATATACTGAAGCTTCAAAACTTTGAGAGTCACCTGCTCTCCAGCCTCACTGAATTGAAAATATCTTTCAGTAAATGACGCCGGGCGGAGCACAAGTCTTATGAGGCTTTATTACTTTTAACCGAAACAAAAACTTAAATTATGTTAACTAAGGATTCCCCAATTTGTGTGGCGCTGTTTCAAAAATTTTGTTTGGGATTTATCATTTTTGTGGTCTTCCACCGATATTGAGGTGACCATAAGCCCTCTTGCGGTAAAATACAAATGATGGGTGGATAGAGGTTTTCAGAGGCACCCTCTTTTGAGAGCACTATGTTTTCGATTGGTTTCTATTCATTCATCCTCCTCAAAATTTAGCATTGGGATCCTTCTTTCGCTCACTTTCTTGTTCGTTTGCCTGGACAAAAGCTCTTGCAGTCATTTTTCCCGTGAAGCTTCACTCTCAGTGTAGCGCCCTAGACGCTCGTGCCTGTGTATTATCGAGAAATCGCTGTATGGAATCATTATACTCTACTGGATGGTTGTCAACGGGTTTGCTTCATTTTAGTAATCTTTTTCACTTAGAAACTATTTTATACAACCATCGTCTTGCTACAATCGCGGCCACAATTCCTTGAAACACCCTGTTCCCCCATTCAATGTTGACGAAAGTAGAACATTTTGGGGTCAGAAACAACATTGAAAAGGGGAAAGGGGAGCTCACTTGAACAAACTGTTTCAAGGTTTGTGGCCGGAATTGCGGCCACAATTCCTTGAAACACTTCGCTCCCCCATTCAATGTTGACGAAAGTAGAACATTTTGGTGTCAGAAACAACATTGAAAAGGGGAAAGGGAAGCTCACTTGCACAAACTGTTTCAAGGTTTGTGGCCGGGATTGTAGCTTACAAGAGCAATTTATTATCAAAAGAACGAATTAGAAAAGGTAAAACAACTCTTTAAAAATGAAATTATATAGTACCAATGAGAGAACCTATCAAATACTTGGTTAAACGTTTCCAGATAGGACCAGCCATAATAAGCCTAGTTTCAACATACTAAGAATACAATAGGTCGAATGGACACGAGTTTCTTTGACATTTTATAATTGAACTGTACCTCAGTTTATAGATACCAAAATATTTCCTTCAATATCTATTATTTTAAAATCTGGCTAGAAACTGAAAACCTGGGAATTAAGGAGTTCGAATAAGTCGCTATTTAAGGTAATGCAGGGACTTTCTTCGACACGTATTCAAAGGGGAGGTTTTACAGAAAATTTACGAGTGGGGAAGAGAAAATAACAGTGGAAGCTATTTTATATAACTGACTTGAATTTTTTTTATATTAGTTACCAACCAATGCCGCATTGAAAATTCCACTAATTCTTTTCAGTGTTTTAAGATCACTGACACCTAGCTGTCTCATGACAAGTAATGCCTAGTAGTTCTACAATTCATACATAACAGAAAAAAATACTTTTAGGCAGAAACGGGTAAATAACAATAAGAACCGTTTTACAGAGATTAATTATATTTTTATTCTATAGTTGTTGTCTCCCTTTATTAAAATGAAAAAGTTAATGCTTTTGTTATCAATTTTCACCTGTGAAAATAGAGATTTTCCAAGAAATATTTATTTTTATTATTTTTTATTTAATTTTTTTTATAAATGTTATTTATTAAAGAATACAAAAAAAATTACAATACAATAGATAAGCAATCACAAGAGTACACATCTTTACAAGTAGAACCAATAGATAAAAAATTAACAAACGTATAAAGCAATTACAGTAATACTTTGCACCTCTTTACAAATAGAAACAAAGAGAAAGCAAAGCGGGTCAAAGGTCTCTCAAATATCAACATCTCCAACATATTTGCTGCTGATCAGAGGTTCCCATTTAATCTTGAAATGCTTTAGATTACCATCTCCCGTGGCAATATCTTTCTCAATCCTTGCTTTTTCACGTAATTCTGTTTCAAACACAGGGAAGTATAGAGGCGTATCGTCTAGACTGCATCGGTATATGTAGAACTTGGCAACTAACAGGGCCAAATTGAGTAGCACGCAGAGCCTTGAGTTATCTATCACACCATATAACACCTTAGCAGGTGTAAGGTTCAGTACAATATGGGTATTTTTGCGCCACCATTCCCGAAAATCATTCCAAAAAGCCACTGTATGCGGACAGTGGACAAGCAAATGCAAAAGTGTTTCTGCTTTGTCTTTGCAGTGAAAACATTTGTCATCCTGTAAAATATTTGCTTTGAAAAGTTTGTCCTTTGTGAACACTGCGTTATGAATAATTTTAAACTGAAACATCCACAATGGGATTTCCTTTGTTATACTCCATGGTAGAAGATATACTTTTGATAAGTTATCTTTAGAAACATCTGAATTAAGAATTTTTTGCTCGGCTGAAGGAGGCACAAGTTTACTATCTGCGATAACACGCAGCAGATCAGCAGTGGTTAAGTTCGAGTTGTTAGTACGCCAATTTGAAATTATTTCTAAAACGCCATGGGATTCTTTGGAGATAGCATTCCAATTTTGAAGGATTGACCATAGTATGTTGTAAAACAAGCTTTAACATCAAACATACGACAAAAAACGTCAAAAGGGAGAAATTTACCTTTATCACTTATTAGATCTTTAATTTTGTAGATTCCTTTGTGGTACCACGCTGGAAAAAACAGAGTTTTATTGTTGATTTTACTGTGTTTGTTGTTCCAGATGAACGTTTCGTTTGGATTAAGATCAGCCTTGCCCGCCAAGCATGTAACCTCCTCCCAATATTTAAGCACTCTTTCGTAAAAAAGCGGTACATTTTTCACATCGAGATCCTTGACTTTGTAGTTGCACTGAAGAAGGAAAGAGAAGCCTCCTAGATGCGCAGTTGTATTATCTGGTATTATTTTCCACGCTCCCTTATTGACACTGGTAAACCTGTTGATCCAAGCACACTTTAGAGCTTTGTTCATATGATCGAAATCTATCATTTTTAGCCCACCTTTCTCTTTCAGTCCAGTGATGGTGGATTTCTTAATTTTAGCGGGCTTGGCGTTCCACAGGAACTTAAATGTTAATTTGTTTACTTCTTGAGCGAAGTTTTCAGGAATGGGCAGAACTGAAGCGCTGAAAATAAGCTTTGATAAACCGAGAGTTTTAATAATGTTAATCTTTCCATAGAGAGTTAGCATTCTTCTTCTCCAGCTGTTAAGGATTTTTTCAAGTTTTTCCAATTTGCCATGAAAATTTAGTTTATGCACGAGATTAGCGTCATTTGAAAAATGAATCCCAAGGACGTAAATAGAATCTGTAGGCCACTTAAAGCCAAACGGTTTGTCAAGACGTTCCTTCCACGAGCCTAACCATAACGCTTCAGACTTGTGTGTATTAATTTCTAGGCCGGAACACTTTTTAAATTTTTCGAGAAGGCGAAGCAGCGCTTCCACGGAAGTTGTTATTATAGATACCTTGTATCAGAGGGTCATTTTTTATTGCAAGTGCAAGCAATTCAATAGCTAAAACAAAAAGCAATCCAGACAGTGGACAGCCCTGTCTCACCCCACGCTTGAGCTTAAAAAAAGGTGACGCCAAGCCGTTGTTTATGACGCAACTGGATATATCAGTATAAAAATCCTTTACCCAACGCTTGAAATCTTCCCCGAACTTGAACACATCAAGAACCTTTGCGATGTAATCCCATTCCACGGAGTCGAACGCTTTGCGGAAATCAAGAAAGATGGCAATACCTGGAATATTTTTTTGCTTGGTGTAGTCAATCAGATCGCTAATTAACCTTATGTTTTCACCTATATATCTCCCTTTGATATACCCGGTTTGATCTGGGTTAATAATGAAAGGGAGAAGCCTTTCCAATCTTCTTGCCAAGACTTTGGTAGCAATTTTATAGTTTGTGTTTAACAGTGAAATCGGGCGTAGGTTGTTTAAATTGTTGGTTGGTTTGTTCTTTTTTGGGAGAAGGGAAATTATTCCTCTTCTTTGACAAATTGAAAGTTCACCCTTCTCAAAAGCATGGTTAAGGCTGGAAGTTAGATTTTCACTAATATCTTTCCAAAAGAATTTGTAAAATTCAGTCGTAAAACCATCCGAGCCCGGAGATTTGCCGTTTTCAAACTGCTTCAGAGCCAATAAACATTCATCACTGGCGATTTTGCCTTCACAACTATTGGACATTTCCTCTGACAAAGTGGTCATATTTGTGCTGTTAAAGAAAATACCACCGTTTGAATTTTCTACAGAGGGTCCTTGCGACTTATATAAATTCGAGAAAAACTCTTCTTGTTTCTTAAGAATTAGATCCGGGTCATTTGTTTCCGTACTATCCTCTAGCAAAAGCTTGGTTACTTTTTTATTACAGGCGGCACGGTTTTCTAGGTTTAGAAAGTATCTTGAGTTATGTTCTCCTTTGTCATGCCATCTGACCTTACTTCTTAAGATTGTTCCTTTTATTTTGTGCTCCATGATTTTGTTCAATTCAGCTTGTAACTTATGTACCTCGTGAAGGTAATGAGGATTATTTCGTGAATTCTGTGAATTAGCTAACAAGGCATTCAATTGGTTTTGAAGATCTTTCTCACGTGATCTCTGCTTTGACGCCTTTCTTTTAGCATAGGCAATGGTGAAACCGCGTAATTCCATTTTGATGAGATCCCATTTTAACCGGCAGTCTTCAGTGTCTTTATATTTATGCTTTGCAGACACAATACATTTACGAATGCCATTTACATACTCATTGTCCTCTAAAAGGGACGAATTGAACCTCCAGAACCCTGTTCCAGGTTTTCTGGAAAGTTCTTCCGATTGAACCACCGTTATAACAGCCGAGTGATCAGTGTTAGAAGCGAATATTAACACGCATTCTTTGGAAATGTTCAAAAGGCTTTTTGACATTAAAACATAATCAAGACGACATTGCACCTTCAGCGCTTTATCCCGCCATGAAAAACCTTGTTTGTCACCATTTTTTTCACGCCACACGTCGGATAATGAGTACAGCGATGAGAGTTTTGTGATTTCGTCAATAACTTTTTGTGTGCAATGGACCGGTCTACCACCTAGTTTATCTGAAGAAGTCAGAGGACAGTTAAAATCACCTCCAATGATAATATTCTCTCCAGAAAAGGGGAGTAAAACATCCTGTAAGTTTTTAAAGAACGTTACTTGTCGCGCGGAATCATTTGGCGCGTAAATGTTAACTAAAATTAGGTGCAAATCATCAGCTTTCAGATCTAAAATAATGAATCTTCGGTTTTTGTCTTTAATGCAATTTTCCACCTGACAATCGAAATTTGGGTTCTATAAAAAACATAACGCCTTTGCTGTGTTTACTACCATGGGCAGCATAGACCTTTCCACCCCATTCAGCTTCCCACGAGCTTATGCATTTCTCGTCACTATAGGTTTCTTGTAAAAAATGACACTGTGCACGATGGTGGTGCAGCCACCTGAATAGTTTTCTTCGCTTGATGGATTGATTAACTGAAATGGTTCGGAACTGAGCGCAGCCATTTTTTAGCAAAGAGTGATAAGGTAATAAATTGTTAGTACATACCTGAAACTCTTAAATTGTGTTGATACTGATCGATGGGAACAAATAAGTCGTTTATGAGAGACCCTTGACACCACTAAAAAACAAAAATACCAGCCAGCAAAAGAAAAACCACAGCACACAATAAACAACTGAGACATGAGAGCCATATGCGGCTCGATCACTAAATGGCCAAATCGATTTGTGTCCTGACTGAGACGATAGCTTTGCTACGAGAACCCAAACAAAAGCCGACGGAAGAGAGATCTATGTAAAACAGTTCCATGCATATTTAGGCTCCAGAGGTACTCACTGTTCGCTAGTAGAGACAGTTTGTGGCTTAAATCGCTGTCCATTGATGTAAAGCTTATCGTAGATTAACTTCGCGACGTCTTGACTATTTTCCTTGGCGTCTTTTAAAAATGGAACAAGACGCTTCTTTCGTCAACAATCTCCTTAGGAAAGTCACGAACAATTGCGAAATCAGTTCCCCGAAGATTTTTTGCTTTTGACAAAACAAATTCCTTGTCCCTGTGGAAAGTGAACTTAGCGATTAGTGGTCTTGGTTTCCCTTCAGAGGTGCTTGGTTTTCCGACTCGATGAACACGTTTGAACAAGATGTCGTTAGCGTCCTCTTTGTTCAGTTTAAGCCTGACTTCCATAAAGTTGCGAAGAATAGATTCAGATTTAGTAGCCGTTTCATCTTCTTGCTCTGGAATATTAAAAAAGTTGAGATTGTTACGACGGCTATGGCTTTCGAGCTTAATTGCGCGTTACTTTTCTTCTTCAGCTCGATTTGGTAGCGCTTTCACACCTCCTTTTAGCTCACCGATAGCCTTGTCTTGATCTGCAGCCTTCTTCTCCAGAGTTGCAATTTTAGAATTGGCAAAATCTAGGCTTTCTTCTAAGTCTTTGTTTTTGATTTCCAGATCGCTTTGCTTCTGTTTTAGGCTTTCAATTTCTTGAATGCATCGTAAAGCCTTGTCAAGTTTCTTCTCCATTGAAGCGATGGAGTGTGCCATACTTGCGCAATCATGACATGAACACGCGGCCGACTCATTTTCCTCGCTGGTTTGAGACCCCTTACTTCTTTTTCTTCTTTTGCGTCTGAAGTCTTCTTTTGCCGCTTCTTCCTCCGACATTTTCTGGTTTTGGGTTCTTAGAAGAACTTACATAGTGAGCGACGACGGAGCGCCAAAAAGTGCGTCCGTCTTCGTTGAAAGCTAGGCCCAGAAATATTTATAGTGTACTACAAGTATAATTTTAACACCGTTTTCCATTTCCTTCTCAGTTATCGAGAATCATCTCAGAAATGGCGTAAATTGTGATGGTGGTAAGTTTGTTCTTTGACTAAACGTGGAGCAGATTTTGCACTTGAAATAAACGAGTGAGGCGCAATATCCAGCGTACGTCAAGTAAAAAGATTGATTAGCTCTTTAACGGCCAAGATCGATTTGACACTATTTTTCTCAAACGTTATCTTTTGTGGAAGCGTTGTTAGTTGGGGTGCTGGTGATGAAACCTTTTCAACTATAAAGGCGATAACAGAAGTGTCGTTTCATTCATCCCTGGTTCCTCTTTTTTGTAAACAATCTTTTACCTAAGTGGAGTTAAATATCTCTCATTGTTCACGGACCCTGAGGTGTATAATTATCACTTTTTAGTATATACCCGCAAATGAATAGCCAGTGTCCAAGAGTTATTTTGTTGTCAAATAAATGAACAAAAAATCGCCCAAGCCGACCATCCCTTCGCTTGGAGGTCAATGATGAATGCTATCCCAATGCTAGTCAGAGCGAAGGAAAATTACTATTTACTTTTGTGATATGTATTGATCCCTGATAACCAGCTCTGTAGTAAATATACTATCTTCTGGTGTTTTTAGATGTCGTGGCATTTTGTGTTGTTTCAGTGAAAAATAAGATGGTTGCTATTTGTCGTGGTAAGGCAGAATTATTATTATTTGTCTCGTTATGAACAGTGCTCTTCTTATGAGTCGCTGGAAGAAGGAAATTCCGAGCCGTTTGTTAACGGAACTTTTGATAGTTATCATACAGTGGAATGCAAGCTTCTTGACTTGTTTCACTGCTTTGCAACTTGGTGTCTCACTGGAAAATCTGTACCATTTAGAGACTTAATGAAATGTCTGTAAATCCTAGATTTACAGACATTTTATAAGAGTTCAAATCTTGCCTACCTTTTCATATGGAATACAAAATGTTTGTTAAATCACTTTTGCATACATTTCGTACAGTTTTCTTCTTGTCTTCTTTCTAGAATCTTTATAAAATGATTGTAAATTTTAACTGCTGAAATAAGCCGCAAAAATAGAAAATTACAGACTTCACAAAATCTCTGAAGAATGCTTGTAAATCTAACATTTACAAAAATTTTCCATGGCTATTTTATCGTTTAAAATGTCTGTAAAAAAAGCTGCACTAAAGAGAAAATTCTTAAATGCCCGATCTGTTTCGGAGAAGAACCATCATGATGTCGTACATGTGGAAGTAGTATGCCTAGTCTTGCGTTTTATGGCGTATTCCTTGACCAATCACTTTGTCTGAAGAATGTATGAGATACCTTTAAAAACTTGGTGGCCTGATGATCAGCTTTGCCAGATTTCAGAGCCTTAGTTTTATAGTTTACTTATGCTCACTCGAGTCTTACCAGACGAGTAACGTACATTGTATAACAGTGGTCTTTTTGGTTTATTTTTTCTATAGGATTCGATCTGCGCAACAAAATAACATGTCGGTAAAGTTTGTGTCAAAGAAATCATTACAAGAGCAAAGGCGCCAGTTTCTCTTTACTTTTGCATCTTATTTTTAGATGTAAAAGAGTTTACCAACAGTCCGTGCAAGAAAGGAGCTACCTGTTTCAATCTTGCGGGAAGTTATCTCTGCAATTGTGAATCTGGATATACTGGCAGCAACTGCGAAACAGGTCAGAGAAGTGATGACTTGCCTTTTCTCCTTCGTTCATGTCTGAGTTCTATTTCTTTCGTCTAACAATGCAATTCAATCCAATTTACTTAATTTTGCAGATATGCTTTAAGGGATATTTGGTCGATTCCTTAAGGGTAATTTCATCCGTGCATCAAACATCATTACATATTAATGTGCAAAATAAGATTACGTTCACTCGCTAACTTCTGACCGATGTTTTCGGGTGCTGGGCCGATAGTTTAACGCTTAAGAGAAAATTCCTAAATGCCGGATCTGTTTTGGAGAAGAACTATCATGATGTTGTACACGTAGAAGTAGTATGCCAAATCTTACGTTTTACGGCGTGATGCTGGGCTTCAGTGGTTCTGCCTGTTGAAGGATAGTGATAACAGCTCTCCTTACAGTGTCTGTTCGTTCCTCGTCGAGTGATCTTACCGCTGACTCAACCTTGGCGATTATCTCAGTGGCTAAGATGTTTGTAGGAGTCACGGCAAAATTCAGACCTTTCTTTAACAGGGACTCTTCAGCGTCGCTAAGGGACCTAGATGACAGATTAATAACCCACTTAGCTTTGTCAACATAAGGTGTTTTTGTATGAGAAACTGAAGCTCGTTTCTCGCGCAAAAGTTTTTCAAACTTGCGCTGTTGCGGTCTTTGGTGGCAGTAAAGACTCGCTGGGTGTTCGATCTGATCTTGTCCAGTACCTCCACGGTATCCTCAACTGAAAGATCCTGCCGGCGGATAAAGGTCGTGCTAGCGTAGTCCTGGATACTGACACATAGCACGCCAAGATGTCAGCGCTGATTGAGACGGGACCGTACCAGCCCCTCAACAAAGACCCGACAGACCGTTTGACCCGAAAACTGTCTGAGAAGCTGCTCTCCTTAAAGAGAAACGGGCTCATATCAGAGCCTGTTTATAACAAGATTAGACCCCGGCACAAGCAACCACCTAGGATCTATGGTTTACCTAAGATCCACAAGGCCAACATACCGTTAAGGCCTATTGCGTCCTGCGTAAACACCTTTGCAGATGACTTATCTGCTTTCTTAGCTAACATCTTATCTCCCTTCACAGGCAACTCAGATTTCAGGGTGACCAACTCAGCTCACTTCGCATCCATCATCAGCAATGAGAAGATTCAAGACAACGAGATCATGGTGTCCCTCGTTGTAAGGTCACTATTCACCAACGTTCCAATTGAAGGTGCCGTACAAGCCGCGCGACGAAGGTTGAAGAGCGACCTCAACCTTGCAGACCGCACGACGCTAACACCTGCTGAGATTGCCGACCTCTTGGATTTCGTTTTAAGATCTACATACTTCCAGTATAACGGATCGATTTACGAACAACAAGAAGGCGCAGCCATGTGGAGCTCGGTTTCCGCGGTTATTGCTAACCTCTACATGGAGGCGTTTGAAGAACAAGCAATAGAGTCCGCACCCTACAAGCCCAAGATCAGGAAGCGCTACGTTCATGACATCTTCACTAACCTTGATCGCGGTAATGTTGACAGCTTCTTACACCATCTCAACAGTGAGCAACCCACCATCCGCTTTATCATGGAAACCGAGAAAGAGAGTAAGAACGCCTTTCTCGACACGTCAGTTTCTAGAGAACCGGACGGCCGCCTTACCACCAGAGTCTGCAGAAAACCAACTCACACTGATCAGTACTTGGCGTATGATTCGCACCACCCTCAATCAGTAAAACGCGGTATTGTTAAGTGTCTGTACGACCGGGCGAAGCGCCTCGTTACCAAACTATCAGTCATCTCTGAGAAAAAGAAACATTTGTCATCTATCCTTGTTTCTAATGTGTGAAACTCATCAGGACAAGAAAAGCAGCCCCCAGGGTAGAGCCTGAGACAGAGTTTAAGTCCACTGCGGTTTTGCTGTATATCAAAGGAGTATTAGAACCTGTTCGCCGCTACCTACACCAACAAGGTATTCGCGCCGTCTTCAAGTCCGACATGACACTTAGGTCACATTTAGTGCGACCAAAGGACAGCGTCGATCCGGCTAAACAAGACGGCGTAGTCTACAGGATTCCTGTGAATGAGGAAAAGTCTACATTGGCGAAACAGGAAGATCTATGCAGGAGAGGATCAAAGAGCATGACAGGGATATACGACTCGCCCGTACCCAGACCTCCGCCTTTTCTGAGCACGCCAATAAGACCGTCCACCACCCGCTTTGGAACAAGGTAAAGTTTATTGATCGAGACTCACACTGGTACACCCGTAGGGTCAAGGAAGCTATCCACGTAAGACTTGACCCTGATAACATCAATAGGGACAACGGAATTAAAATTCCTGAAGTGTGGATACGAACGATCAAGAAACACAACAGGAGACCGGTAGACCAGCGAACCGCCGAGGGAACAACTTCAAATCGGACCTCTCGGGAAACAACTTCACATCGGAACAATGAGGATCGAAACACACCAATCACAGGCAACCATCGTGATTCATATGGTGAGGCGCAACCAGTCGACCTCATCGCCTGATAAAGACTAGCAGTAAGCAGTCGAAACGTGGCAATCCACAACTCAAGTGACCACATCGTGAGACAAACGATATACACTTTATTATTTAAAAGAATCATTTTCACCATTCAGGACACAGATTGCCATCATGTAGCAAGATAAATGATACCGAAAGCTTTTTTTCTAGCTAAAGTTAACCATCCTTGGTCCATTTCAAAATATCTTTTTGCTCTAATTATGACGTCATCAGACACATCACCACAACAAGTAAATCTTAAGGCATTTAAGGACGTTAAATCCTTTACGCCGTATCCTTTAAGTGATCTCTAGTAGTTTAAAAACATCGCTTCCAGAAGGAATAATAATTTGCTTTGCAGGGGGTCCAAGTCAAGGAAACAAAGTATGCCTTAACATGGTTGAGAATTTCCTTAATTTTGAAAACACCTAATCATGTTTCATATTAATTGCGTCCTTTTGTCGTTCAATCAAGTTCATAATTTTGACTGCAGTTCGAAGTGCGGATTGTCTAATCAATTAAGGCACTTTTTGTGTAAAATAGCTTGGAATCGAATTTAAGACAGGCAATAGTGAGGAAAACCAAGAGAAACGAGTTTGAATTCCGGGAGATAGCGGGAGATTCGAAAGACTGAGGGATTCGAAATAGGGAAGGATTCGAGAAATTGAGGGACATGGCAGGAGGGTGGGGAGGGGGAATTCAAGATTCAGTGAAAGTGGGGATCTCGGCTGTATCAATGTGAATTCAATAATTTGCTTGAATGCCCGGCTCTCTTTGTTATTTATTTATTTTGACTTTACTGAGACCGTACCCTTGTTATTCTAATTTCTGTTCCACATGGCTTTCATTAGAGTAATACTTACGTACGATTACCTTTTCCAAATAATATGGAACTCGCCAATATTAATAAAAATGTTTATGTAAGTTATAATGAGACAGCCTCATAAAAATTACTTTCCGTGATGACTTCGGGTGAAATTTATTTCTAATCTCCAGGCTTTTCATTGGAGCGGTTAGATAACATTCTCTGTCCTGGTTGGTCCTCACTTTAAGCCGTCAGTGTTCATAATACTTCTTTTTTTTTCTTTCGCCCTACTCGTCAAATTCGCGTCACTTGAAGGAATATCTTTGTAACTAAAACTGCTGAATATCTCAGGATCCGTAACGAAAATTTCCGTTTCAAAAGTTCAAATGTTCTACTAGTAAATACAATTCTCGCCAAAACCTTGCTTTAATTTTGTTGTTGTTTTTAAGTAGTACAGAGGGACAATAGAGAAAAATAACAGCAACGGAGTGGCGAAGTACTTCAAGGAATTGGTTTATCATATACACAACTATGATATGAACATAGCCAGTGATTTTTAGCCCAACCAAATATTAGCTGGCAAACAGTTGAAACAAATGGCTACCTGGGTTTCGAAAGTCGGTATTTAATTTGTCTTACATTGTTATTTACTGTACATTCAAATATGAAATGTTACGGGAAAAAGTGCAAAATAAGGTGACGTTATTGTTGTCAGAAGTTTGCCCCTTGATAAGTCCCGACATATGTGTTCCTGCAAGAAAAAAAGGCGGGGTAAACGCAGTAACCTTTATTTGGCTTTAAAAAATGAAATGCGGTAGGATATTTGTCCTTGTGCAATATATATCTCTTCATTGAATCTCGCCGTTTCCTCTCTGCTTCGCTCTCGGTAGACTGAGCAGAAAGGTTATGTATTTTGAAATTCTGCACGTAAATCAAAAGTATCAACAAAATGATGGAAATAACTGATACAGCAAGGTTTATTTTGGTGGGTTAATAACAAAAATTTCCACAATCCCTGAACAGTAATGAATATTCGTAAATATATATATGCTAGCCTCCATGTGACTCCTTAGCTATGAATTATAACGTAATTTATAGCGAAATGTATGCAAAAGGTCGGTGTTGTTGATTTAAAGCTAACCGGCACCTTGAGGAGTCCAAATTAAAAGAGCAGCAATAACCACTTCAAAATGTAGCGCTTTCCCACATTTCCATTTTTCAAGTCATGAATGGGGAGTTAGAGGGGTCGATTTGCCTTGGAACAGGAATACTCTTTGTGTTCTTGATACTACTTGTCTCAGTTTCAAATTGCTTCGTCTTGATCGTGTTGTACATAAATCCTCTATGCTGTTTGAGAAAGCCTTTCTTAGTATTTTTAGCCCTCATCGCTGCAGTTGACCTCTTCAGTGGTGTAGTAGTTTGTTGTGGAACACGGTAACGCGATTACTGTGCTCTGTTGGTGTTGGAAACTTTCCCCAAGAAAGAGAAATTGTGATGATATTGAGCTACACGGGAGTAAACTCCTCCATTCTGCTGGTAACTGCGATGTCTGTTGACCGTTTTATAGCTGTTGTTTATCCTCACTTCTATCTCTGCAAAGTCCAGCGACGAAAACTCGTCTTCTGCAACGCAATTATTTGTGTCTTTTCTTCTATTTTGCCTTTCTTCAGCTAACCGGGATTTCATTAAATGTTTGTCATCCGATCGATTGCCACTTGCACACGACCTTTACTCTTGTCACAACTGTGTTAGCTTATTTTGGAATATTCTTCTTTTTAAAGAAACGATCTCGCGTTGATTTGCAAAGACAAACGATATCAACGAGAAATCCAACACTTTATGATTTGCGATGCTTAAGAATCGCTCAGTCAGAGAGAAAGTTTGTTACAACATCATTTTGTATTTTACTTTTTCTGATTATTTCGATTATCCCCTATTTTCTTGTCGGTTCTCTCGAAGCAAAATGCCGTAACTGCCGAAACCAAGGATGATGGCTTTTTATATTTAGGGAGACATCTATTGTAGTTTTGTTCGTAAATTCAGCTGTCAATCCTTTGTTAACAACATTTCGCATCAATGAACTTAAGCAGTCCGCGAAAATCGTATTAGGTTTGAGAAGGCAAGACAATCAGGGAGATATTCGTCTGAGAACCTGTGGACAACCCAATGAGTATGTGCAAAGTCAAGTCTAACTACCACAGCGAAATCACAGGGGCCTAACAGTCATCAATCAAAACCATGTTGCATTGCTGCTGATGAAGAAAACCAAGATACAAGATACATGTCAGTATTTCAGTTCAATTCAGTTAAACTCCTTGTAAAAATATTGACAATTAGACATAATATAACTCACTATACACTTAACAATACATTATTTAGTAGTTTTTCATGACACAAATGAAAAGCAGTGCAATACTTGTATTCTTTTGTCTGTCAACGAAGTTCATAAAGCAATGACTAAAAGCGAATGTTGTAACATTATGAATTTTTGAAAAAAGGAAATGAACGTGGAAACCTGTTAATAATAAGCAATAAAACAGCAAGAATAAAAAAAAACTGATAATTTAGTAAGCATTTACCAAAATTTATGGCCTTGGATATCAATTAGTGTTATATACGCATTTTTTCGCAAGTTTAATTAAATCTGAAGTTGCACTGTTTTTCATCTTTTAATATCTTTTGAAGTAAGAACGCACTTTCTCATAAATTTTGCTGTCATTTTCACTCTAGCTACTTGAGTTTAAAAGATGAATATTTACTGAGGGCATCTGGACGATGCACAGTTTTACGTATCTTTTAAAAGATCACAGCTGTGCGAATGACACGGAATTGAGCAAGACTAGAATGGAAGCGTGTCTTTGTGATATTGATCTATGGATGGTGCATAACCGACTTAAGTTAAATCAGGATAAAACTGAGGTGTTGGTATTTTCGTCATCCTATCGCCCAAGACCTGATATGCACGATTTGACCATTGTTGATGAGACAGTTAACTGTTCTTCAACGGCAAAAGACATTGGTGTTGTACTGGATGATTCTATGTCCATGGTCCCTCATATTACTGCTGTGTGTAAATCTGCATTTTCCATCTGCGCAACATATCCAAGATTAGGAAGTTTCTTACGACTGAAACTACTAAAACTCTGTTACATGCTTTTGTAACTTCAAAGATTGATTATTGCAACTCTTTGCTATATGGTGCTCGGAAATGTTTACTACATAGGCTCCAGCGAGTGTTAAATTGTGCCGCAAGAATAGTATACCAGTCCAAAAAGTATGATCACCTAACGCCTCTTCTCATGAAACTGCATTGGCTTCCTATCGAACAGCGGATACTCACCTTAAGATACTTCTGATTACATTTAAAGCGCTACACAACCATGCTCCTACTTATCTAACTGACTTGCTTACTTATTATCAACCTCCAAGACTACTTCGTTCATCCGCGAAAAACTTGCTTTGGAATCCTACCTACAATCTTAAATGTTATGGTGAGCGTTCTTTTGCTGTTGCTGAGGCATCGCTGTGGAATGCCCTACCCCAATCTGTTAAAGGAGAAGGTCACTCCAGAAACGGTGTATTTGTTCAAATCGCCAATAAAAAGATAACACTAAGTTGAGTTACTGACCGTGGTTTTAGCTTCTAAAGTGCATCCGATCCCACTGAAATTCCTCTCCAAAGAGGGCCAAAATTCAACACTGCGCACCGCCATTTTGAATCAGACTGAGCAGCCTGGCCGCTTATCCGTGACGTCAATTTGTTTAACGAGACCAGCGGTCGGGTAACGTGGGCTCTGGGGACGAGATTGCGCCGAGGTTAGAGAGTGCAAAGTTGGAAGCACCAGAACGCTTCCCTTGTGAGTAAGCGTTTATCAATTTGACGGTCACTTTCATTAACAACTTTTTCGATCACAATGAATTCAAAGTCAGACATTTGGTGTTCAATTCTATTGTAATGCACGGCTAATTCGCACGTGGTCTTATTCTTTAACATAGCCGACTTGTGATTACGAAATCTGACCTTGAATTCATTGGATGTAGAGCCTACATACTGAACCTTACATTTTTTACAGGTAGCTAAATAAATTACGTTCTTTGATTTACAGTCAAGATGTTGCCTGATACTATTAATAATAACGATCCGTACAGGCGCTATAAAAGATCTTATCTTCCTTTAAATAGTTCTTACATAAATCGCATTTCTTGCTGCACTTAAAACAACCTGTGGCAGAATTGTCGCTGTTATTATAATTGGATTGCTTGGGTCCCGCTAGGAGCTCCTATGTTTTTTGCTTATCTATAGGATGGAATGATTGACCCTTTAGGAAAAATCCGTGCTAGAGTAGGTGAATCATAAAGAAGATGGCTATATGACTTAATAATTTGGCTGATGTTTGGCAAATGTGGGTTAAAATTGACTACTAGGGGGAAAATAACTTTTCTCTCTCGCAATTTAGGTGTAAGGAGGTTCTCCCTGGGTGTATCTTTGGCCTTTTCAAATTGTTGTTTAACTTTAGAAGGGTGGTAACCCCGATCAACAAGATAGTTCTGATATTCTTTACTACGTTCTTCAAATTATGCATTATTGTTTACTTTCTGTGACCTTTGACAAGTTACTTGTAATGTTTTGTAATTGTAACCTTCATTAGCACTATTTCATTAGCACTTTTTATAAATCCCTTCATTATTACGTGACCTTATTAAGACTTCGCAATCTACCACCCTTTGTACCTATATATATGATCTTGTAACCGACCTAGCTTTACCAAGTATTGTCCAATGTCAACCATACACTGAAGAAGCCCGAAGGGCGAAACGTTTGTATTAAACATGGACCTGTGAGCGGTTTGCAGTTGACTTCCTTTTTCATTCAACTTAGCTAATTCTTGGAGTCAAGGCATCGTGTAGTGAGTCTTTAGTATTTAGCAAATTTTTAAACGTCTGTAAAGCGCTGTTGAGCCACCGGGAAACAGCGCTAGATAAATGTATTATTATTATTATTATTATCTGAAATGAGACTTCAGAAGATCAAACATGTAAAATGTTGACTTTTCTTAACACCAAACTGATTGGCGCAGACAGTTTTTAAACTGTTACATATGACATGTTCTTAGTATTGTGTGAACCCCGTATAAGTAGTATATTATCCTTGCTCTTCTGCACCATCAAAAACTCAAAGAATCTTGTTAAAATATTATTTTTTCTTGTAATCCAGAGTTAAAATAACGATTTTTTGACCACCTTATTCATCCAATTACGTTAGGAGTAGGTGGCGTCATCCAACGTGGAGGTATTTAAACCCATTTCCCAATTTTTCAAAAGCAGTGTTCCTTTTCTAGTATTTCTTAGAATATGAAAATTATAGTGAATAATAAAGAAATTAAATAATCATCTTTGGCAAAATGTCTTACGCTTATGTTTGGTTTTGTGGCTTCTTCCAGGATACAGATGTAATCATCTGAGAGAAAATGGCGAGTATATAGTGAACGAGTCTTGAGGAATCTCGCCCTTACGTGCTTTTGTTCACCCACACAATTAGCCATCCCGAAAAAAAGGTCAATTCTTCCAACTGGCTCTCCTTTTTTAGAAACGGAATATAATTCCCAGAAATGCAGTTTTTTTCAGTCGATTTCAGTCTATTTCATAACTGGAGAGAATCATTGCCATTCTTAAAAACCGTTAACATTCCAAAAAAGCAAAAAGTCACTTCAGGCAATGTCCAGGTTATCATAACTTGTTCTTCTAATGCTGGGTGGAGTAAAATTTGAAAGTTAATGAAATTTAACCCTCGCTTTACTGCACGCGTTAAGCTACATGAAGCATGAACTGGTCATAAGATTATATTTTAGTAGTTACAACTAAGGATTTCACCCTCATACTGTAAATGTCCCAACCACTTTGTACGGCACTGCAAAATAGCTTTCGTTGGAGGGTGTCATCCAAGGAAAAGTTATCCTTGGATGACTTACTCACGTGACTAACCACGTGAGTAAGGTTCGATGCTAGAAATGAAATGAGTAATCGCTCACTAGATAAAATAATAAACGACTTTTCAACTTTTTTATGCCATGCTTTATTTTACTATTACAACGTTTCAATTGAAATGGTAAATACTTGCTGTTTTTTCTTTAGGCTTCGGCAAAATGGATTTCACATCATCAATTTGTCGTAGGAATGTTCGATGGCACAGTAACACCATTCAGCATCATTTAACTTTCTTATAAAACATCGTTCAACAGGAAGCCCACATCAGTCAACAGGGTCCCAACCGCAATTAACTTCCCGTATTTAATAATGCTAAACGATGTTCAGTGGAAATGTTTAATCCGTTTGCCCGCAGGCTTAATCAGAAACGCCCTGTTTACAGACAAGTTATCAGCCAAGATCCATAATCACTGATTGGCTTCCTAAGGTATTGGCTTGTTACTACTAATGTATCAGGTTACTACAGCTTAGTATTTCTATTGATTGTTGTTCACCGGTTTCAGTTTGATATTGTGGTGTTTTCATGTTGATGCGCTCTTGTGGGAAAATTTTCAGTGGCAAATCCCTCTGATCTTCATGCTGTTTCAAACGCACTTCTTAAAGGAGCGTTTATCAGACAGCTGTTAAACACCAGCGGATGTCGTAAGATTTGAATTCATCATGGAACGTGATTTTGAGAAATCTCTTTGTCTTGGCAGTGGAATACCCTTCCTGTTTCTCACACTTCTCGTTTCAGTTCCAAATGGTTTCATCTTGGTTGCGCTTTACAGAAACCCTCTGCGCTGCTTTAGGAAAACTTAATCCGTGCTTTTGGTGTTCATTTGTGTGGTGGATTTCTCTAATAGCATTGTAGTATGTTCCGGAGAAACGCTAATGCGATTTCTGTGCGCCTTAAGTCACTAAAACATTCCCCAAGAAGGAGATATTGTGAGCATTCTAGGCTTCATAGAATTAACATTTCTATCCTGATAGTGACTGCAGTGTCCATTGATCGCTTTGTCGCCGTTGTTTTTCCTCATTTCTATCGCAGCAAAGTCCAGCCAAAGACACTTGTGCTATGCAACATCGGCATTGTCGTTTTCTCGTCAGTTGTTGCCTCCCTTCAATTTGAAAACATTTCAATGGATTTATACCGTTTAATAGAACAACATTTACACGCAGCGTTGCTGCAACGCTGAAGGTTAGCACGCAAATGCAAAAGTTTGTTGGAGCGCGGAGTTGGTCAAAAGAGGAAGTTGTTAGGATACTGCTATTGCTTGAAGAGAGACGAAGCGAGCGCCAAAAAAAACCCTCCTGCGCAGAAACTCGGCACGTGATGATATGGAGCAAGTTTTTATTCAACGTTGTGTTTTTTGTCGTTCAATCAAGTTCATAACTCTGACTCCAGTTCGAAGTACAGATTGTTTAATCAACTAAGGAC
The DNA here is from genome assembly GCA_964030785.1 of Siderastrea siderea. Taxonomy (NCBI): domain Eukaryota; kingdom Metazoa; phylum Cnidaria; class Anthozoa; order Scleractinia; family Rhizangiidae; genus Siderastrea; species Siderastrea siderea. The sequence goes on from OZ034974.1 coordinate 41,496,267, forward strand.
ACAGAAAGTTGCGCTTTATTTAAAATAGCAGGAGATCGGAGATAAGCAATAGTGATTGACTCAACAGTAGTAAGCAAAACCAAGAGAAAGGAGGGATTCAACGTAGCGGGGAACTCGAGATACCAGGATTCCGAGAAAGCAGGGTTCTTCGCTGTATAAGGCTTCATTCAATAATTTGCGCTAATGGCTGGGTCTGTTTGCCGGTTATCTTTGGTAAATCCTATTCAGACCACAACTTGTTACTCTAATTTTAGCTACAAATGCCTTTCTAAATTAAAACAAAACAAAACAAAATACAGGCGAGACGCATTGGGAATTGGCCTTCTCTGAACGAGTTTGTGTTGATTTTAGGATGTTGTTTAACACAGCCCAGTGATATTAAGTTTGAAAATTATTCAGTGTCCTTACCCTGCCTTCGAGTACGACTTTCTGGAAAGAAAGGGATAAGGGAATGAAATGTTGAAGGAAACTTCCGCACAATGATTATTTGCTGGAAGTTAATTCCCTCCAAAACAATATGATACCAGTAATCCAAAATTCTACTTTTCCTGTTTTCACAATTAAGCCCTTTTTGCATAGGGGCAGGTGTTCGATTTATTTGTGTTTTGCCTTTCGAAATCCGTGTCAATCTTCTTCATTTTAAAAACCTTTGATGCTTTCTGCCGCGTTAGCAAGCTATTAAGTACGTTTTCTTCCTAAACTGAAAAACGATACGAATAAATTTGCCACAGAGAAGATTGATAGCCTTTTATGTCGGTTTAAGCATAACGAGCGCAGAATTTTATTGTGAACTGTGACAATAAGACGTTTACATAATTAATGTAACTATTTGTCAGGGACACAAAAATTAACTTCCTGTATCCGGACCTTGTCGCTGACATTTCTTGAGCAAGTGCTTATAAAAGACACGTTCGTCGCCAACGTATGCTGTAAGTTTTGAATTCATCATGGACCGTGATTTTGAGAAATCACTTTGTCTTGGTAGTGGAATACCCTTCCTGTTTCTCACACTTCTTATTTCAGTTCCAAATGGTTTCATCTTGGTTGTGCTTTACAGAAACCCTCTGCGCTGCTTTAGGAAAGCTTTTACCGTGTTTTTGGTGTTCATTTGTGTGGTGGATTTCTTTACTGGCATTGTAGTGTGTTCTGGAGAAACGCTGATGCGATTTTTGTGCGCCTTAAGTCACCAAAACATTCCCCAAGAAGGAGATACTGTATTGATTCTGGAATACATTGGAATTAACAGCTCTATCCTGATAGTGACAGCAATGTCCATTGATCGCTTTGTCGCTGTTGTTTTTCCTCATTTCTATCGCCGCCAAGTCCAGCCAAAGACACTTGTGCTATGCAACTTAGGCATTGTCGTTTTCTCGTCATTTTTTGCGTCCCTTCAATTAACCGACATTTCAATGGATGTATACCGTTTAGTAGACCAACATTTACACGCATCGTTTCCTCTTTCCACATCTACCTTGGCCTATTTGGGAATATTTTGCGTTGTGAAGAAACAATCTCGAGTCGATATTCAAAGACAAACCGCCATACCTAACAACGCAACACTTCACGACATGCGACGAGTGAAAATGGCGCAAATGGAGAAAAAAATTGCTACAACTTCATTCTTTATTTTATTATTCCTAATTCTTTCCCTCGTCCCATATTTCGTGGCCGTCATTATTGAAATAATTTGCCTTAGTTGTGGTACTCAAAACTGGTTTATCACTTTAAGAGAATTATGCGTTTTGTTTCTGTTTCAGAATTCAGCCGTAAATCCTTTTTTGATAACATTTCGCATTAACGAATTGAAGAAATCCGTTAGAATAGTTCTTCGTCTGAGGCGTCAAGATGAAGAAACAAGTACAGATTTGCGACTGCCGACCAGTTTAATAGAGAATAATGCTATTTCTACGTAAATATGTGATCAAGCCGAACTGGCCTTGGTAAAATTACATTTAATGCGTCTTCCAGTTTGTTGTTTATGTGATTCTAACTGGGTTGTCGCACATAAAGTGTTCTCAAAATGGTGGAAGTTTTTTGTAAATAGCAAATGTACAAACGAGGAACCCGAAAGTGATTGAGAAGCAAGGATGATAATAGCTGAGTTTGAGACTTCTTGAGAAGAAAGATCGATGTAAGATCCTGGCAGTGGAAATGGTTAAGCCTCGTTTAAAGAATGTTTCGAGTTAAACATTTTTAACGTGGGCACCCGGAAGCAAACGTAAGGGAAAAGAGGAAATTAAAGGAGGATAGCACGTAAAAGTTTATAAAGTTTGCTGGAGCGCGGAGTTGGTAAACAGAGGAAGTTGTGTAGATTGTACTGCTTCTCGATGGGACACGAAGCAGGCGTCAATTTAAAAAAAGAAAAAACACACACACCTGCTGCACTGAAATCCGACACGTGATGAAAAGAAGAAGATTTTAACAATAAAAGCCACCATGCCTCATAACGCAACACTTCACGACCTGCGATGAGTGAAAATGGCGCAAATGGAGAGAAAATTTGTTACAACTTCATTCTTTGTTTTACTATTTCTTATTCTTTCCCTCGTCCCATATTTTGTGGCCGTCATTATCGAAATTAATTGCTCTAGTTGTGGTACTCAAAAGTGGTTTTTCACTTTAAGAGAATTATGTGTTTTGTTTCTGTTTCTGAATTCAGCCGTAAATCCTTTTTTGACAACATTGCGCATTAACGAATAGTTGTTCGTTTACGAACTAAAACTTGGTGCTCAAACGTTCCCTTGATCAGTTGATCAAAAACCTGCCTATAAAGGCAGACTGCTGAGCGCCGGCTGTACATGGCGTTCCGTTCAAGTCATCGTACATAGACTTGTTGTACCTAAATCGGGAAGGCAACTTGCATGAAGTGATGTTATATTGTTGCCTGCTAAAATGTCAGCTACCAGTTACACTAAATGATTCTAAGTCCTTCTGACTAAACCACAATCATATTTAATAAGAAACCAATTGCATGCTGACACTTGACAGATTCGCTCTCAGAAGGAACCACTGATCCACTTATTTGCAGTTTTCACTGCATAAATAAACGGATCACACTCGATCCCTTCTAAACATCACTATACCAAGTTGGTCACTGAAAAGCGCGAACGTAGAAGTTGAGGACTTGAGGACTTTATTAAACCGGTCTTGTCGTTCAATCAAGTTCATAACTGACTGCAGTTCGAAGTGTGGATTGTTTAATCAATTAAGGCCATCCTTTGTCTAAAATAGCGGGGGATCGAATTCAAGACAGGCAAGAGTAAGGAAAAGCAAGAGAAACGAGTTTGAGTTCCGGAAGATAGCAGGAGATTCGAAAGACTGAGGGATTCGAAATAGCGAAGGATTCGAGAGATTGAGGGATTCGACATAGTGGGGGGAGGGGCGGGGGAGGGGGGGGGGTTTCGAGATTCAGTGAAAGTGGGGATCTCGGCTGTATTAATGTGAATTCAATAATTCGCTTGAATGCCTGGCTCTCTTTGTTATTTATTTATTTATTTATTTTGACTTTATTGAGACCATTCCCTTGTTACTCTAATTTCTGTTCCACATGGCTTTCATTAGAGTAATACTTACGTACGATTACCTTTTTCAAATAGAAATGTTTATGTAAGTTATAAAGAGACAGCCTGATAAAAATTACTTTCCGTGATGACTTCGGGTGAAATTTATTTCTGATCTCCAGGCTTTTCATTGGAGCGGTTAGATAACATTCTCTGTCCTGATTGGTTCTCACTTTAGGCCGTCAGTTGTCAAAATACTTCAATTTTTTCTTTCGCGCCACTCGTCAAATTCGCGACACGTGACGGAATATCTTTGCAACAACAACTGCTGAATATCTCAGGATCCGTAAGAAAAACTTCCGTTTCAAAAGTTCAAATGTTATACTTGTAAATACAATTCTCGTAAAATATAAAACGCTTTAATTTTGTTGTTTTTTTTAACTGAGTAGTATAAAGGGACGATAGAGAAAAAAATATCAACAAAGTGGCGAAGTACTTCTGTCAAGAAATTGGTTTATCATATACACAACTCTAGTATGAACATAGCCAGTGATTTCCAGGCCACAAAATTATTAGCTGAGAGAGAGTTGAAATAAATGGCTATCTGGGTTTTGAAAGTCAGTATTTAAATTTATCTTGCATTGTTATTTACTGTAAATACAAGTATAAAATGCTACGGAAAAAAGTGGAAAATAAAGTGACGTTATTGTTGTCAGAAGTTTGCCGCTTGATAAGCCGAGAAGTGTCGTCCAGCAAGAAAAAAAGGTGAACACAGTAACCTTTATTTGGGTTTAACAAAATGAAATACGGTAGGATATTTGTCCTTGTGCAACATATATCCCTTCATTGAATCTCGCCGTTTCCTCTTTGCTTCGCTCTCAGTAGACTGAGCAGAAGGGTTATGTATTTTAAAATTCTGCAAGTAGATCAAAAGTATCAACAAAATGATGGAAATAATTGGAACAGCAACGTTTATTTTGGCCGGTTACTAACAAAAATTTCTCACAATCCCTAGACAGTAATGAATATTCGTAAATTTAAAAATGCTCGCCTCCATATGACGTCCAGTCGCCTTAGCTATGAATTATAATGTAGTTTATAGCGAAATGTATGCAAAAGTCCAGTGTTGTTGATTTAAAGCTAACACCTTGAGGACTCTAAATTAAAAGAGCAGTAATAACTACTTCAAAATGTAGCGCTTTCCTACATTTCTATTTTTCAAGTCATGAATGGGGAGTTAGAGGAGTCGATTTGCCTTGGAACAGGAATACCCTTTGTGTTCTTGATATTACTTACCTCAGTTCCAAATTGCTTCGTCCTGATCGTGTTGTATAGAAATCCTCTACGCTGTTTCAGAAAGCCTTTCTCAGTATTTTTAGCCCTCATCGCTGCAGTTGACCTCTTCAATGGTGTAGTAGTTTGTTGTGGAACGCGATCACGCGATTACTGTGCTCTGTTGGTGTTGGAAACTTTCCCCAAGAAGGAGAAATTGTGATGACATTGAGCTACATAGGAGTGAACTCTTCCATTCTGCTGGTAACTGCGATGTCTTTTGACCGTTTTATAGCTGTTGTTTATCCTCATTTCTATCTCCGCAAAGCCCAGCCACAAAAACTCGTCTTCTGCAACGCAATAATTTGTGTCTTTTCTTCTAGTTTTGCCTTACTTCAGCTAACCGGGATTTCAATGGATGTTTACCATACAATGGATCGCCACTTGCACACGACCTTTACTCTTGTCACAACTGTTTTAGCTTCTTTTGGAATATTCTTGGTTTTTAAGAAACGATCTCGTGTTGATATGCAAAAACAAACGATATCAACTAGAAATCCACCACGTTATGATTTGCGATACTTAAGAATCGCTCAGTCAGAGAGAAAGTTTGTTACAACATCATTTTGTATTTTACTTTTTCTGATTATTTCGATTATCCCGTATTTTCTTGTCGGTTCTCTCGAAGCAAAATGCCGTAACTGCCGAAACCAAGGATGGCTTTTTATGTTTAGGGAGACATCTATTGTATTTTTGTTCGTAAATTCAGCTGTCAATCCTTTGTTAACAACATTACGCAACAATGAACTAATAAAAGCAGTCCGAGAAAATCGTATTAGGTTTGAGAAGGCAAGGCAATCAGGGAGATATTCGTCGGAGAACCTGTGGACAACCTGGCGAGAATATGCAAAGCCAAGTGTAGCAAAAACAGCGAAATCACAGGGGCTTAACAGTTATCAGTGAAAACCATGTTGCATTGCCGCTGATGAAGAAAACCAAGATGCAAGATGTATTTTCAATCCAATTTTAACTCCTTGTGAAAACATTGACAATTGAACATAATATAAGTCCTTATATACCCAGGAAATATATTATTTAGTAGTTTTTCATGACACAAATGAAAAGCATTGTAATATTTGTATTCTTTTTTCTGCGAAAGAAGTTCATAAAGCAATGGCTAAAAGCAAATGTTGTACCATTATGAATTCCAAAAAAAAAGGAAATGAACCCGGAAACCTGTTAGTAATAAGCAATATGAAATAGTCCGTAAACAGCAAGAAAAAAATATTTGATAACCTTAAAAGCATTTACCAAAATTTATGGCCTTGGATGTCAATTAGTGTTATTTACGCATTTTTTTCGGAAGGTTAATTAAAAAGTTGCACTGTTTCTCATCTTTTAATATCTTTTGAAATAAGTATTCACTTTCTTATTAATTTCGCTGTCATATTCACCGTAGCTACTTCCGTTTAAAAGATGAATATTTACTTAGGGCATCTGAAATAGGACTTTAGAAGACCAAACATGTAAAATGTTGACCTTTCTTAACACCAAGCCTACAAGCGCCTACATTTTTAAAACTGTACCATATGAGATGTTCATAGTATTGTGTGAAACGCTGTCTTAGTATATTATCCTTGCTCTCCTCAACCATCAAAAACTCAAAAAACCTTGTTAAAATATTCCTTTTCTCCCTTGTAATCCGAAGTTAAAATTGTGATTTTCTTATAAGCTCATCCATCCATTTATGTAAGAAGTATGGCGTCATCCAACATGGAGGTATTCAAACCCCCTTCCCAATTTTTCAAAAGTAGTGTTCCTTTTTATTTCTTTGGATATGAAAATTATAGTGAATAATAAAGAAAGTAAACAAACATTTTTATCAAAACGTCTTACGTTTAAGTATGGTTTTGTGGTTTCTTCGAGGATGATGATGCAATCATCTAAGAGAAAATGGCGGGTATATAGTAAACGAGTCTTGGGTGGTCACGTGGTTCACTAACACAATTAACCATCCCAAAAAAGGCCCAATCTTCGAACTGGCTTTCTTTGTTTACTAATAGAATATTGTTCCCAGAAATGCAGTTTATTCCAGTCCATTTCGGTCTATCCCATTACTGGATAGAATCATTGCCATTCTCAGAAATGGGTAAGTCATTTCACGTAATCACCAGGTTATCATAACTTTTTCTTCTAATTTTAGAAAAGTTAATTTAATTGAACTCTCACTTTACAGAACACGTTAGACTACATGAGGTATTCAGAGATCAAAAATTTTTATTTTAATAGTTACAACTAAGGATTTCAACCACCTTGTACGGCACTGCAAAAAAGCTTTCGTTGGAGGGTCTCATCCAAGGAAAAATTTTAGCCGCATCACGTGACCAGTCAGGTGAGTAAGGTTCGAGGCTAAGAATGAAATGAGTAATTGCTCACTATATAAGTTAACAAACAACTTTTCGACTTTCTTATGTCACTTTTTATTCTACCTTTGCAACGTTTCAATTGAAATGGTAAATACTTGGTGGTTTTTTCTTAGGCTTCGGCCAAATGGATTTAACATCATCCATTTGTCATACGAATGTTTGATGGCACAGAAACACCTTTCAGCATCATTAAACTCTTTCTAAAACGTCATTCTGCAGGGTGCCCAACCGCGATGAATCGAGCTTCTCGAATTTAACAATGCTGAACGATGTTCAGTGGAAATGTTTAATGCATTTGTCTGCAGGCTCAATCAGAAACACCCTGTGATAGATAAGTTATCAGCCAAGTTCCATGATTACTGATTGGCTCGCTAAGGTATTGGCTTGTTGGTAAAATATCAGGTTACTACAGCTACAATGTCAGCTTAATATTTCTATTGATTGCTGTTCACCGGTTTCAGTTTGACCTTGTGGTGTTACCATGTTGTTGAGCTCTCGTGGGAAACCTTTCGGTGGAAAATCTCTTTGATCTTCATGCTGTTTCAAATGCAACACAATTTTCAAGGATTGCCTTAATTCATCAATACGCAACATTGATAAGAAAGGGTTAACAGCTGAATTTAGAAAGAGAAATAACAGCGATATTTCTTTAAAAGCAAAAAAACACGTTTGTTTGCGATATTCATGATATTTATATTCAAGAACACTTGCAATGAAATACGGAATAAGAGAGAGGATTAGGGATAGTAAAATGAGGAAAGAGGTCATGGCAAACTTTCGCTCCATTTGTGCGATTCTCAGCCGTCTCGTAGAGTGAAGTGTCATATTGGCAGCCAGTATTATTTTCTGTCTCTGCAAGTCCTCACGAGATCGTTTCTTTAAAAACAAATATATCGCTAAATATGCTGAGAAAGTTGTTGTAAGAGGAAAGGTTGTATGCAAGTGAATATCAGTTAAGCGATAATTGATCATTGATATCCCAGTGAGTTGAAGCGAGGCAAAAATCGACGAAAACCCACAAATGATTGTGTTGCATACAAAAAGCTTTCGTGGTGTGATTTTACTAAGATAAAAATGAGGGTAAACAATGGCTATAAAACGATCAATGGACATGGCAGTCATCAAAAGAATAGAGCTGTTAATTCCAATATATTCCAACACCATTACAATGTCTCCTTCTTGAGGGATACGCCCATCTTCAAAAGCACAATAAAATCGCACCAACGTTTCTCCAGAGCACACAACGATGCCATTGAAGAAATTAACCGCGGTGATAAAAAACAGAAATACCGAGAAAGGCTTTCTAAAGCAGTGGAGAGGATTTCTATAAAGCACAAACAAGATGAAGCCATTTGGAATTGTAACGAGAAGTAACAGAAACAAAAACGGTACTCCGCTACCTAGGCAAAGAGACTTCTCAAAATCACGTTCCATGATGGTGGATTGGAATGTATTATTTCAAATATTTGTTTGCAGTGTTATAGTCTTCAATTTGCCTTGTTCCTTTTGTAAGCCACAGTGACTGTTGGCGAAGATTTCCAGATCAATTCAATCAGGAATATGGATGAATGTTAAAGCCTAGGAACATCTGTTCAAAGGTGAGGACTGATTGGTTTCGCAATGAAAACTAAATTATAATCTTCCGTTGCTTGCTAATATTACTATGACAATTATGTTTCACATGTTGTCAAGAAACTTAAAATGAAGTTCTTTTGTTTGTTCTGCTCCTTGGAAAGCCAATCATATGCCGATTCAGTTATGGTATAGTTTAATTCATATGCTGCAAGTCAGCAGGCCTTTTCAAATGGTTTACAGGGGAGACAATGGGGAAAAGTAAAAAGTAAATTGAACTCATATAAAAAAGAAAGGGTATTCCAATAACAACAAAAATTATGGGTTTATGTTTAGAGAAGAAGAGATGCTTAATCAGCTTTTCGAACTGGAGGCTAAGTCAAACTCTTTTGAACTGAAAAAAAAAATAACCACGTTTTACAAGTTAATGAACGACTTTAAGCGAAGAGAATTTTTTTTCAAAATGATTCAGTACTTGTACCGAAGAAATTTGTTGTTTTCATTGAAAAAAAGTTCAACTATATGCCATACGCCTTGTACGACAAATTAAAACTAACAAAGTAAATAAATACGAAGTATTAGCACTGCAGATGAAATAATATGTGGCGGTCTCATAAGCGGGTTAGTAAAATTCTGCAGTCTTCCTAGATCGATTAAGCTTGACATTGCAAAGTAAATATTCGGATTTTTTATGACGGTCGATATGAGAGTTGCCTTTGTCGCAAACAGTCCCTTGTGAGTTGAAATTGTATTATGTGTTTAAATAGCAAAAGGTTCTTGAAGTGTTCTGTTCGAATTTCTTAATTTCTTTTCTTTTTCTAATTATAAGAGTAGCAACGGAAATTATGTCATATTTACAACAACAGAAAAAGAATTCAGTCAGCCCTTGCAATAACTTCAAGTGAAGAAAATAACGTTGAATGTTAGCTTAGAAGTCGTTAAAATATTTTTGCATAAATGCTTAAGAAAAACAGTTTGCAAGTGTTTTTTTTTGGCATATGCTAGTTTCTTAGTACTCAGATAAAATTTTTCGTTGTCTCACATTGCAACTGTGTAAGTGCTATGTTTGTAATTTCACTGTAGGATCTTTCAGCAGTAGTTGTACGAAAGACGACCTCGCGAGATGATTTGTCTCGGGCTAAACGGGTTGACGAGACTCGGCTCCGAATAAGTCACCGTCCGGCCCCACACACGTTATCTTTTCAGCAACTGCACGCAATTTTTGAAATATTAATCGAGTAATCACCAAGACCTTTTTTCAAAATCTTCCAGTTAAGCTAAAAAAAGATAATCAAATGAACGATAAAAGATAACTGACTGTCAGAGTCAGCCATCGCTCTCGTATTAGCGCCGGATCGGTTTTTTTGATTGGTTTAATGGTCAACTCGACAGTATTCGAGATCGACAATTTTTTTTCACCGCAGGTTCAATTCAAGTTTTTATCTCACTGTAAACCGATTAGCAAGGACTTGTAACATTTATTTGTATTCCAAATCTTACGATGAAACCAGAAGATGATATATTGTTGTTTCTACGGAACAGTGCTTGCAAGTCCTGTTAGGCTATCAGAATTTCGAGTAGATTAGCAAAAAAAATAACCACTAAATACAGTTATAGTACAAAGCTAAATTTTGGCATGCTCCCATTGGTCGAAATCGATCACGTGACACGATAGTGTGTCTCTCCTCAGCGGGCGCCTATCAGCGCATAGTGCCCGTTTTTGGCAAATTTGGCGTTGTACAATAAAAACAACAGATGCCTTCTGTCTCAGGCCCTATGTGTGATAGGTTCCCTCGGAAATTTGATGTTCAAACTTCGAAGGAAATAGAGCAAATCTTAAGTCTTCCAGTAGGGAGAAAAATGTTACTGAATTTTAAACTTAAAACGTTACAAACACTTGTCTCTCACTATTAAGGAGGCTCGCAACAGTTTTTTTGGCCTTGGAGTGTATCTTTTGAAGTCAAAATTTCGCATAGAAGATAAACTTCGATTTCCTTGATACTACACCACCTTTTCAAAATATGATCAAAGTTTATTTTCTCACTGGTTTCCTAGCAACAGCTGTCACCATAGCAACGGTAATGGACAACCCCTCATTTTAAATAATGTCGAATATCTCGAAAACTAGTCAGACACTTTATAACAAACTTGAACTATTTAAACTATTCAACCTACACAACTTGTTTGCGAAATTAGAGAAAAATCTGTAAGAGCGTTTTCACGTAAATCATGATTCATTTTTTACGGCTGATTTTGGCCATTCCTGCAATTTTCTCCAATATTTCAAGAAAGATAAAACTTTAACACTTTCTCTTTTCAGTTGAAGGATCTTTTATGATATCAAAACATTCTTAATGTACATTGAGCTTCCTAGGTGGCTGCGATTTTAAGATATTTATATTTAAAAACTGCTAAAATGCAGCGCAAATCAGCCAAAAAGTCCGTAATTTGCATAAATAGAAATATTTCTAAACTGCTCTTACAGATTGTTCTCTTAAATTGATTGACGTTAGAATAATAATTCTTTTTGATGTTCCAGCAAGTTTTAGGCTGAATAAACATTTCTGTTATTAGATAAGAAGGATGGATCTTGGTCAAGTTTCAGTCGTTATTAACTTTCAACGAGTAACAGTTTTATGTCGTTTTTCCTGGTCTATTTCACGGTTATTCACGTGCAATGAATATAAATACACGCTGCGCTTGTGTCCTCTCGTGCGTTTGTAATTCCTTCTCATAATAAAAAAAATATTCGTCTTCTGTGCTTGTTTCTCGTTTTTTTTCGGCCCCAGTGTAATGCCATCGTGGGCGTTAACATGTATGCAATCCCTTATTTAAAAAAGCTAAAACGTCAGTCAGTATTTAAAGAATAATGGCAAAGAGTCTCCAGGAAGAAGCTGAGAAGACGAAAATTTTTTATTATTATGAGAAGGAATTATAAATGCACGAGAGGACACAAGCGCAGCGTGTATAAATATTCATTGCACGTGAATAACCGTGAAATAGACCCGGAAAAACAAAATAATACTGTTGCTCGTTGAAAGTTAATAACGACTGAAACGTGACCGAGATTCAGCCTTCTTATCTAATAACAGAAATGTTTATTCAACCTAAATCTTGCTGGAACATCAAAAAGAATTATTATTCTAACGTCAATCAATTTAAGAGAAAAATCTGTAAGCAGTTTAGAAATATTTCTATTTATGCAAATTACGGACTTTTTGGCTGATTTGTGCTGCATTTTAGCAGTTTTTAAATATAAATATCTTAAAATCGCAGCCACCTAGGAAGCTCAATGTACATTAAGAATGTCTTGATATCATAAAAGATCCTTCAACTGAAAAGAGAAAGTGTTAAGTTTTATCTTTCTTGAACTATTGGAAAAAATTGCAGGAATGACCAAAATCAGCCCGTAGAAAATAAATCATGATTTACGTGAAAACGCTCTTACAGATTTTTCCCTAATTTCGCATACAAGTTGTGTAGGTGAGTAGTTCAAATAGTTCAAGTTTAGTCATAAAGTGTCTGACTAGTTTTCGAGATATTCGACATTATTTAAAATGAGGGGTTGTCTATTACCGTTGCTATGGTGACAGCTGTTGCTAGGAAACCAGTGAGAAAATAATCTTTGATCATTTGTTGAAAAGGTGGTGTAGTATCAAGAAAATCGAAGTTTATCTTCTATGCGAAATTTTGACTTCAAAAGATACACTCTAAGGCCAAAAAAACTGTTGCGAGCCTCCTTAAGAGACAGTCAAAACTCTTTGATATGGACACAGAATAGCCTGGGGCGAATGTGCGTATTATGCATATGGCGGTGTCCCAAAGGAGAGAGTAAAAAAAGTGAGTAAAATATATTCGCTGTCATTGAAAGGCCTCTTGATGATAGTAAGCTTCTTAGATACCACGCGAGCAGGGGCCCTTCATCTTCCTAGACAATTCCTCTTCCTGAGTTATCTCTAAGAAGATCGAAGGGCCTCTGCTCGCAGTGTACTTCTTAGAGTGAATTGTACGCTAACTTTAGCGAAGATAATGGATGGGAAACAGTCTTACAAGTGGTCCTAGAAGACAGAACAAGCCCATCTAAGGGAGGAATTAAATGATATCACAGATGTTCGGAAAAGTGACAGAATGTTTGGCATTTTCAATTACTTTTTCACTAAAAATGTAACCTTAAAACACAAACTATGGTCAAGGGAATGTTCAATGACTGCTATCGCTCTTGCGCTACATGCTGGAGAAATACTAAAATGTGGTTTCTTATTTTACCAGCACTTGCTTATTAGAAAGTTGTAATTGCTACCACCAGAACGAAGTTGAACAGGTGATTGTTTTCGACAACTTAATGTTACAGAAGGGAAGTTTATTCATGCATACTAATTACAAGAAATAGTAAAATATTTAAATATAATGTTCAATTTTTCTCCGAGGAGAGACAAGCCTAACAAAGGAAAATGTCATTAAGGGAATTTTAGATGACTCTACTGACTTCATGAACTTTAATGTGCCAAAAAAAAAAAAACAGAAAACCACCTATACGCTGCTTATAGTTCAATGGTGATTTCTCATTCGAAAGATCTTATTACTACTCACACCTGCTAATTACAAGAAATAGTAAAATCTTAAAATACTGTTCAATTTTCTCCAAAGACAACTATAGCTGGATGAAATAAATAATTAAATGGAGAAATGCTGTGAGGTTTCAGAATGTAGCTACACGATTATAAACCTTTGCAAATGCTATCGAATTTCCCCCGCACTGAAAACTAGTCATTATTCATATCCTTCAAAATTTCGTGTGAGGAGTGTATTGCAAGTGAAAAATTATTTATTAATTACTAATGTGAATTATCTTTTGCGAAATTAAACTCAGCGCTTCTTCCTCGAACTACTGGTAAAAATATTCAGCAAAAGGCGAAATATGGTATAACTTTATAACGAATTCGCTAGAAATACTTTCCAAAACGTGAAAAATAAATCAGAAAGATAACCAGTCTGCATTTAAAACTCTCGCACATCACGTATCCTAACGCTTGCGTTAAGCTTGGTTTTCACAGTCACCTTGTGTTAATATCATCCAGGCATTACATAGAAAGTACATTGGCGAGAGAATTTTGTGAATTACTTACTAGGTCGCCTAACCCAATAGCATTATCCAGCCGTCTTAGATGAAGAACCATCCTAACCGACTGTTTTAACTCGTTAATGCGAAACGTTGTTAAGAAAGGGTTTACAGCCGAGTTAAGAAACAGGAACACAACGCATGATTCTCTCAACACGAAAAACCAGTTCTGATTACCACAACTTGGGCAATTCACTTCAATGATGATAGCTACAAAATATGGGATGAGGGACAGAATTATAAACAATAAAATTAAAAACGAAGTTGAAGCGAATTTGCGCTCCATTTGTGCCTTTCTTACTCGACGCATGTCATGAAGAGTTGAGTTGTTAGGCATGGCCGTTTGTCTTTGAACGTCGATTCGAGCGCGTTTTTTCAAAGCGAACAATATGCCCAAATATGCTAACGCAGTTGTGACAAGAGGAAAGGTCGTGTGTAGATGAATGTCAATATTAAGGTAAATATCCATTGGAACCTGTTTGATAAGTTGAAGTAAGGAAAAAATTGTTGAAAAAACAACGATTGCGATGTTACATATTACAACTTTCTTTGGGCTGATTGTGCGAAGATGGAAATGAGGAAAAGTAACGGCTAAAAAACGATCGACTGACATAGCGGTCACCAGAATGATGGAACTGTTCACACCAATGTATCCAAGAATTTTGATGTTGTCTCCGTCTCGAGGAACGCTTTCATCGTCAAAAGCACACAGGAAACGCATCACTGTTTCTCCAAAGCTTACTACGATTCCATTAAACAAATCTAATGCTGCAACAAAGACCAGAAACACAGAGAAAGCTTTCCTGAAGCAGCGAAGAGGATTTCTGTAGAATACGATTAAAATAATGATATTTGGAACTGAAATAAGAACTGTCAGAAACGCAAACGGAATTCCACTGCCAAAGCAAAGTGACCTCTCAAAATCGCGGTCCATGATAAACTTATCCAAGACTGGTGTACCAAAACGTCGCTGTTAAAACAAACCCTTGAATCTGCTCAATATGAGAGATTGAGCTCCGTGCGTATGTTTCCTTCCTTAAAACAAATGACTGGATCTATATCTTTTTCTTGTCGCTTGTCTCTCAAAATGCCCCAAATAGGTTGCAGTTTTAATGTGCCCTTAGCTATAGCGATTCAATCCATGGATTAAGCTTAGTGCGTATGTGTCCTTTTTTCAATCAAATGATCCATGTAACTCTTTCTCGCTTATGATCGAAAATGTAGCAAATATGTTGCTCATAAGCTGTCCAAAGTAACCTTTGCCGTTTCTGACCATTCAGTTAAGGGATAAAGTTACGTTCCTTCCTCCAAACAAATGATTTATTTATCTTTTTTTCGCCTGTCATGTTTTAAACAAACACTAGTCATCCGAAATTTATTTAATGCGAAATTTAGCAGGCTGGCCACAGCAGTGGTTATTGAGATAGAAAGGCAAACAAAACAAGCACCTGTCCAGGATGTAAAAACGATCCAGCATTAGAAAAAGAAACAGTTCATATGCATCACAATAAAAATTTATTTTCAAAAATTATCTTAATTAGTAACAAAGGAGTGTGATTGGGATTGATGTAACAGTAAGAGTTAAGCAAAATTTTAGCTTTCAGTGTCCAGAGGAGTTAAATTCGAACGTAAGAATTACCCTTCACACATCTTACGTTGTAAAATATATAACTTCGTCATTTTGTCCAATAAATTTGCCCAATGCGATCTTTGTGAATCCAATCTGAACGGCTTTCTTCTTTTTCTGCACACTGTATTCTCTGTCTTTGGCACGCCAAATTGAAAATTGCTATTAACCGCAAACCATTCTTCCCCGGACGCTTAACCCGTTGCCCGAAGGAGTAACAGGTTTTCTTCGGAAAGCGAAGAAAACAGTATTATTTCGTGTGAGTCGATCTTGAGTGAACCTAAGAGCCCACAGTAATATGACCTGCGGTACAAATAATAGGTAACCCGAGAAATGCAAGGTCGTAATAAATTATGTAGGTTGTCTTTCACAATGAATACTGAACGTCTGCTTCAAGTACGCTCCTCTGGACCCTATGTAATGCTTGTGGACTATAAACGAGTTTTTGCACAGAAATCGCTGATAGTCCGTTTCTCTGTCACCAAATCGTTCACATAAAAATGAATTTTTTAAAAAGGCTTACTTTGAGTAGCAGCTCAAACGATTTTTGTTTGCAAAGAAGACACGCGGGAAAAAATCTTATGGGAAAAGATCGCAATTTGTCGCAAAAGACCAATTCGTTAAATTTCTCTTTAACGATTTTTATACAAATTTCTCAGCTCTATATTACGTCTCCTTTCCCAGGCTGGCTAGTGGTCAGATTTTCACCGCGCGGTTAAGGTGGCTCCATACAGTTTCTCATCAGTTTCAACAGACAAATATACATAACTTTTTTGATGATTTTCAGGACATTGATTTACATTTCACTAGGGAAAAGCTACCAAAGCAACTAGCCTAGCCTCTATACTTTTCAAAAAAGTCACAATTTCTGGGCCTGGCCCGTTTCCATGGCAACCACTGATATAGTTGTTTGGCTCATTTTTTAAGCTTACCCAGTTTCTTTATGTCATTTCTTGGTTTTTACACGGTGAATTTTTGCTAATTTTGTTGTAAAGATGTTGTCGTTTTAGAAGTCTTAGCTGGCAAAGCTGTGAGAAATTTTGTACATAAGTTTTGCCAGAATAGTAAATTTCCGTTTTCGACGATTAATGCAGAAGTGCATGTACGAAAATTACTCTTACTTTAATATGACTGAAAAACACAAAAATCCTACAAATGTTCCAATTTTAAAAAAATTTCACCGAATGGAACACGCGCAATTAACGTTTGAAAATGCCTCAAAACCCACCTTTTTTCTTCACGTTACCAAAATAAGAATTCTCCAAGTTACGGGGTTGCGCATGCTCATGATTCCTTTTGCGTGGACGAGCGTGGACAGCACGCCGGTAAGCGGTAGAAAAGCTTTTCTAGAGCTTTCTTTCAAGAGAACAACATTCTTCTGGACAACTGCTTTCCTTTACTGTAAAGGATCCATGTGACCAAAAAATTCGCAAAAATAAAGAAAGAAACGAACAAACAAACAAAAAAGAAGAAAATTTATACCGATTCGCGATATAAAAACTCGAACGAAGCCGCCACTTTATTGCCAGCAGCAAAAAATTTCCTTTAAAGTTTCCAGAACGCGGAATCATTAAACCACTTTCAGTTTCATTTTTACCATTAACTGATTACAACCGTTCTTCAAGAAAAAAACTAAAGCGGTCATCTTTGCTCTTAGAACATCTTTTGGTATGCTACCCGAGAAAAGCAGGGAAGCTCGTTTATTTTATGTTGTAATCTCAATATTTTGTCTGCCGAGACCCGTGTTGTTTCTTAGCGGCTACTTGCGTGTTTGTTAACTGCATGGGATAGCAAATGGTATATAAATACGCTTTCAAATTATATTTAAAGGCAGACGTTGGATAAAAGGGAACAAAAATGTCGACAAGAAATTATATGTTTTGAAAAAGACCACATTATTTTTCTGCAAGGTTCAACAAGACAACAGAACGCCTGCGAAACGCCGACTGTTTTGGAACCGGCCGTCAACTCGATACTCATCCTTTATTCGTTCACTGAATGCCCATGAATGCCGTCATTCTAGGCATAATTTTTCGTAAAAATAAAAATTGTATTTGAGCCGAGGTACAATTGAGCTTTTTTCAATTTTCGGTTTTATTTTAGACCACCGAAGTTTTTGAAGTCGCACATTGTCAACACAAGTGAAACTTAGATCAAAAGCTACTGGTGACTGATAAATAGACACTGAAATATCAGTGTCCTTTTGAGTTTCAACTTCTATCAAAATTCAATGACCACTGTTACCTCGTTACAAGTGTGTAATCTATTCATCGCTCAATAAAATTCACAAGTCAGCTGTATTTTGCTGAAACCGTATGAGAACGGCCGTAGAAAGGAAGAAAGTAAAGGTGTTAGAAAGGCAAAAACTAAAGCACTTTTCCAAAAAATTACTTACACTTAGGCTCGATCCAAACAAACTGAAGCTTCTCATCCCAGAGATTCTCGACAGCTGACCTGGACAGCACTGATATTTCAAGTTGAGAACGGAGAGAAGTTCTTCACGCATAATTCTTGAAGGCGCGTAATAATTCGTGCAACGTATTCAGTCCTCTCTGTGTTGCTTGAACTTAAAGATCGCAATCAATTCAGTCCTATAATCGTAGAACAATCGTAGGACTGCAACTGTCAGCTACAAAAGCGATTAAACTAAAGGCTTTTCACAATTGCACTGCTATGTGCTTGATAGGTTTTGAAAAGGTAAGCCATAAAGATGCCTCAATCAGACTTTGGAAAAGTTCGCCTGGGAGGTTGATTGGCACATGTCATCTGACTTGGACTGACGCGCTCCTCGCGCGCGCGCTTGTGCCAATTTAGTTCCCATTCCTCGCGCGCTGAAAAACTAGATGGAGCCACGTTAAGACAAGACTCCTGTCGTAATGTGCAAGTTGATGTAGTACTCACGGCTTCCGTCACGTATCCATCACGGATGCGACCATCACGTGCCTTGTAAATTTTAACCGTCCCCTGCCGTCACGGGTATCTGACCGTCACGGGTCTTACCAACCCCCTTCAAAGTAGGTTAAACGCATCTTGAAAACAGCCCACTTCCTTTTAGGATTGAAAGAGACTAGGAATTCAGTAAAATTCAGATTTCAAAATGAGACACCATCATCAAAGATAGGGACAATAAAGGAAATAACCACAATAATGGACTTCCTTCGTTACCATAGAGACAGCACTGAACGCACAAAGGGTTTCAGATAGGTGGTGTTTTGCAGGCATTTTATGCTTTTGTTTGGGTGGCATTATATGCAAATGACTGCTTCTTTTGCACAAGCGTGGTTTTGAAGTCTGGTGTCAGCCATGGCGTTCGCTTACGGTTTCAAGGCAAAATTATTTCTCCCTTCCTTCAGTAAGTAGTTTCAAACATTTAATACGCTAATAATCTCTTTTAGTTCCAATATCGTTTGCGTTTAAGGCTAAAAAAAAGAAAACAATCCCAATGATGTGTGCTGCAGAATACAATAGTCGCTCCCATCATAACGTACACTGGAACACCATTTGACGATTCATTTTCAGTAATTCTTTTGCTGGGGTTCTTGAGTGTCCTTCAAAATGCGAGACGACTACAAGCAGAAACCAGTTTAAATTGCCGCTCAGCATAGGAAAGCAAAGCTCAGTGAGCTTCATTTAAATGGTCGTTTGGTTAGGGATTTTATCCACAGGCAAAAAGGCTGGCTTCAGAATTTATTCGACATTGGATTATTGGGTTGCAAACGGAAATAATACAACAGGTTTGCTCGATACTGCGTACATGTTTTCGAGTTTTGCGGAATATCTAGACAAGGCTAGAGATACTCCGATGCTAATAAGTCGAAGTATAAACAGTGGTAAATTATTACCATAGTTTAGCTTTTGCTAAGCAAACACAGAGTCTCGTTTTGTAATTAAACTTTCGAATCTGTCACAAAAGAATATACAAAGGTCGGGACACACTAGGCGACGCGACAGGCCGCTGCAATTTGAAGCTACCTGGAGGAATTTCTTATTAGACATGTCGCTGAATTTAATTGACGCTTGCTTAGTGTACCTGAGAACTATAATGATTGTGTAACTCTTTCCCATTAGTTGATTTATATTTTGTCGCCGGGATAAAATTTATTATTGATTTATTTTTTCTTTTTAATGACCCCTCACGAGAATCTTCATATGAAGGAGGTGGGGTTTCAAGGAAGAAGAAGACAAGTCGCATATGCAATGCTCACGCGGCGACCATGAAACTTTTTGTTATCTCGTTCCCGCCACCTAAGGCCAAATATTGCAGTCAGTCTGAATTTATACGTCATGTCACAGGGATAGATTCTGTTGCAGCGACAAAGATAGGCGTTTCATTAAAACGGACATGTTACACGAAGGTAATTGTCGCTGAGACCTGTCCCCGCGTCATGTCATAGTGTGTTTCTACCTTTAAGTGTGATAACGAGAAATTCAGCATCTCCATATGACGTGAAATAGGTGCATAAATAGGTTTCCTTTTCAGCTTTATTTTAATAGCCTTACCATTAGCTATGAATTTTTACAAAACTGTATATTTCTCAGTTTACTATCAGATGAAATTTTTTGAAGATTTGAAACATTGCTGCATTGATGATTTGCAGTCACTGAGTTGTCTGAGCGACAACTATACGCGTTTACCGAGGCCGTATGCTAGTAAGTTTTTAAATATGTGTCATTCACTTTCTTCCTACAGTTGCTTTCCTGGTATTGGCCATGGCGAGTCAACACGAAAAGGCATATGTGTATCATCCATTTATCGTCTATCTGCATTCCGGCAGAATTACCTATCTAGCTTATACGTCTTTCCAACTGGATTCACTACAGGAGGTTGATAAAGATGGCAGCCTTGTTGGTCAGACTGGTCACCGAAAGCATGCGGTTGATTCTCTAGCAAACCAAACTTTTAATTACACGGATCCAAACAGCCAAGCATCATATCAAGGCATTAGAGCATCCAACATCAACATGACCACTGAAATGACAGGACCGCAGGCTCGTTTAGATATTTCAGTGTACGTGTTTAAGGAGAATGGCAGCATTGAGTTTGGAAATGAGACTTTTGAAGTGCGTTATTGGACACTCAAGTTTAATATCAAGGTAAGCGTGTATTGCAGAAAATTGACTTGTTTCTTCTGGTGACTAATCGATGTTTTCTCTTTGGAAATCTTTCGCAAATTTTAGAGGCTCAGAATTAAGTGATCAATAATAAAAACAATGAAGATTATGAGGATTATGATAATGATGATGACCATATCATTTACAATAATAATACTTTCTGTTCTGCTTGCAAATGCAATTGAAATTGACGCCTGCCAAAAATGGATACATTTTCGCCTTTCTTTGATAAAATCCTCCGGTTCTGAGAAATGTTTTGACAGTATTTTTTGTTTATCAAGGGCAGTTTCATGCAGTTTTGTGGGATGGCCTACGTTGGTCGAGAGCCTCATTTAGTCATTCATTCGACGCCTTTCGAATGAATGACTTTTTTGCTGATTAAGGTTTTACCCTTATTTTATTTCTGTCGTTAATGATCCTTTATTTCTGTTATGCTAGATTAGTAACTGGGAGTTTTGTAACGGAAGTGCTGGTGTCTGCAATGCGAGCGAAGTGGGTGAGTTTATTGACATTAAAATGGCCGTGGAGGGAGAAAAAATGCCTAAAGAGGAAAGCCTGGAGAATCGCAACAAGATGAAAAATCCAGTCTGCAACAAGACAAAACCTTTCCATAAATGCCCGAGAGTATTTAGCATAGGGAATCTGGAGCTGCTTCTTTTAAATGAGGTAGGTTAAACGCTTAATATGTTTTTACTGAGAGGATGGAGAGGGAAAGGGGGTAGCATTTGGTAGGACCGAAAATTTTTACTTTTACTTGTCACTTTAACCCTCAGCCGTAGAAGCAAACTCATACCTCACCGTAGTACAAGGTTTGGGGTGATGAAACTCTCCTTTGGGTGTTTGTCTTTAATACCTTTAATATATCATGGACAGGTTCCACGAGGGGCTTTTCAACTGTCATTTACAATGTAATTGTTGTAAAGGTAAAACAAATTACAATAATAAAATATAGCATAAAGAGCTGTTACAAAAATGCTAAATTATTCTAAATCTAATAAAACAAATTAGTTACTCAAAAGCTGACTTATGAAATGCTGTTCGAGGCTCCTTTTAAAGGAAGTATGTGTAGGGCAATCTTGTCGTGTTACATTTGATTGAGAAAGACGTTTTTCATTATTTATTGATTTATCTATTTATTTGTTTATTCATTCATTTATTTATTTATTTATTTATTTATTTTAGGTCATGGCCGATGGTCAATTTGTTCCCATGCCGCAAGGTTACCCCAAGTTTGAGAAAATTGGCGACAAAAAGTTCTTCATCTTTCGTGTGCCTCAGTTCAGTGACGCAGTTATCATTGACCCCGTGATGAACGTTATTAAACACGATGGCGAAAAACCGACAACTGAAGGAAAACCATCAGCTGGAGGAAAAGTTTCTGTGAAACACACCAAAGTTTTCCTCGCTATTTTTGTTCTTATTGTCATTTTGTTATTCCTGTGAAACCGAGCAACTTGCTCACTTTGTTGGTATTCCTGTGGGCCTTTTACCCCTTCACTGTTAAGTGAAACCTTGGTTCAGTGAGCTTGATGCTAACTTTTGCGTCTGTGCCTGACAGAATGTTCACGTGTGACCAACTAAATAAAAAAGTACCAAATGAAATTTGCAAACTTTTTCTGCTTTGTGTATCAGAATTTTTGGAAGTGAAAAGTTAAAACGGTTTATCGGTCTGTTTTTTACTTCCTGAAAGCGGCCTCTGGTTTGTCAGTGAGCTTGCGCACCGTCTGATTGACTCCCTATTATAGCCTATTAGTTCATATCATATGAAAAGAGAGGTCATGCAAAATAGGTGACAGAAATTTTGTTTTGGGAGGTTAGTAGCATTTTTCATGATCTTTTCTATATACTAAAACGTGTCCGTTTGCAATAAGTTCATGTGTGTCTCTATTTCTTGTAATAATTGCTAGATAATCCGTTTATTGTTTAAGTATCCCTCCAATGTTTCTAGACAAAAAATCCTTCCCTCTTCTTCCCAAATGGGTGCATCCCTTAATTTACCAAAAAAAAAAAAAAGAAAACAACAACAAACAAAAAAAAGCGTATTGGAATTGTCGCATTTCCACCCATTACATGCCATAAAGAACTGAGCTCATATTGACTATGATTTTTGCCTTTGAAAAACGAATTGAGTTGATAACAACGAGGGTCTGCCGCACAGAGCCCAGCTGGCTGTGTACTGGTGCATGTACTACGAGATTAAATATAAATAAGTTAAAATATAAACTGTTTTACTGTATAGGTATCGTCAGCCTGATTATGAGAAGTGCTTTTTCTCAGCAAAAGAAACTTTTATGTTAAGGACAGTGCCTCCTTGCAAAGGTTACGACTATAAGGAAAAAGTAGATCTTAGCAAGGGTTATTGGAATCCAAAAAGAAAAATGTGGGTAACCACGCATTTTTCAGAGAAAATTAAGCAACAACAATCTTAAAAAAGCGTTAAAATACAAAGGATGTATGGCGATTTCTTTCCAGATTTAAGCTCAATTATCTCTGAAAAATGCGTGGTTACACCCAATTTTCATTTGGATTCTGATAGCCCTTGCTAAGATCTGTTTTTTTTTTCATACAGCCTTAAACCGTGCAAAAATATTGTTGTATTTGTGGGCAAATTCCTTAAGAAACCCAAATGTGCCAAGATGGGCAGAAGGTATGCGCAGTAACAAAAGGAGGCACCGTCCTGAAGGAGGATTTATTTTCACCATTTACTTTGGGCTCCTTCTCTACTTACAGGATAAGATCTGACGGCACATTAATAGGGAGCCAATCAGAGCGCGCTCTTGCTCGCATTCAAAGCGGTCTATTAAATGTTCCCAAACATAAAACGTAGTTCTGACGAAGAAACTTCGTATGCATCTGTTCTCCGTGCGTAAACAGTCCAATATCTGCAACTGGTATGAGAACCCTTGAATCAAAATAAAATAATATGACAACTAATTCTGCTCCATGTGAAAATCTTCCGATTTTGGATTTTTTTCACATATACCTCATAAACCATCAACAATATCATCGAATGGTTTTCTTGGAACAAGCTACTTAGTTACTATCCATTTTCTTTGTCAACGGTCTTTTGGGATGCGTTTTTACTCATGTTTTTTATTATAAACTGCTTTATTCCTAAGAACCCACATTTATTCACATTTATACGCTCTCTCTTCCTAAGAAACCACAGGATAACATTATTTAAGGCATATACTTTTTTTCACCCAACCAAAGGTTTTTGTAGATGCATTGACATTAAATTAGATGACTCTGCAAACATCAGCTAGGTGAAATACATTTCTGAAGTCAGCGACACACTAGGGGATTTTATTGAGTGAAATTCACATCCTTCTTGCATAACAACGGCTTATTAATTTTTTTATTGAAGGAATAAAATTGTCGTAAGTTTTGAAGACGAACGAAATCAGCGCCAGCCAGGACTTTCGGAAAGGCAACGCCACCTCGCCTTGGCGTCAATTCGGAAATTTAGGTTCTGCTCCCTAAAATCTAAAATGGAAAAACTTATGACATGGGAAGTCTTTTGCCTTAATTACCCAGTTGCGTGCCCTTTTCTTTTTTTCAAACATACTCAATTTTCCCTTATCATGGCTTCAGATGACGTCAGTCTCTTAATAGACGTTTTAAAGCAAATACAATCGCAATGACAAGGCAACTACTTAATTGCCTAGGAGATATGGAAAATGAGTGGGTGAAGTAAGCTTTCCACATCAAAGTTAATCGTGGAGAGAAGAACAACTTGAACGCTGATTAATTTTCAAGCCCTGGCACAAAAAGTTTTATGTATGATGATGAATGTCTTAAAACGTTCGCACGGAGTACTTTACCTTGGTTTTGTTTTGAGTAAGTACAAATAATCGTTTTATTTCATGGTTGGCTTTTCGGTATTATTTATGTAGTGGGTAAATAACAAGCTGCACATTATTCAGTCGCTGTGATCTCTAACTTTTTTTTCGGTTTACCAGCTACCATGCAGAAAAATGGTTGGGTTACCCTTTTTGGCAATAGCCTATTAATCTATATTTCTCACGTTGTGCAACTGTTTGGATCATCAAATATTTTCTTTAGATTTTTAGTGTATACCAAAGGCTGAAAATTTGTAAGGATCCAGCTGTCCTCCTGCTGGTTTAAAAATAACTTTTTGATGTAGTAACGGCGGAGCAAAATCCGAAGACTCACAAAGCGTTATTGTTTTTTTACAGCAAAAATAAAATTGAAGCTGACTTAAACGATTCCCTAAAAATATAATATTGCTCTGTTTACAAACCTGTTTTAGCTCAATCAATTCTTTATAATTAAATCATTCTTTGTCGCCCATTGGTATTAGTTTACCATAAAGCCTCTTGGCGACCAAATACAAATGACATTTGAACCAGAGCGTTTAAAGCCACCATTATGTAGAACACAACTGGTTTCTATTCATTGTGCCATATCAAAAATCATCGGTGAGACACTCTTTTCGAACCGTTCTTGGCCAGAAAAAACCCCTGTAGACATTTTATGAAAAACCTCTTAAATGCCACTAAAATTGTAGGCGTCGGTGTTCATGTGTATTAACGAGGTTTCATTGTGGTGAATTAACCTACCGTATTAATATTTTAAATTATAAATTGCTGTCAAAGGATTGCAGTAGATATGATATTTTATTTATTCTCTTCACCTAGAAACTAATCTTATACACCCACTTTTCACTTTCAATAGATTTCATTCAATTAAGGTGGCTCCATACAGTTTCTCATCAGTTTCAACAGACAAATATACATAACTTTTTTGATGATTTTCAGGGCATTGATTTACATTTCACTAGGGAAAAGCTACAAAAGCAACTAGCCTAGCCTTTATACTTTTCAAAAAAGTCACAATCTCTGGGCCTGGCCCGTTTCCATGGCAACCACTGATATAGTTGTTTGGCTCATTTTTTAAGCTTACCCAGTTTCTTCACGTCATTTCTTGGTTTTTACACGGTGAATTTTGGCTATTTTTGTTGTAAAGATGTTGTCGTTTGAGAAGTCTCAGCTGGCAAATCTGTGAGAAATTTTGTACATAAGTTTTGTCAGAATAGTAAATTTCCGTTTTCGACGATTAATGCAGAAGTGCATGTACAAAAATTACTCTTACTTTAGTATGACTTAAAAACACAAAAATCCTACAAATGTTCCAATTTTAAAAAAATTTCACCGAGTGGAACACGCGCAATTAGCGTTTGAAAATGCCTCAAAACCCACCTTTTTTCTTCACGTTACCAAAATAAAAATTCTTCAAGTTACGGGGTTGCGCATGCTCATGATTCCTTTTGCGTGGACGAGCGTGGACAGCACGCGGGTAGCGGTAGAAAAGCTTTTTCTAAAGCTTTGCTTTCCAAAGAACAACATTTTTCTGGACAATTGCTTTCCTTTACTGTAAAGGATCCATGTGACCGAAAAAATCGCAAAAATAAAGAAAGAAACGAACAAACAAACAAAAAAGAAGCAAATTTATACCGATTCGCGATATAAAAACTCGAACGAAGCCGCCACTTTATTGCGAGCAGCAAAAAATTTCCTTTAAAGTTTCCAGAACGTGGAATCATTAAACCACTTTCAGTTTCATTTTTACCATTAACTGATTACAACCGTTCTTCAAGAAAAAAACTAAAGCGGTCATCTTTGCTCTTAGAACATCTTTTGGTATGCTACCCGAGAAAAGCAGGGAAGCTCGTTCTTTTTATATTGTAAGCTCAATATTTTGTCTGCCGAGACCCGCGTTGTTTCTTAGCGGCTACTTGCGTGTTTGATAACTGCATGGAATAGCAAATAGTATATAAATAAGTTTTCAATTTATATTTAAAGGCAGACGTTGGAGAAAGGGAACAAAAATGTCCACAAGAAATTATACGTTTTGAAAAAGACTACATTATTTTTCTGCAAGGTTCAACAAGTCAGCAGAACGCCTGCGAAACGCCGACTGTTTTAGAACCGGCCGTCAACTCGATACTCATCCTTTATTCGTTCACTGAATGCCGTCATTCTAGGCATAATTTTTCGTAAAAATAAAAATTGTATTTGAGCTTAGGTACAATCGAACTTTTTTCAATTTTTGGTTTTATTTTAGACCACCGAAGTTTTTGAAGTCGCACATTGTCAACACAAGTGAAACTTAGATCAAAAGCTACTCTTGACTGATAAATAGACACTGAAATATAAGTGTCCTTTTGAGTTTCAACTTCTATCAAAATTCAATGACAACTGTTACCTCGTTACAAGTGTGTAATCTATTCATCGCTCAATAAAATTCACAAGTCAGCTTTATTTTGCTGAAACTGTATGAGAACGGCCGTAGAGACAACTTACCCGAAAAAAAATAGACGGCTTGTTAGAAAGGCAAAAACTAAAGCACTTTTCGAAAAAATTACTTACACTTAGGCTCGATCCAAACAAACGTAAGCTTCTCATCCCAGAGATTCTCGACAGCTGACCTGGACAGCACTAATATTTCAAGTTGAGAACGGAAAGAAGTTCTTCACGCATAATTCTTGAAGGCGCGTAATAATTCGTGCAACGTTTTCAGTCCTCTCTGTGTTGTTTGAACTTCTCAGTCCTACATGTACAATCGGAGAACAATCGTAGGACTGCAACTGTCAGCTACAAAAGCGATTAAACTAAAGGCTTTTCATAATTTCACTGCTATGTGCTCGACAGGTTTTGAAAAGGTAAGCCACAAAGATGCCTCAATCAGACTTGGGAAAAGTTCGCCTGGGAGGTTGATTGGTACATGTCATCTGACTTGGACTGTCGCGCTCCTCACGCGCGCGCTTGTGCCAATTTAGTTCCCATTCCTCGTGCGCTGAAAAACTATATGGAGCCACCTTAAAGAGCTATTTCGTCTTTACCAATTAAATTTTGGGGGGCCAATTTATATGACATCTTTGATAGCGTGGTAGTGGGCACGTCTGCAGGTCTGCGAATCTTTAGGTCGATATTCGCCATTTTAGTGTTGTGTCCTTGATGTAAATTGGTTCATTATATTCCCTTACCCAGGCGTATCAATATCTAGCAGCGTGGAAACCTGGCAAATACTGGGTATTAATTTTTTCAGCCAGGAAGAGATAAAATAGGCCTGTTTCGACAAACTAAGAGTAGGTCAATTGGATAACAGGATCTTAAATCTAAAACTGAACTTACTGTACCTTTCATGGGTATCAAAACATGGCTTTCCACATCCTTTGCTTTAAATCTGTCAGAACTAACACTAATTAACGAGTTTCGAATAACTCGTACTCGAAGCAGCAGACTATCT
The DNA here is from genome assembly GCA_964030785.1 of Siderastrea siderea. Taxonomy (NCBI): domain Eukaryota; kingdom Metazoa; phylum Cnidaria; class Anthozoa; order Scleractinia; family Rhizangiidae; genus Siderastrea; species Siderastrea siderea. Next base: position 41,524,167 of record OZ034974.1, read on the forward strand.
CTTCGATATCTAGTTTAGTAAAATTCAAAACAGGCTGTAATTTTTTTCTATATTTCAGTTTGCACACAACAGAATAATAATTAAACACTACATGAGTGGAGACGTGTAAATAATCGAATCTACTTTACATATATGACTTTTCATTATTTTCGTTGACACCTAACGCCTAACCTAAAATTCTTCATCTTTCGTTTTAAAATTCCACCTGTTTGAAGTCGAGTGCACCTAAAAGCGTTAAAGTTGAGACATAAAACAGTTTGTAGGCAGGAAAAAGTAAATAACAATGTGAGCTGTTTTAAATATAGATAAGTTATATTGTTGTTCTAAAATTGTTGTCTGCCTATATTAAACTGAAAAGAGTTTATGCTTTTGTTTTCAATTTCCACCTGTGCATGGTCATGTGCACCTAATGATTTTCCAATTAATTGTTTTGTAGAGTAATGCTATTGTAATTTTACCACTGTTTTCCGTTTGTTTCTCAGTTCTCGATCATCTCAGAAATGGAGTAAAAGGTAAGTTTGGTTTTCAATAAACAAACGATGAGCAATGGCTCATTAAATACGCAGGCAAAAATGAAAATTGACCAACGCACGTCAAGAAAAAAGATTGATTAGCTCTTAAACGACCAAGAGCTATTTCATTTTTTTTCCCACAATGTTATCTTTTGTGAGATCACTGCTATTTGAGGTAATGGATATTAAACGTTTAGATATAAAATTCGACGACGAAGGTGCAGCAAGTTATACTGGAAACACCGTACCCTTCCACGATCTTTCGCTACACCACAGCACACTTTAGGCAAATACTTAACACACTAACACATTGTTCTCGCACAGTCTAAACTCTATTGCTTTTCGTGCGCGTTAAAAGCTCTAAGTGCCTTTTATCGGCTCTAATTTATAATTCATGCTGGGCTAAGTTTTGGTTGTGATTTCAGGGAAATAAGAGTTGAATTTTGCGTTTCTCTAAGAAACGTGGCGTCTGATTTTTGTGTTTCTCTAAGACTATTTGTGTACCGTAGAAATGGCAAACATTTTGATTGGAGAAAATGAGGGACAAGAAGATTGACGATTCACAAGAACACAGCATGTAAAACGACGATACAACGGACAGATGGTTTTAATTCTATTTCGTATTCTTAGGGGCTAACAAGGAATAAACTTATTGTAAACAATATGACAATTTCTTTAAAAACAAAAGCACAAACAGCTAATTGTTTCTATACAAAATTAGGTCAGGTGACCAGGTTTGAACTGGTCTTTACTCCCAGTTTGACGGATAGACTATTAATATCAATGAATATGTGTAAACAATATAAAACAGCATATTCAATTAATTTCCACAGAGGCAAACGATGCCAAACGAGAGAAAATTAAACTCTGTCTGCGCGAGAAACAATTAATTACTTAGATTTGACTCTGGATCTCCTGTAGTAATTAAATTAAATCTTGGTCACCGGAATTTCCAGTTGTTCACTCGTTTTCGTTTTCACCTATGTTTACACAGGAGAACAATGCTCATCTTATGAGTCGCTAGACCACGAAGAACTTGAAAAAGGAAATTGTGAGCAGTTTGTCAACGGGACCTTTGAAAGTTATCGTACAGTGCAATGTGAGATTTATCGATACTATCAAGGGTATCACTTGAGAAAGTGTCTTTCATCTTGGTACCTTCAGATCGCTACATGTCTCAATCAAACCTCGGAATGGGAAACACTTTGCTACAAGAAGTTTGCTTGGTTTAGGTCATCTCGGTTTGATATTTCCGCTGTCGATGAATCATTAAATACGTCCTATGTCAGGAATGTCCATGTGAAATATTGCGGGAAGACATATCCAGACTTAGACACTGTAAGATTTAAATTCGCCATCAAGACAACGGGATTTCGATGCCAGCCAGAGAAAGCAAGTAATGGTAGGTAGACACAAAATATCAGTTACCTCCCTGTCGAACTCAAATAGTTCAAGCCAACTCTCTGCTTTAAATTTGCGACCTTGAACAAGACACTTTGTTCAACTGGGGTACGTCCCTTACTGGTAGAAGGAAGACGCTATACGAAAGCTAAACAGGAGTATGTCTCGGGGTGGGAGGTGGGGGCGGTGGGGGTGATTGGGGAAGGGAACTGGTCAGGGAGGAACCTTGCACCTCATTTAGTAGGAGTAGTAATAATCCTTCATGTTACAGACACCATAAGTAAGGGACTCTGCTTTTTGTACTTTAGTTTCTCGACATTTTCACTAGGTAAAAAGTTTAAAATCGCTACTAACTTCAGAATATATGAGGCTGCGCTTGACTGGCATCGTATAGGTAAATTCTTGAATAACTCAGAATAATTATTCGAAATGCTGAAGTACCGTTAGTACGATTTAGGAGTGTGGTAGCTTGGGGACGGGAGGAATGAGTCAAAGGCAAGCAGTTAAATTTCTCGGCTACATACTTAGTACTTTTGCTTGACTGCAAACTTGACTTGGCTTGACTTGGCTCCTACAAGTGCGATAAACTTGTTAATGGTACAGAAAGCAGCTGGTACAAGATTTATTCTACTCATGACTGGTGTGAATCGTTTGAAACCTGTCTTCAATCCCAGACACTAAGAGAAAGATGTATCGCCGACTTTGGCTTCTACTATAACCACTTTTGGTATCTTTACTATCCAGCATTTACACTTGATGTCAGCAGCTATTTATCTAAGACTCGGATCCAGGTTCATTATCAGTGCAGTTATCCTTACATTTTTGCTGTTAATATTATTCGCTGCGAATCTGTTGAGAAGAAGAACAGCAGCGGTACGTATACTATTTTTATGTGCCTTTTTTATGTCGACACGCGAGTTCTCTTTCTTTCTATTTCCATTCCATGTTATTACTTATAATAAGTTAAGCAATGCTATCTGAGTGTTGTTATTCACTGTCTAAATATAATGACTCCAATTTATATAAAAATCCAACTAGGATCACCACGTGGCTTAAAACTGCAATTGGTACGCTTCGCGTACCAATTTGTTTCGTAAGTAGACTCCATTCACTCTACATTGACCCAGGTAGTACTTTTGTCAATTTATGTAAATGGTACCAGCAAAGCTGATTTAATCCTGCAGTGGACAAACATTTCACTAGAAGCTAGGAAGACAGTAATGAAATTCCTAGTTGCCTTATTCTACAGGCCTGCAAGGATTGGAACTATCAAGCACGGGCCCCAATATTTTCGATGGTTCTTGTTTTTCCCTTGTAATAAATGCCTTTGCTCTGTAGAACAATAAAATAAGTACAAGGAAGGGACTGAGTCTGGTGAAAACGTTGATAGTGGAACTGTTATAAGAATCCACATGGATTGAGTGTTGAACGTGTAGCTAATGCTAGGATCTAAAAATAATTAACAAATAATAAATAAACAATTTATGTAAATTCAGATTGTGAGAAGCGATGTTATTGAAGTATTATACTTAATGGTGGTGGTTTTACAAACAAACAAACGAACAAACAAACAAACAAACAAACAAGCAAACAAACAAAAAAGGCACCAGCATTTCTTTGTAGTTTGCATCGTTCCGATATATATTTTTTCTTTTCATTTGTAGAAGTCGGCACAGGGAATGATGATGATGACGATGACGATGATTACGACCTAAACAAAGAGGTACAAACACTCCCGGAGGTGGGGGGAGGGGAAATCCCATGAAAGTGATAGGGTTACATGAGGCAGGATTTGCAAAATGATGCTAATAAAGTATGTAACGTAATTAAAAATATAAATCCCGTGTGTCACTTATTTACTCTGTTGCAAACATTGCATCTTGCACTTTGGGGCTCCTGAACGTTTACTACCTTTTTTCCCGTAGATGAGAAGTGCCATGAATACCCTTGACGTCCAGAAGAACGACTCCTTACAGGTGCTGTGTTTTTATTTTGGCTTTTTGCCCTGAAAAACTTAAAATATGTATTCTTTTAACCAATTGCTGTGCTTTCCTTTTTCAGTTAAGTAAGTTTACAAAATGTGGTGATATATATATCATTGGAGACATTCTTAGAGGCGATGACTTTCTAATGGTACCCTATTGTATTGACGAATGATAACTCCGGCAAACAGTCCGAACGAATCTCCTTACTCTCATTTAATAACGTACGTTCCATTGGTCTGCAATCAACGATTAACAGTGATTTTCCCTTGTGCTGAAATTGGCTTAGAGATGAAAAACTGTCTTACAAGGAACACTACTCTCACGATGAAAAAGTGTCTTGCACGTCACGTCGGATTTTAGATGGATTTTCCTCAAAAACAAATTTCTGGTCTTCTAATTTGACTTCACCTAATATATGTGAGCAGACGTTTGTAAATTGAAGGCTTAGAAAACTGAAATGTGGTAGCGCTGCTTGGCAATGTAAGAAACAATTCACCTCTTAAGATTAAAATCTGAAAAGATGTGCACTTAAATTTTCCTTTCATTCATTCGAAACTGCTCAAGATGACTGATTTTATTTCTCTGATAGGATGCCGTTAACGTTTTTGATGCTAAAATGAAGGATTACATAAACCGCACATCCATTCCTGGTACAAATTTGAATAAAACCAGCCAAGAAAAAATGGAAGAGGTTTTTATGGCCACGGTCACTTTTGAGGAATTCGCACTAAGATTTGGCCAACATCATCTTACACAGTCAGTCCCTCTTATTAGCGTCAGCGGCGAGAAAGTGGGTAAGTCATTGAGAAGGTTTCGATGTAGTATTATTAATTCATAGTACTGCTGAAAAAGAAGACTGTTTAAAGATCTTTCATAATGTCGTCCAAATTATCCAGTACAAAAAATGAAGCGAAAAACTAAAGTCGGCCTCAATTTACACCTAATTGCAGTATCGTTGTCCTACAAAAATGAAAAAAAAGAGAAAAGGAAAAAGGCAAATAGGACTGAAATAGGCACGCTAACTACATTTAGAGCCGCTCAAAAAGTCCATATGGAGGCCAATTTACGTTTTGTCAACTCCACTGATACAAAATTGATTACTGTAATCCATAAATGCTTTGAATATTATTAGAATCTGACAAATGAATGTAATTTGCATGGCTAATTAATTCCTATTTGGATTTTTTCTTTATTCGTTTTTGCTTTCTTGTATGACAACATTACTGCAATTAGGTGTATATAACAAAATTCCTATTGTCTTTTAAGGACAGCGCACTTGCCTGTTTGAACGAGTGAATACTAACGAGTTAAAGAATCAACCCTACATCTAGCTTTAAAATGCATTTCCTTGTACACATTGGATCTCTCGTAAGTAACCAACGTCCAGGATTGGAATTAGAATCGGGATCGGGATCGGGATCAGACAGGTGATGGCTTACGAAGGTGGTCGCTCACGATAAATTCAGTTAAACACAGTAATTGTCTTAAAACTAGGCCTATATAGATCGTGCTCGGCAACTTTTTGGCAACTTTTAAAGTTTTGAGCAACTTTTTGTGTAGCAAGCAATTTAGAGCAACTTAATAGCTTCCCATACAAACTTTTGGGCAACAAATGAGCCATCTGAGGTAAAACCACATAAATGAACTAAAATTTTGCAGTTTTTTGGTTGATACTAAAAATGCTGTAGATGTGTAAACTCAGTAATATATAGATTTAGCCAAGCCTAAAAGCGGAGCCGCAAAGGAATAAACTGGTGTTCGTTTCTCAAAAATAGTCCTGAAACTTTTCGATCTGAAATATATTTCGGGACTTTTTTTGGCTCGTTCGCTTTCGAAAGGTGTTCCTCAAAAAGCCTGAAAGTGTTCCGAATTGTCCTCAAATATTTTGGGCATCTGTTCTGCAAAACCAAGCTCGAAAGGTCATTCTAGAGGCTGAACACAGCTTGATTATTTTACTCACGAGCCATCTAGCTTGGTGTTTGCAATGTTTCCATATCCTGTCATTAACTGTCAAGGCTTGTCAAATCTCCTTGGATTATTGGCTGTTCGCATGAATGAACTTGAAAAGGCGCTCATTTACAAAAACAAAATAAAAATTATTCGACCGTTTAAATGGGTTATCTTCATCGCGTTCGGATGTTAACAAATAACATGAACTGCCACTAAATAAAAATATTAGTCTGGTCAAAAATTTATACTGACATTTCACCAGCATTTCACTGGGATTACCCGAAAGAAAGGATCTGGGGAGCTTCGAAGCACTTGTAATAAACTTATCGAAGAAGTTTTGCGGCTGCAAATTGTCTGAAATTCGAGCGCGTTTAAAAATGCACAGAACTGTTTTTGGAAGCTTTTGGGATATAATAGGTTTAAACCGACAACTGCTTATAGTTTTTGAAATAACTGTTATATTTCGTTCTCTAACTAGAGACCATCAAGATTCAAAACAAAGAAACGCCAAACATGCTTTAGTTAAATTATGCCGGCATAAATTTTGCGGATGCGAAGTACAGCCTATATAAAGTTAGGCGCTTTGAGGAACGCGCAAAACTGTTTTCGGAAGCTTTTGGGATAAAATAGCTTTAAGCCGACAACTGCTTCGCTTAAAAGATTATTACTATTGAAAGCTTCTAGGACAAGAAAATCGACAGTTGCACATAGAGATGGACCGGACAGTCAAAATTGAAAACAAAGCTTGTGCAGTTGTCTTGCGGCTGTGCTAAGACCTACTGTTATGAATAAACAAACACAAAATAATGGACAGAGAAATCATTTTTGAAAAAAGTTTATTGGAAAACCTGTAAGTTTATACTTAAATGCAATTCGCGTTACACTTCCAAAATCGTAGGTCGGCCCACGCGAGTGAAATCGGCTGAGCATGGCAAAATATTCAAGAATCTGTCACAAATCTGAGCGCGTTTTCTAATAATTTTTTAAAGTCAAAAGTAAATGACACATTTCTAATGGCATAAATCAAATTTCCATTTCAAAATGTAATTTCTTTCATCGTATTACTCGAAATCATGTACCTTAGACCCTTTAAAAACTTTACTTACTCGGTTGAGTTTCAGAACAGGGCAAACTCTCCGCCGTGAAGGAAACAAAGCGATGAAGTCCATTGAATGCAGCTTTCGTAACTTGAACTTTTCGCCTTCTACCAGTATTCTTTTGAACTTTTTCTTTCCATTTATGGATATTAGATGTTTTTTTTGTCAAGTATAAAACTTCAGTACTCTCGAGCAATCGTTAAATGCTAAAGAAGCTTAAGCTTTTAAAGAAACCTCTTTTTCAAAAGCGACGATGGTCATGCGATTTCCCGCCAAGAAAAACGCCGGTTGCCCAAAAGCACCGCGCGATTTCCCGCCACGAAAAGATGGCATTCTCTACCCCCGTCGGGTTGTCTTGGGACTCCCCTCCCCCTCCCACAGAGTCTGTGCGGACGGACGGACGTACGGACGGACGGTCACGTGACTATTACGTCACAACCAAAATTTCTCGGATTGATAGGTTACCAAATTTCCTTAGCAATGGAGCTCCGCTGGCGGGCTTTGCCCGCAGGCTCCGATATCAATGGATGTGTGCCCAGCGGTTATTAAAGAAAGTCTATTTTTAGCAGTGCTATAGTGATACTGACTTTCATGATATTTATGAATACTTCAAAGTTAAGTTATATGACATACCGAACAATTTCTGCATGTTGTTTTAAGATGTTACTTAGAATAAAATAGTCCACTTGGCAAGTAACTTTAAATTCTGGGAGCACCTTTTTCGATTTTTGGCAACTTTTGAGCAACTTTTGACCTTTTCTAGGAGCAACTTTGACTCAATTTACTGCCACAATCTATAAAGGCCTACTTAGAACTGTTAAAAAAAGTTAGTTTAAGTGGTCGATTAATTAGTAGGAGGTTTTACACCGGAAGTGGCTACTCAGATAATATTTTCCTACAGGTTTGCAGGTCAGGCGACGTTTCAACGAAAACGAGAGTGATTTTCATCTTGAGGAGTCGAAAGGGCTAAACTACACCAGGATTCCTTCAGAAGATCTTGAAAATGGTTTGTACTGTGTGACGTTAAATTAAAATGGAGTAGATCTGTTAACTAGAGCTCGACTGTCAGTAAATGAATTGGCTACGAACTGATACCCGACCTAGCCTCATCCTCAGTTTAAATCTTAAAGCGCATTTGAACATATACATACGGAATTTGCACATCACACTTCAACTCCCATTAATCTGTTCATGCTGCGTTCTAACCGCCTAAGCTACTTTTAAAAAAAGTGGGGGGGGGGGGGGGGAGGGGTGAGTTTTAAAGCAACTAGAAGTAATACTCCCCGATTGAGAATGCTAAATCGATACTGAATGAAAAGTTGATAAGGCCCCTGTGAAACACAGTTAGAGGTATCAATAACTTCAATAATTGCTAGGCTTATACTTACGATATTCGCCAGTTAACCTTTTTAACCGGTGTATATTTTTTACTTATTATTTTCCCGGCTCAGTGTTATTGGGAGTTGTGTACAAAGACCTTTATGAAATGTTTGCGACCAACCAGACCAACTTCAACACAATCAACAAAAGCAGGTTTGGGTAATTAAGAAAATACTTAGGATCAGGGTAAAGACTGTAAACCTGAGCTCTTAGTTCTGGAGTTTTTAGATACAGTTTGAACTTATTTTGTTGTTTAGAGAGCTGAGAGGGGAGGGCCACATGCTAAAGATTTGTTATTACTTATTTTTCAGTAGTAGTCTGAACACTATTATAATGTCAGCAACTATACATCCCCAACCAGTGAAACTACAAGAAAATGTTACCTTGGTGTTCACAAATGTTCAGGTAACTTATCCGTTTGTTGGTCAATTCTCTATTTTTTTTTTATTAAGGGAGAGAATACAGGTTAGGCAACTTTCAAAGGATGGACACCGCCTCTCCAGGAAAGACTCCACGCTAAGACACTGACACTCTTTGCAGCGAAAAACCTCTCTAAGGTGGACACCTCTCTAAGCATAACACAGACGAACACCAGCAAAGGCTGGCACCTTTAAGACGGATAACTCTTGACACCTTTCTAAGGCGGGCACCTCTCTCGAGAGATACATCTCTTAATGTGAGAGACCGAAACGCGGCTACAGTTTCCCTGCCTTGAACCCGTTTACTTACTCGAAATGGCGGAGTTACCAAGGGACTTGGCTCAGGCTCCAAGTTGTAAAGGGCTCTCTCGTTCCTTAAATCCCTCTAAACCGAAAGCCATTCAAAATCAGCGTTAATTTCTTCAAGTCAGCTTAGGTCTCTGCTTAATTTCAGGAAGCAACAAGGAGAGAGAATGCGTGTTTTGGAACTTCTTAGAAAGCAGGTGAGTACGCCTGATAAGCAGTCACTGTAATAATGTCAATCCCCAATAATGAGACAGGTGAAGAAGTGACTGTAAGAAATCGAGGTCCTCTGTGCAAGTTTTAGACATGACGTAGTCAGATGACAAGTGACAGATAACAAAATGCAGAACAAAGTCAGCAAACTGCTAGTAAACTGTTACTGAGTAATATAAACTAAAAGAGCAAGTAATTATAAGTTGGAACGGGAAATTTAAAAAAAATGTAAAAACAGTGAAACATTTGAAAAAATTATACGAGAAATTGCACCATTTAGCGAAAGAAATATCTGTTGCAAACAGTATTGTAAACTGGCCTTACCAAGTAAGCTGTTATAACTCCTTGGCGCAAGAAAGCGCACTAATAACAACCATGAGCTCAACATTTACGATCGGTCCCTTTCATCAACATTAATGTCCTTGCTGGACTGAGGGTATGATACAAAGAAATATTTTCTGCAGTCCCATAGGTTGGTCAGGGCAAGGATGTCATGTGAAATCAATGGATGATTTCAGAACAGAGTGCACGTGCAATCATTTGACTCACTTTGCTGTTCTCATGCAGTTTAATTCGAAGAGAACAGGAAGTAAAGTTAATAGTATATCAAAGGTAAGTTCAAGGGGAATGCTAACTATTCAGTAAGTATTACTCTTGTCAACTGATTTTCGTAAGAAAGCATAAGCCAGGATATAGGACTATCTCCAGGAGGTACACACAAGAACTAACTGTCTTCATTGGTAATGACTTTCGAATGTATAATCAATCATGTTGCCATCCAGAAGGGGCCTTTACACTTCAGTGGATATGTTGATCATAAATTTTATCTTTGCTGCTATTCTTACACTTAACCCTTTTCTTGTTTAACTTACAAAGACAGATGAGAAGATACTGGACATCCTAACGTACCTGGGGTTGACTCTTTCTTTGATCGGAATCACACTAACAATTCTCTCTTATGTTTTTCTCACATAAGCATAAACCTTATAAATGTGTTGTTATGATAGATCCACAGTTTTTGCTTTATCTTGTTTGTTTGTTCGTTTGTTTGTTTTGTTTAAGTTCTGATTATTTTGTTTTTTCTTCTTTAGAGACGTCAAAGCGCCCTTATCCCAGATCCGTGTTAGTATGGTCTCTTCCCTCGGAGCAGGACAAATCATCTTTCTCGCCGGAATCGGGGCAACCGAAAACAAGGTAATCCTGGACAAAAGAACCATTGAGTCTACTCGCAACAACAACAAGAACAACAACAACAACAACAACAACGACAGCAACAACACCAACTTCACTTTGATCTAGAAATTACAAAACTCTTGTGCCCCACAGCTATCAAAACTTACTCTTCGCGGCGAGAACATGAACACAATAACACTAAAAAAGGACTAGGAAAAAATTATTTGTCCCCTTGTCTGTTGGGGGTGTTGGAAGTATTAAATGATCATTTAATACTCTTTCGGTGGCAAACGTACAAATTCAGGCTACTTGCTTTAGGCACCCAATGTCTATAGGCACCCAATAAGTATTTTTATTGTCACTGAGGAATATTATGGGCTGTCTACACGTTTTTGTTTTCTTTGGCCTTCTTAGTGTGTTCATTCTCTTTGTTCGCTTTTTTTTTTTCGCGAAAACAGTTGTGTTTAGAGACCTCTCCGTTGTTTTCTGTTTCGTTCTTTCTTTTATTTGCATACATACTAAGAGAGATCAGGGAGAGGATGCCTCCGTAATTCGCTGAAAAACTCTTACCTTTTTTCAAATAAAAACATGGATTTTTGCCCGAGGAAAAGATTTTAGGAACCTCATAATATCAAGTAACCTTGGTAACCATCTTTTTCCAGGGCGCCTGTGTAGCAGTAGCAGCTCTTGTGCAGTATTTCTTTATGGCCGCTTTCTGTTGGATGTTAATCGAGGCAATTTACTCTATTTGTTCGTCGTTAAAGGGTACAACGTTAGCAACAAAGTGAAAATCTGCCATGGGATGTCTTGGGCTGAGTTCATGAAAACTGAAATGTAATCTACGATGTTCAAAAATTAAAAGTGGTTCAGACATTTGCTTTTACCTCCTGATGGTGGCAAAGAACCAACTTGTGTAATATCCACTTAAGAAAAACTGATTGAATTTAAACAACACCACTCGAAAGCACTACTTGGGAGCCTTCATTTGAAAGGGAGCACTTAACACTTTACACTGTACATTTGAATGATGACACATTACGACCAATATTTCTGTCTTTTTTCTTTTTCTAAATACTCTTTTTGTTACATGCGAGCAAAGAGCTGTTAAGAACAGGCTACACTGATGGATTTCACTTGGAAAACTAGGGGATATTTATCCGAGTTTACATAATGAGTAGAAATTGTGAATTATGATATCAACTTGTTGTTTGATTGATTGTTTGTTTGCAGGTTTCCCTATCGCTATGGTCGCCTTATCACTGAGTACTGCCGCAGGAAAAGAAGGAATTGAGAGTTTTGTCAGCGAGGAATAGGAAGAACTGTGATGCTATATGATTAGAAAGGTATAAATCCGTAATCAGCTAGCCAACTCAAATGAAATTCGTTCCGTTGCTCAGTTTGGTATCGCACGCTGGCAATTGAAGAGAAAAACAGCTACCAAGGAATTGCGATGTTTGGCATACGATGGATTTGAAGGAGGAAAGTTAGGAGGGGGGGAGGTTAAGTTGAATTTCGTTTCTAGTCATGGTTTATAACACATTTATATTTGCATCTATATTCGAGCTGTTCCATATTGCTTAAGACTTACACAGATTTGATGGTAATAACTCTACACTTCCTTTTTCTGTTTCAGTTGCTGGATGTCCCCCTCCAGTAGTCAGATCTGGATATTTATATCATTTGTTATTGTTGTTGAACTGGTAAGCTGAGCTTATCTTCTGTCACCTGTCCACTTTTTAATATACAAGCAAGGGGGTTAGTTTCTAAAGAAACTGTGGTGCTGCGTCGGTGGGGACGTGAAACACAAAATTTTGGATTTATCAACTGAGTTGATAAGGTAAATTGGCCACCGTAAAGAGATTGAAAGCTGACGTTTCGAGAGCTAGCCCTTCGTCAGAGCGAATCAAGGAACTGTGGGTTGCACTTGGTTTATATAGGGAGTGGTGGAGCTACGCTATTGGTGGGAACATGGCAACGTGGAAAACAAGAATAAATTAATTGAATGAAAAGCGTTCGTTGATACCGTGGGGATTAAGTGTGCCGATTTGAAAAATGAATTTTTGTTCTAGATTTTTAGGGCTTTCCGTGTTACCCTGGTGTAGGGAAAGGCCACAGATCGTCATATGTTGACTAGAATGATTAGGGAGATGAAATGTCGGGCGACTGGCTTGGATGCGTCCTTGTCATTTCTTTCAACGTCTCGTAGCTGTTCGCGGAAACGGTCCCCTAATCTCCTCCCTGTTTCACCAATGTATATCTTTTTGCATAAAGTGCATGTTATGCAATAGAAAACATTCGCAGAGGTGCATGTAAGACGATCAGTGATTTTCATCGATCGCTTGGGTCCTGTTATTTTGTCCGCATTGTGAATGAAAGGACAAGTGTTGCATCGTTTGCGCGCACATTTAAAAGTACCTGGTTGATCATCAGATTTAAGTACACTTCTAACTAGAAAGGTCCCTATGTTTTTGTCGCGTTTGAATGAAACCAATACGGTGGCCAATTTACCTTATCAACTCAGTTGATAAATCCAAAATTTTGTTTCACTTTTTAATATCTTTGCTGTCACGTGGGGCTTCAACATTCTCTTGCAAGTTGAACTAAGCTTTGTCGTACGTGTAAGACTTATCTCGCGTATCTCATGACGAAGGTGGTAATGATTGCGATAGTGACACTGATAATGATAATGATGGTCCTAAGGATGATGATGATGATGATGATGATGGTGATGATGATGATGATGATGATGAGATGATGATGATGATGATGGTGGTGCTGATGATGATGACGATGATGATGATGATGATGATGATGATGATGATGATGTTGATGATGACGATAATGATGACCATGATCGTTTTCCAAAATTTAAGTTCCTTTTTTTAAAGCCTTAAAATAATACCAACTACCGCGAAAATCTCTCCATAACTATGTTTCCCTGTAGTTTTATGTAGGGCTATGCCCGAAAATACGTTTTCCTATTTTTTGGTCAAAAAATACAACTCAGACAGGATGTTTTTGCTTAAAAGCGTTCCTCTGAAGAGGAACTGCTATGAAAAGGCACACTTGTTCCTATAACAGTATCAAGAGATATTGGCCGTACATTTATATCAGCAGAACTTGGGTTAATCCAGAGCGATCTTGCTCCATGATACACAAGTGTTTGCCCTCATCTCTGGACAGAAATGATGACACACATTACGTTAAGAGTGCTTTTGGTTTCCGTTGAGTTTGCTCGCTGAATTTGAGAGCATTAATTTCATAGATGTCCTCGAAACTCTGAGAATGAAGAAAGAGGTCCAAAACAGTCCTCTCTTGATTAAAAGTTCACTTCTCGAAAGGAAACTCTCAGAACACCACCAAATCCGTAAATTCCGCCGCAGTTTGGAAAACAAAATCACCCTGTCAACTTCCATTTAAAACTGGAATTTCAAAGGCCAGCAAGAAATCTGTGGTTAGGGCGGATTTCACGGATTTTACGGAAACTTTAAGCTGCAAACATCTTTGAAGAGGATATATGAATATATTACATACATAAGATACTTGCAGTTAAAAAAGGAAGTATTAAATCATGTATGTTCTAAATATCCGTGAAATCCGTAAAATCCGCTGCATTTTAGAAAAAAAATCACCCTGTCAACTTCCACTTCAAACTGGAAGTACAAAGGCCAGCAAGAAATCTGTGGTTAGGGCGGATTTCACGGATTTTGTGGAAATGTTTTATACAAACATGACTTAACCCTTTCACTCCCATTACCAGTTCTCATTCTCCTAACCGATAACCATACATTTCTTAGTTGGCCGTTCCTGAGAATTTGGTGTTAAATCAAGACCGTATTCCCTAATTGATTATTTTCTTAATTCTCATTATTTGTCTCCTTGACAGTGTATTAAAATGATGAGGAGAATATGCTGGTCACCCCTAGGAGTGAATGGGTTGATACTGCTCTTTTACAGTGTAGATGTCTTATATTGTTCATCGGAAGACAGTTAAAGTAAAAAAAAAGAGAGAGTGAGAAGTATAAATAACATTTATCTAACACATCGTGGTTACAAATTTGCACTGGACAGTGAAAACGACCATCACAGTCATCCTCTTCTAAGTGAAGTCTCTTTGGTTTAGGCGATGCATTTGCTAACTTTGACCAGTTGACATCCTTGCCTCGTTTGTTCATCTTAAGCGTTAGCTTTAAATCGATATATTTCTAAAGAATGCACGCACTTATACTAGCAAAAAGGTCCCCAAGAGATCATCCTATTCGCCAATGAGATATTTGTTAACTATTCTCTGCCCACACTTGATCATTCTTGCCCCTTGCCCCATTGTTCCCTTGTCCGTATTCGGTACACATTCAATCAAAAGGAACAAAGACACAAGCCTGAACTTGCGCGGGCCAGCCCTAACGAGATTAAGTTTGTAGCGGGCAAGTCTCTTACTTAACCTGTTCGTTGAAGGATATGTTTTGAGAAAATTGTCTCGAGGAGGTGATAGACAGTAGTTTCAGAGAGCCACCGTTAAATAGGAACTTTTGTTCCCTTTTCCTGTTTACACTTTACGCAAAATGGAACGCTTCTTCCTTTATCAACAAATTCGGAACCTGTTCCCATTTATGCGCGGAACATAACACTCATCTTGAGAAAATAAGAACACCTTGATTAGGAAAGATTCTGTTCCTGTGGGGCATGAATAGGAACAATTTAAACCGAAAAGGAACAAGGCGTTCCCAACAGCAGTGGATACACTAGTAATAAACAGGAACAATTTGTTCCTAACTGTGTTAAGCGAGAAATAATATTGGAAACATTTGTTCCCCAATCACTTCAAAAGGAACAGGAACGGAAGTCCGGACTATTTTAAAGAGGACCTTTTGTTCCTAAAAGGATAAAAGAGGAACCAGTTGTTTCTTTTGACTAAAATAAAAAGGAACTTTGTGTTCCAGTTTGCTGCTAACGGATTAGTTTGTTCCGAATTTGCTCACTTTTGTTCCTATCGAGCAAATAAAGTTCCTTTATTGTGTGTTCCTAGTTTGTTCCTAATGCAATTAAAGGAACAAAAAACAAAAACGCGCGGAACACTAAGTTTTTGAAAAAGAGATGTTTGCTCGTGCTGCGTCGATTAAAATTCAAATTTGAAAGTTTCCCTACGTAAAAAATGGCCCAGCGATACTAAGGACAAAAATGCAAATGAAAACGTCGGTGTTTTAACCTCAAATGTAGCTATCATTACTTTTGGGGAATGTATATGATGATGGCGATGATAGTGACACAAGTGTTGTTGATGAGTGGTAATAAAGATGACGACGGTAATGAATACGATATGTTTTCATTTCTTCTCTAGCTTAACGTTTTGATTCTGGTTCGAGTTATCAAGGAAATGATAACAATGAAACAAGTAAAGGACAACCAGGCAGAACAAATAAGGTAACATCCGCACTACACACATTTGGTTGGGACAACACTGTAGCGCTGTCTCAACTGTTGACCAGAGAAAAAACACAGAAACATTTTTGATATGAAAAAATGTACTGAAGATAAATATATACGGTTGTTATAGAATTAACTGCATGACGCTTGACTAAATGACGCAATAATGACTCTAATCCAAATATTTGTTCTGCAGTATTAAAGCATGCGTGGTGCTGATACCCCTCCTAGGAGTCACTTGGTTATTTGGACTTCTATCTTCAACACACAAAGCTTTCGTCTACATTTTCACGATCTTCAATTCCACTCAGGTAAATTGCGAGGTATCTGTGTCATAAGGTTGCTGCTTTATGCTACTAACGCCAAGCAAATGCACTCGGTTCTTTCTAATTGCCTCCCCAGGGTTTCTTCATATTTCTTCTTCATTGTGCAAGAAACACTGAGGTAAGAATTGCAAAAAGCACCACACTGCAATTTGACGTTTTCATTTTAAACCTTTCAGTTTTGAGAAAATTCAAAAGACACGATGATGATGATGATGATGATGATGGAGTATGATGATGACAAGTGGTACTTGTGTGTTGTGCGTTTCGTCTTAGAGCGATTTTAAAATTAGGATTACGTTCCCATGAATCAACTTTCAAACTACCGTATCAAGGCTCGCTATTACCGTAACTGCATGTTTTGTGTTTTAAGCTATGACTGTATTAGCAGTTTTTCCACTGCTGCAAGAGACACAGAATTTTTTTAAGCCATGATGATAACGATGACAATGACAATGACAATGACAATGACGGTGACATCGGCATTTATGCCGACCATGGGATAATATTTTTTCCCTTAGATTTACCTTTATCAATTAAAATTATTTTTAATAATTATAATTTGTTTGCAGATAAGAGAAAGGTTTAAAAGAAGAATCCGCCTGATTTTTCCAGCACCAGGCAACGGAGCAAGTAATAACAAGAGAAGCTCCGAAATGAATGAAAGCAGCGGAATTGTCTCGCTGAGAAAAATTGAAGTTATTCCTGGAAGTATGTACAGCCAGAGTAATGAAACCCTGGTGCAAGTTTCGCTGTAGTGTGGCCATAATCAGACCTCCACATGCAAACACATCCGTCCATAACAGAGACTGTTATAAGGATCTGACTGCCTTATCCACGGTTAAATGTTGTACCTGTCGTTTAGAAAGGCAATGCGTGTTTTGTTGATGTCAACCAAATTTCCTCGTGATTTATGTATTCTTTTATGGCAATTGCCACGTGTGATGAACAAGAATAAAGTAAAACAATATACATTATAGCCAAGTTTTGTGACAGGAAGAAACATATCCACCTGCTCCCTTTGTGTAAATGACCAAATAAAAATTGTTTTATTCTATGGACAGCCTCAGGATTAATCACACGAAGTCCTTTTACATCACCAAAAGAAACTTTTCTCTTAAAAGCATTTATTTTTACTTTGCGCTCCTTCTCTGCTCACAGGATATGAGCTGATAACATTTTTATAGGGATCCAATCAGAACGCGCTCTTGCTCATATTTGGGAATATTTAAAAATATTCCCAATTAGTATAAATCTACTAGCGTTCTATCACTAGTGCTGTTCTCTGATTGGCTACGCTACTCACTATCTATTCTGTTGTAGATAGTGAGTAGAGAGTTTTCCGCGCGCGGTGTGACCTATTTATATCATTTTTCAATAAAAACATGTAATATCTGCTGTTAAGTTTTGAACGTCTAGTAGATTTATACTCTACTATCGCTCTCGATTTCTATGCGTGATAGTTGATTCGGCCTTCGGCCTCATCAACTATCACGTGATAGAAATCTCGAGCTCATAATCTAATTGTTAAATATGCCAACGTAGTTGTGACAAGCGGAAACCTCGTATGCACCTGTTCTTTATGCGTAAACGGTCCTACTTCTTTACTCACAGGTTAAGAGCTGATGGCATATTAATAGGGAGTTAATCAGAGCACGCTCTTGCTCGCATTCGAAACGTTCTATTAAATTTTTGAGAATATGAAACGTAGTTCTGACAAGAAGAAAACTCGTATGCACCTGTTCTATCTGCGTAAACGGCCCAATATCTGCAACTGGTATTAGAACCATTATATCAACATAAAATGGTATAAACAATTAGCCCCTACTTCATGTGACAGACTATCTATTTTAGATATTTCTTCGCAAATGACTAATTTAAAAAGTATAAAACGTAGTCTATTATCACTCCACGGAGTTTTGAAAACATGGCGCCGTAGTCAGGCTTGTTAATATTCTATTTAATGATTTTTAAAATGGCTTCTTCTTTAAAAGGTTTCCTTAGTATGAGATATGTTAATTTGTTATTAGAACGTGTTCTTTAACTGAGAACATAGATTTATACATATTTATGCGTTCTCTTTTTTCGCTAAGAAACTACAGGGCCATATTGCTTAAGGCTTATATATTTTACCCATCAGCGTTTTTGTAGAAGCATTAACATTTTATATTAGAGCATTGTGTAAACATTAGCATCGTGGAATTACTTTCTAATGTCAGAGCCACACCAGGTGATTTTATTAAGTGAAATTCACATCCTTCTTGCATAAGATAGGCATTGTTAAACCTTTTGTTTTTGGTGTTTTGGTTGTCGTGTGTACGAACAAATTCCACCTTGGACTTTTGGAAAGGCAATATCAGCTTTGCAAATCGAGAAATAAGATTATTTTCCCTAAAATCTGCAGAAGTATCTTTTTGAAAGGCCTTTAAACGCGATATGCAAAACGTCGTGAAACGTTTTTCACTTCAATTACCTTGTTGCGCGTCTTCGTCTTTTTCTGTCATACTAAACCCTTTAACCCTAAGGAGTGACTAGCATTTAAAGCCTCCTTAAAATAACACTACTTAATCAAACATCAAGGATTTGAGAATAATGGAAATGATCACCAAGTAGAAAAGGTATTGATTGTTAAACAAATTCTCCTCATCAGACCATAGAAAATGTATGGAGAACAGTGTGGAGAATACGCAAGCTGATATCAGGGTTTAAAGGGTTTACATGTTTTAGATGACGTCAGGCTATTAAGAATTGTTTTGAAGCCAACACAAAGGCAATGACAAGGCAATTATTTTATTGCTCCGGAGATATGGAAACAGTAGGGGAGAAGTCAACTTTGCACATATCAATTAAACCTGCTTAATTTATAGGCCTTAAGCCAAAACTTTTTACGTATTTGAATGAGCTTGGATGCCTCAAATTTTTAAAGCACCTGAAGTTGGTTTAACTATGCTGAATGTCTTCAGACGCTCGCACCGAGTTCTTTTCCTTGGTTTTGTTTTGAGTAAGTATGAAATAATTTATTAAATTCATGGTTGGTTTTTTAAGGTATTATTTATGTAGGGAGTAAATAACAAGCTCTATTTTTTTTTCTGTGGTCGATCTCTCTTTTTTCTTTCGGTTTACCAGCTAACAGGTAACAAAAAGGTATGGTATTTTTTTTCAGTAAACTATACTGTGTTAACCTCATTTTTTGTCAGATTTCTCGCGTTCGGAATATATTATTTTTCAAAGTTTTTAATCTGCTGAAGCTTCAAAACTTTGAGAATTCACCTGCCCTCCAGCCTCACTGAATTGAAAATAAGCTCAGTATAATGACGCCGGGCAGAGCACAAGTCTTATGAGGCTCTAGTACTTATAACCGAAACAAACACTTAAATTATGCTAACTAAGAATTCCGCAATTTATATGGCTCTGTTTAGTAAAAAAAATGGTGTTTTGGATTCATCGTTTTTTCCTTTTTGTTTTCCACTGATATTGAGATTACCATAAACTGCCTCTTACGGCAAAATACAAATGGATAGAGGTTTCTAGAGGCAGTTTCTTTTTGACAACACTATGTTTTCAGTTGGTTTCTATTCATTCATCCTCCTTAAAATTTACCATTGGGATCCTCCTTTTGCTCACCTCCTTGTTCGTTTGGCTGGACTAAAGCTCATGCAGTCAATTTGCCCGTGAAGCTTCCCTCTCAATGTAGCTCCCTAGACGCTGTGCATGTGTATTATCGAGAAATCGCTGGATGGAATCATTATACCGTACTGGATGTTTTTTTTTCAATGGTTGTCAACGGTTAAGGGTTTGCTTCATTTTATTTATTTTTTCTATTTTATACAACCATCGTCTTGCTAGCTTACAAGAGCAATTTATTATCAAAAGAACGAACTGGAAAAGGTGAAACAACTCTTTAAAAATGAAATAATATAGTACAAATAAGAGAACCTATCAAATACTGGGTTAAACGTTTCCGGCTAGGACCAGACATAATACACCTAGTTTCAACATACTAAGAATACAATAGGTCGATTGGATATGAGTTTCTTTGACATTTTATAATTGAACTGTACCTCAGCTTATAGATACCAAAATATTTTTTTCAATATCTATTATTTTAAAATCTGGCTAGAAACTGAAACCTGGAAATTGAGGAGTTCGAATAAGTTACGATTTAAGGCAATACAGGGACTGTTTCTTCGACTCGTATTCAAAGGGAGGTTTTACAAAAAATTCACGAGTGGGGAAGAGAAAAATAACAATGCATGGAAGCTGTTTTACATAACTGACTTGAATTTTTTTTATATTAGTTACCAACCAATGCCGAAATGAAATTCCACTTATTCTTTTCAGTGTTTTAAGATCACTGACACCTGTCTTATGCCTAGTTGTTCTAAAATTCAGACATAACAGGAAAAAAATAATTTTAGGCAGAAACGGGTAAATAAAAATAAGAACTGTTTTACATAGATGAATTATATTTTTATTCTACAGTTGTTGTCTCCCTTTATTAAAATGAAAAAGTTTATGCTTTTGTTATCAATTTCTACAAGTGAAGATAAAGATATTCTAAGAAATATTTATAGTGTACTACAAGTATAATTTTACCACCGTTTTCCATTTCCTTCTCAGTCATCGAGAATCCGCATCCCAGAAATGGAGTAAAAGGTAAGTTTGTTCTTTGATTAAACGTAGAGCAGATTTTGCACGTAAAATAAACAGGTGAAGTGCAATATCTAACGCACGTCAAGAAAAATGATTGATTAGCTCTTTAACGGCCAAGAGCGATTTGACACTATTTTTCTTAAACGTTATCTTTTTTGAAGTCATTGTTAGTTGGGGTGCTGGTTATCAAACCTTTTCAACTATAACGGCGATAACAGAAAAGTCGTTTCAGTCATCCCTGGTTCCTAAAGTATAGCGCCTCTTGTGACATCTTTTTACAAGGTTTTGCACAAGAGTGAGGTCAGAAGCACTAGCTGCATAAACTGAAAGGCCGTACAGTATTTTAGGAGCACAATCGCATTAAAAAGGTGATCTAATTCGCCCTGTGTGTATCCTTCCTTACGCAGGCTTCTAATTATCAATAAACATTTGTTGGCCTTATGAAGCTTTGCCTTATCATGTAAGCTAAACTTACGATTACTTTGTATTGTGACTCTCAGTATAGAGATATTACTATACTGCGCGATACTGTATAACATTGGATAGGCTGTAGGGTTGCCTTTCTTATGCAAGAGTAATTCCTTGCATTACTAGTGTTACAGTGCATACTATTTGCGTGAGTCCAATCCATAAATTTGGACAATGCAATGCCCGATACATCAGGTAAGTCTCTAGAGGTCGTAACTAAGATAGTAGAATCATCTGCATATTTAAATAAAGATATATCTTCGTGTCCAACTATTTCCAGGTCATTCAGAAATAAATTGAAAAGGTACGGGCCACTAACACTGTCCTGCGTTGTACCTTTGTTGACAATTTTCCACTGGCATGTTACGACATTATATACCACCCTCTGCTTTCTATCTTCAAGAAAACTGGCATACCAGTTGATAACAAAAGGGTTGAGTGGACTGCGTTTCAACTTCTCTACAAGAAAATCGTGTTTTACTTTATCAAATGCTTTCGAAAAATCCATCGTGAACATTCTGACAGCTAAGGTGTCTCTTTTGTCTAATGCCACGAGATATGTGTGCTGCACTTTTAACAGCGCATGAATACAACTCTCACCAGTACGGTAAGCGAATTGTGAGTTACTTAAAAATTTCTCCACGCGACTCTTATTAAAAATGCTGCACACCGTTCTTTCAAAAGTTCTGGCTACAAATGGATTAACGTTTATTCCTCTAAAGTCCCCATATTCCACTGGGATCTCAACTTTAGCGAGTGGGTTGATGTTAACCTCCTTCCAACGACTGGGCCAGGACTGCCGAGCATGAGATAAGTTCCACAAAATCTTAACCACAGGAGAAAGAATCTCTGCATAATCTCTCTAAATCCAGAAAGGTCAATCCCATCAGGTCCAGTGGCAGTACGCTTAATTTGCGAGAGGGCCTGAAACACTTGAGCAGTAGAAAGTTGTAGAACAGGTGTGTTAATATCAATCTCAACTGGAACTGGCTTTATGTAGTTCCCATCAAGACAAAGATCTCCAAAGTAGTCATCCAGTCCATTGATGAGTTCTTGATCTAGACTGGAACTGCTCTTATCTTTACACATCGTCAGCTGATCTACTTTTCTCCACCAGGCTTGGGATCCAAGCTTCTCAGAAGCCAAAGCTCGGCGATTTTCAGAAATAATCCTTCCTATCTTCTCCGTCAGATCGTTCAAGTTTCTCCCTCCACTCTTTTGAGATCTTGCTTTTTTCTTCAAGAGTGATTTCACTAAAGGACTCATCCACGGGGATCCCATGAAGACACCCGAACAGATTTGCTGGGAAAACGTTCATGCATTAATCTCTCGACGGTAGAATGCAGAAAATTAACCGCAGCCTCGAGGTCCGAGCTATAGTTAACGTGACTTTAGTTTTGTTCAAGGAGCTTTTGATAAAACGTGATTTTTCGATGTTCCCGATAATCACACATTGTATGTATCCCGCAAATGAGTAGCCAGTACCCTAGAGTTATTTTGTTTTCAAATAAATGAGTAATTCGCGCAAGGCAACCATCCCTTCGCTCGGAGGTCAATGACAAATGCTATCCCAATGCCAGTCAGAGCGAAGGGAAAATTACTATTTACTTTTGTGGTATGTACTGATCACTAATAACCAGCTCTGTAGTAAATATACTATCTTCTGGTGTTTTCAGATGTCATGGGACTTTATGTTGTTTTAGTGAAAAATAAGATGGTAGCATGCTATTTGTCGTGGTAAGGCACAATTGTTATTCTTTGTCTCCATATTTACGCAGGAGAACAATGCTCTTCCTATGAGTCCCTGGAAAACGGAAATTGTGAATCGTTTGTTAACGGAACCCTTGATAGTTATCGTACAGTGGAATGCAAGTATCGATACTACAGATGGTATTATGACTTGAGACCGTGTCTTTCATCTTGGTGCCTTCACATCGCTTCATGTCTCAATCAAACCACAAAATGGAAAACCCTTTGCTCCAGAAAGTTTTATTGGTTTAGTTCAAGTCAGTTTGATATTTCCACTGTCGATGAAGGATTAAATGTATCTTATGTCCGAAATATTCATGTAAAAAAATGCAGAAAGACATATCCAGACACAGACACTGTGATATTTAAATTCGCCATCAAGACAACTGGGTTTCGATGTCAATCAGAAGAAGCACATAACGGTAAGTAAGCTTTTTTCTGTTAGGTTCATGTGCTTCTGGTTTTTGGTTCACCCTTGAATCCTTGGGTAAGATATTACACTCAATTAGGGTACTTGCAGTAAAAGTAAGTAGCGAACCAAATCTGGAAACATAAGGAATCAATCCTAGAATGAGTTGGTCGGGAAATGGGCGTGGTAAGGGTATAGCCTTGCATTCCATTTGGAGGGTTACTAGTTACCCTAGTCGCTTCATAACATAAACGCCACATGGCATGCATAAGTTAACGGGATGACTTGATTTGCCCACTTTCTTTTATTCAATTGTGGCTTCGCATCTAATTTCTCGATATATTTGTGGCATAACAATAATAAGGCGGCATCAGCGAAAGCTGCGATCCCAAACTTGTGGGATTTGGGTTAAGATTACTATTGATTTTTTATTATCTAAGGCTGCAATTGAATGACATTATATGCATGTACTCTCTGAAATAATTCAGAATCTATTTGTAGTTACTTTAGAACCGTCATTACGATACTGGAGTGTGGTAACTTGGACATGAGAAGATCTAATCATAAGTAAACACAGTTTAACTTTTGAAGAAAAAAAAACTTTGGTGTCACAAACCTTAGACAATTTTTTTCTCTTGTACACCAGAAACGCGCTAATTATTAATTACAGATTATATATTTACTGCTTCTGGTTGTTTGCACACTGTCATCCTTGTTCTCTTTATATTTTATATAGCGCCATATACCGGCCAATGGATTGGCTCCTACAAATGCGATAAACTTATTAATGGTACAGAAAGCAGCTGGTACAAGATTTATTCTACTCATGACTGGTGCAAATCATTTGAAACCTGTCTTCAGTCCCGGAAACTGAAAGAAAGATGTGTCGACGACTTTGACTTCTATTACAGCCACTTCCGGAGCAGGCCGTCGTTCACATTTGACGTCAGCAGCTATTTACCTAATACTCGGATCCAGGTTCATTATCAGTTCAGTTACTCGTACAATTTTGCTGTCAATATTAATCGGTGCGAAGCTATTGGGAAATACAACGGCAGTGGTACGTATGTTATTTTGTTGTAGCTTTTGCAGCTTTCTATGTCCGGCACACGAGTTCTTTGTGTTTGTCCGTTTGTGAGATTCCATGCCATCATTTAACACAGGCTGGGCGTGTACGCTCCGCGTACCAATTTCTTTCATTTGGGGACTCAATTCATTCAATATTTAACCCTCAGACGTACCCCCACCGTGGTATACAACGGGGGGGGGGGGTTAATGGAACCCCCCTTGGGTTTTCGTTATGTTGCAATATTTCGAAAAGATTTTACCATTAGTAAAAAGCCTGTGATGTGCTCGACAAGATAAGGTACATATTATGGGATGCCCCGCTGCTGGGGGGGCATCTTACCAAATATTACCGAAAAATAGAAATTGTCAAAAAACGTTAAAAATTGGCAATTTTTGGTGCTCGACATGTAGAATATGAAAAAAATAGACATTTTGCTGCTTTTCTTTGACATTTTTCGCATTTTTCTTCCAAAAATGGCTTGACCACCTGCTACTTATGACGTCATATCTCGTAGCCATAGTAACCGATTCTCAGTAAACTTATGTCAAAATGTGTCTAAGGGATATGCGCACAGCTACTGAAAATGGCAGGTGGATATGATAATTAGTGTTGGAAAAATTCAAGAAAAACCGTATAGGGGTGGCATCAACCTCCCCCCTTCCGTACGCCCGAGGTTAACCAAGACAAAGCGGTCAACGTATTTGATGGGTGCTAGCAAACCGTTAGGAAAACTTGAAAAAATGCTCGGGGTAATCCTGCAATGTACAAACATTCTTACAAGAAGCTAGGAAGATAGTAATGAATTTATGGTCGCTTCATGTTACAGACCTACCAGGATCGAACCTATAAAGCGAATTCCTTATTTTCAATGGTTCTTGCGTTTCCCTTGTAATAAATGACTTTGCTCTGTGGAACAATTAAATAAGTTTAAGTAAGGGACTAAGAATGGTAAAAATGTTGTTAATGGAACTGTATTAAGGAAACACAGGCACAGCGTAGAACATGTGACCAATGCTTTCTTCACATTGTACTCTTCTTACATTTACAGACGTCTTGTTGGACTATAAATTCGTTAAGACCTTAACAAATAATTTCTTCATAAATAACAAATAATTTATTATTATTTACTATTTAGCTAAAAGCTAAACAACTCAAATTATGAGAAGCGATCCTGCTGGAACAAGAACGACACCAGCATTTCGTAGTAGTTTGTATGCCTTTCTACTTAAGTTCCTTTATATTTTTCTTTTCTTTTCAGAAGTCGACACAGGAGAAGGTGATGATGAGAATGAGGATGATTACGACTTGAACAAAGAGGTACACAAATCCCCAAGGGGGAAACCGCATAGAAAAAACAGAGGCAGGATTTAAACGATTAGAGGTTGATAAAGGGATATAACGTGAAAAAATTCAACCAGTTTTAACTTGGAGCTTTTGAACATGTATTATAGTGTACCTTTTCTTTGTGTCCGTAGATGATGAATGCCATAAGCACGCTTGACGTTCAAAAGAACAACTCTTTACAGGTACTATGTTTTACTTTCGGCCTTTTCGCCCTGGAAAGCTTGAAATACATACATATTCTCTTAACCAATTTCTATGCTTTTCTTTACAAGTGAGTTTAGAGAATTTGGTGATAAATCATTGGAGACATTACCAGAGAATTTCCAACGGTCCCCTTCTGTATTGCCGAATGATAACTCCGGTAAACAGTCACCATGAAGAGTATAACGTGCGTTCTATTGAGCGATACGGAAATTAGTTAAATGGTCTGCATTTACAAATAAGTGGTAAACACGGTTTTTCCATTTTCCTGAAATGGAAAAGAGATGGGAAACTGCCTTGCACGAAGCAATCCTCGTTAGTTAAAAACTCGTGTAAAATTAATCTCAGAAAGCTGGGAGAGTGTCTAGTCCATTTGCTCAAAATGACTGATATTATTTCGTTAATAGGATGCCATTAATGTTTTTGATGCTAAGATGAAGGATTACATAAATCGAACATCCATTCCTGGTACATACTTGAATAAAACCAGCCAAGAAAATATGGAAGAACTATTTATGGCCACGGTCACGTTTGAGGAATTCGCTCTAAGATTTGGCCAACATCATCTTACACAGTCAGTCCCTCTCATTAGCTTGAGTGGCGAGAAAGTGGGTAAGTAATTGAGAACTTTCTCAGAGTAGTATTATCCATTCAAACTTCAGTTTGAAAAGGAGACTACTCATAATAAATCAATTTTCATATTTCACAGTTCGAAAAATGAAGTGAAAACTTAAACTCGGCTTTCAATTCAGAAATAAAATCTTATTTTCTTGTAAGGACAAAGCACCAGCCGGTTTGAATGAGTGAATTATTAAACAGAATAAAACAACAAACGAATTAACGAATCAACCCTACATCAAGCTTTAAAATGCAATTTCTTGTACATCATTGAATTTCTGGTAAGTAAGTAAGATCTGGATCAGAATCAGGAGCGGCATCACAATCGGGATCTTACAGATGATGACGAACGTAAGGTGATCGCTTCCGCTAACTTCTGTCAAGCGCAGTAATTCTCTCAGAACTGATTCAAATGTGGTTAGTCATGGTGGTCGATTAATTAGGAGGATCTCATACACGGAAGTGGTCATTCACACATAACATTCTCCTACAGGTTTGCAGGTCAGACGACGTTTCTACGAAAACGAGAGTGATTTTCATCTTGAAGAATCGAAAGGATTAAACTACATCAGGATTCCTTTAGAAGACCTTCACAATGGTTTGCATTTTGTTAGGATAAAACTTTAAATGGAGAAGATTTGTAAACTAGATCTAGAGTGAATGAATTGGCTATTTAAACTGGCATCCGACTCCATCCTCAGTTAAAACTGTAAAGAACACTTGATCTTATACCTACGGAAGTTGCATGCACGCTTATAAATACATTACTGTACCATTTCTATTATTCTGATCATGCTGTATGTTTAATTACCGCCTGCTACTAAAAGTGAGGGGTGATTTTTAAAGTAACTACTCCTCGATCGAGAATGCTAAATCGATACTGAATGAAAGGTTGATAAGAGCTCTGCGAAATACAGCTAGGGGCCACTTTTTGGCCTGATGGTATCACTAACTTCAATAAATGTTAAGAAAATGTTAAATTTTCTTAACCGTTGTTTATTTTTGCTTACTGCTTTCCAGACTCAGTGTTATTAGGAGTTGTGTACAAAGACCTTCACGAAATGTTTGTGAGCAACCAGACCAACTCTAACACAAATAACATAACCAGGTTTGGGTAACTTAGGAATACTTAGGATGAAGGTTATGATTGAAATCCTTAGATCTTCAGTTTTGAAGTTTTTAGCTGCTGTTTGTGCTACGTTCGTTATTGAGAGATTTGGCAGAGGAGACCTGCATGCTCAAGATAACTTATTTTTCTACTTTTCAGCAATAGTCTGAACACTATTATAATGTCAGCAACCATACATCCCCAACCAGTGAAACTGAAAGAAAATGTAACCTTGGTGTTCACAAATGTTCAGGTATCTCATCCCTTTGTTGTCCAATTTTGCACCAGTTTATTAATTTTTTTGTTTTAAAAAAATAACAGCGAAAATACGGGGACAGACAGCTAACAACTAACAAATACCCCCTCTTTGGGAAAGAAGGCGTCTTTTAATCTAAGAAAGACACTTCTCTAAGACAGATACCTTCAAGACGGTCACTTCTCAAAGACAAATACCTTTAAGTAAGACTAACACCTCTCTAAGGCAGGAACATCTCTAAGAAATATGTCTCCATAACCGATAACTCTTGGAGACTGATACGTGGATATCGTTTCCTTGCTATACAACCTTTGCTTGATATCTCTTTAACAGTGGCTCGGATTTTCATAGAGACATCTGGGTTACGTGCCTAAGAAGCCAAGTCCTCAAGGGCCTCTGTCCTTCCTTAAAACTCTTAGAACCAGTGGCCTTTCAAAATCATTGTCAAGTCCACTTTGCTCCCTTTGCTTGGTTTCAGGAAGCAACAAGGAAGAGAGAATGCGTGTTTTGGAACTTCTTAGAAAACAGGTGAGTACTCTTGATATGCAGTCACGCGAATGTCAATCACAGATAATGACACTAGAAATGGAGGCTTTGTGTGCTAATACTAGGCAAGAGGAAATTAGGTGACAAGTGACAGAAATCGAAAATTATAATGCACTGTTAACAAGCTGTTACTGACAGTTGTTAAACAAAAGGGCTTCTAGGCTGGAACGCGATACTAAAAAATTTGAAAGAAGCATGTTTACAAGGAATTCTACCGATTTGGAGAATGAAATATCTGTAACAAACAGCGTTGCCCTAAGTAAGTACATTGTTTCAAGCCGTCGCCATCAGAAAGCGTACTTTTTACAACCACGAGTTGAACATTTACGGTCCTCCCTTCTATCAACATGAATTTCCTTGTTGTTCTGAGGGTAAATTCAACTATTTTCTGTAGTCCCATAGGTTGGTCAGGACAAGGATGTCATGTGAAATCAATGGATGATTCCAGAACAGAGTGCACGTGCAATCATTTGACTCACTTTGCTGTTCTCATGCAGTTTAGTTCGAAATCAAGTGGAAATAAAAATAATAATATATCAAAGGTAAGGTTCAGGATAATGTTACAAACAAACACTAATGTTGACATTCGGACTTTATAAACTGGTTTGAAAAAATCTGCAATACGCTGTTAAATATTTTCAGGAAATAGAGGTCACAGTCCCAAGGAGTCGATATCATAAATACGAAATATTTTTTCTCCTGTGTCTTAGTACGTTGATGATGATAGAATACATTGTCAATCTTGTCGCCATATTCAGAGAGAGCCTTTTTAAATCATCTAGGACATCATAAAAGTAGGGATGAATTCCGCCGGTTCGAAAATTACCTTCTTTAAATTAATTGTCTTCTCAGTTAAGACGCACGTGAGGTTATAATGAAAAAAGAAATCCAAAATTTGGGATAACGTGAAATTTACTTTGATGTCAGAAAATCCCCATTGTAAAAAATGTAAAAAATGCAAGAAGTATCACGTAAAATTGTTCCAGTCAACTGTGCCGGGAGGGTACTTTGATTATAAATTTTATAGTTGCTGCTGCTGGTGTTAAACTTGACAACTTTTCTTGTTTAATTCATAAAGACAGATGAGAAGATACTGGAAATCCTCACCTATCTGGGTTTGACTCTTTCTTTGATCGGAATCACATTAACAATTATCTGTTATGTTTTTCTCACGTAAGTATAAACCTTGGTACTGCGATGCTCTGTCGACTGACAGATCTATTGTTGTTGTTGTTTTTGCTTTTTCTTGTCGTTGCTCTCGTTGTTGTTGTTTTTCTTGTTATTTTATGGACTGTTCTTTCTTCAGAGACGTCAAAGCACCCTTATCCCAGATCCGCGTTAGCCTGGTCTCTTCCCTCGGCGCAGGACAAATCATCTTTCTCGCCGGAATCAAGGCAACCGAAAACAAGGTAATCCTGGAAAGGCTTAAGATAACCTTACCCCTCAAGGTAGTTCCCAGGTGTAAACTAGACTTAACACTATGTTGTCTCATGAACAACAGCAACAACTCAGTAACATAATTTAGAAATAACAAAATACATGCACCCCGCAACTAGCAGAACGTGCTATTCGAGATAGGTCAAGTAGACAACACTGCTAAAATGATGTTGTTTTCATCTCGTTCTTTCTTTTATGTGTACAATTACTCATAGAGATCAAGGAGAGGACGTCTGCGTACTTCGTTCAAAAACGCTTGACCTTTTCATACAAAAATGCAAAATCTATAAACAGCGGAAGACAGCTGAAAATACCGTAATCCCTTTGTTTGCGACACTTACCATACATACACAGCTTGTATAAAGAATGGCTGTCTGAGGGAAACATCCAAATAACCATATATCTTCAAGTAACCGTGGTAACCGCCATCTTGCAGGGAGCCTGTGTAGCAGTAGCTGCTCTTGTACAGTACTTCTTCATGGCTGCTTTCTGTTGGATGTTAATCGAAGGAATTTACTTGTATTTGTTCGTCGTTAAAGTCTACAACGTCAGCAACAAGATGAAGATTTGCCACGGGATGTCGTGGGGTAAGTGCATGGAACTGAAATAAAGTGTAAACTAGAATGTTCCATCTGGACTGATCGGACATTTGCCTTAATTACCACCTAAGGGCAGCAGTGAAGCAACTTTCTAATATCCTCTTGAGAAAAAATATAACCCGCACCACTGGAAAGTACTGCTTGATAGATTTTTACTGCTTGATACTGCTTGATAGATTTTATTTTAATGGATCACATGTTATCAACTTGCAGGTTTCCCTGTTGTTATGGTCTCCTTATCACTGAGTATTGCTGCAGGAAAAAACGGAATCGAGAGTTTTGTCAGCAGGGAATAGTAAGAACAATAGTGGTAAATTATGAGAATATTTTTTACCTGTAACCAGCAGATCAACGCCAGTAAAATTCATTCTGCTGTTCAGTTTGCGTCTCACACGCTGGTAATTTAACAAATCGGCCACCGATGAATTGAGGTAGGCGTATACCGTGATATGTATCACGGTATACCTATGCCACTCGGTGGTGGGAGGGTGGTGGGAGTGACAGAGTTAATTTTATTCTCTAGTTGTTGTTTATAACACACTAATATTTGGCGGCTATTGGAGCTGTCCCATATGCATGGATTACAGAAATGATGACTAACTTTACATTTGTTTTAATTTGTTTCTCTCTTTATTAGTTGTTGGATGACTTCTTCCAGTGGTCAAATCTGGATATTTGTATCGTTTGTTGTTGCTGTTGAACTGGTAAGCTGAGCTTATTTCCTGTTACCGAGGTTACCGTCATGTAGGGCCTCAATACACTCTCTCTCCATTCGCCGTCGTTTCTCATTTTTGTCCACAAAGTGCACTAACTTCCACACCCCTATTAAACCAAGCTAGCATAGTTCTACGTGTGAGATTTATCCCACATGTTTGATAAGGATGGTATGGCATTGGTGGCAATTACAAGCGATGATAAAGGTGACGACAGTGATAATTATGATATTTTTATTTCCTCTCTAGCTCAACGTTTTGATTCTCGTTCGAGTTATCAAGGAAATGACAACAATGCAACAAGCAAAGGACAATCAGGCAGAACAAATAAGGTAACATACACACTTCACACATTTCGTTGCTTCCACAACTGCTCGCACGGTACCGCCGCCTATCTCGTTGAACAGAGAGAAAAGAGAGCAACACTATTTGAACGATAGAGTTCTTCTGTCGAAGGCGCTATCGTGTGATAGGTTGTCCGAGGAAATTTGATGTTCACAACAAATATTAGCCCGAGAACGTAGTTCGAGGGCTTATTTAAAGTTTGAACATTAAATTTCCGAGGGAGCCTATCACACATAGGGCCTGAGACAAAAGCACTCTATTGTTTTTATTGTACCACGCTAAATTTTGCGCGAAAATTGCCAAAAAAGGGCACTATGCGCTGATAGGCGCCCTCTGAAGAGAGACACCATCGTGTCATGCGATCGATTTCGACCACTGGGAACACGCCAAAATTTAGCCGATGTTGTAGTATAAACCGGTATAAAAAATGGAAGGAAGATAAATATGAGTGTTCATTATATAATAAATTACATAAAATCTATGAGGCACAAGCGTCTATAATCCAAATATTTATTTCCTGCAGACTTGGTATCAAAGCATGCGTAGTGCTAATACCTCTCCTAGGAGTCACGTGGTTATTTGGACTTCTATCTTCAACACACAAAGCTTTCGTCTACATTTTCACGATCTTCAACTCCACTCAGGTAAATTACGAGGTATCTGTGTCATAAGGTTGCTGTTTTATGGTGCTAACTCCATTCACACTGAGTTTTTTTTTTTCTGATTTCCTTCTCAGGGTTTCTTTATATTTCTTCTCCATTGTGCAAGAAACACTGAGGTAACAAAACAGCTACCAGTTCATGTTTCGTTCTACCTCCTTAATTTCACCATAGTGCAAAACTTGACATGTTCATTAAAAAAAATCAAGTTGAGAAAACGGACGTACAGTTCAACGTGGGATTGGACTGGCTGATGCCAAATACTTTTGAGTAGTGGGTTTCGTTTTAAAACGATTTAAAGTAAGAATTTCATTTCTATGACCTAACTTTTAAGCAACCGTAATTTCTTCGTTAAACATGTACACCGAGACGATTGTTTTCTTTCTTATTTGGCGTTGTCACCTTTCGTTTAATTTTCACACAAGTTTATGCAGTTCAAATGAATATCGAGCTCAGATCAAGGATAAGTTGGTACCTCTATTAAATTCCGAGGACGTTTTCAAAACTGACCTGAAATACCCGGCGTTTATTTCGGGCTTTCCCTTTAAGCGAGAAAACACGGTATTTACATGTTTTGTCTTTTAATTTAAGACTGTATTAGCAATTATTCGACTGCTGCGCAAGACACAGCTCTTTTTTAAATCCAGGATGATAATGACAATGACGGTGACACTAGCATTTGCGATGACCATGGGATGACCTTTCTGTTTTGGTTAAATTTACCTTTGTCTTTTCAAATTATTTCATTTATCTGCAGATAAGGGAGAGGCTCAAAAGAAGAGTCCGCCTGATTTTTCCAGCAGCAAGCAACGGAGCCAGTAATATCAAGAGAAGCTCCGAAATGAATGATAGTAGCGGAATTGTCTCTCTGAGAAAAATTGAAGTTCTTCCTGGAAGTATGGGCAGCCAGAGCAATGAAATAATGGTGCAAGTTTCGCTGTAGTGTGGCGTTTCATAATCAGACCTCCACATGCAGACACGTCCGTCAATAACACACTGTTATCAGGATCAGTTTGCTTTAGTCACCAGTCAAATGTTGCACTTGCCGTTTAGAAAGGCAATCCAAGTTCTTTACCAATTTTTATCGTGATTAATGTATTCTTTTTGGCAGTAAATAACCATAATGAACGAGAATAAATTAACATAAAATAACACAATAGGCGGAGCTTTGGGGATGATTTTAGCTGTAATTACGCATAATTTCTGCCCTTGTTTAATGGGCACTAAGGTTCGTGTATTAGACATTATAGGAAAAAATTATTCTAGAAAAAGCAATTTTAAAAAACGTGCGCTCTGATTGGTTGAATTTTATGATTTATTAATTTCGCATTGAGGATATCAAAAGTTTTCGTTACGCAACAAGTCTTGTCCAAATATGTAGCTAAAAAAACTCAGCAACGATTTAATAAAGTATATATTACACTCGCATTCGTTAGATAAGGGTTTATTGTAACCAACTCGGCTCAAGCGCCTCGTTGATCATGTCACCTCACATCCACATCGTGTGCTTGCGAAATAATTATTGCAAGTGCGCGCGGGATACGGTATCAAAACAACATTTGGGAAGGGCAGGTATTTTATATTTTTGTCTTGAAGTCCTTGCTGGGAAAACGAGATGCACGACAGCGAATCAAGCAACTCCATCAACTCTCCACTCTGCAAACGATTGGTCAGGATGAGAATTCCACGTTAATGACGCGGAAGTTGGTGCTTAAATATGTTTTTTTTTGGTAGTATGTACTGAAAAGTCAGTGAACTTAAGGGAAACGGGATATCAAAAACAGTAAGATTAGTCAGACGACAACAGGTTTAGTAGTGCAATCTTAGTTTTAATAAGTTTGTTTGGTTAACAAGTGGGAGCATGAAGAAGGTGAAGTACAACGTTCATAAACTAAATGTTATTATAGACTCGAACAAGAGACGATCAAGCAACATTGGACATATCGTGTCAAATGTACTCAACAAAATTTAGTTAGCCAAAGGTAAATTACACGCTTTCCTTCTCTTTTATTTAAGTGGCTCTCCAGTCACGTGTTGATATGGATTCCTGGATTATTGCAATACATTACCTCCGATTAGTTAACATTTTAATATACTTTAAACTCTGAAACCCACTGAGCCGCGTTGAGTCGTCCCTGAATAGCAACTCTTGCCACTTTTGTCCAACTTCCAAGTGCGACCGAAAGACGCCCTTGAACCAACTAAACAAGACGGTGTCGTCTATAAGATTCCATGTGAGTGTGGCAAAGTATACATCGGGGAAACAGGGAGAGCGATGCAAGGCAGGATAAAAGAACACGACAGAGATATACGGCTTGCTCGTACGCAAACCTCTGCAGTTTCAGAGCACGCTAACGAAACGGGGCATGTTCCTATTTGGAAAGAAGTTAAGTTTATTGATCGTGACCCTCACTGGTACACACGTAGGGTCAACGAGGCTATCCATATAAGACTTTATCCTAATAACATCAACAGAGATAGTGGAATCGAAATTCCTGAAGCCTGGATACCTACGATCAAAAAGCACAACAGCCGATCAACCACAAAGCGGACCTGTGAGGGAACAACATCTAATAGTCGGAATAACAATGAGGATCGAAATGCACCAATAGCAGGGAACTAACATGCTACAAATAGCGACACCTAAACAATCGACCTCATCGCCTGATGAAGACTAGCAGTATTGCAGTCGAAACGTCGCGATCAACAACTCAAAGCGATTCCATCGTGAGACAAACGAATAAACGTTCATCTTGCCTTCCAAAATCTATACTGCAAGGCAATCAGACGCCTGCTTGATATTCTGAAGAGCACTTCGCGGTCACATTGGAATTTCCGGTCTGTTTAGTGTTCAGTGGTGGTGGCAACCGACTGGTGTATCGATCAAGCAATTATTCGGTCAGTCAGTCAGTCAGTCAGTCGGTTGGTTGGTCGGTCAGTCAGTCAATGGCTATACTGTGATGCTAAGTAATTAAGAGCAGCTCTCTGTAACTTTCACCTAGGACCATGCAAGATAGAAAAATCGAAAATGGCCAAACTTTGTCACAATAAAGGTCTTCCCAAACCATTTATAAAAATATAAGTTTTAATTTATTCCGGTAGATATTTTACCGTTACGGCGGCTTTATCATTCCGATGGCTCGGGAGCGAGTAAAAACGACTTGAAAGTGTCACTTAAATCAACCACTCGTCTTGAATTGTGAAGACAGAAATGTCAATATCGAAACCATGTAGTATAAGTAGGATATTCCCTTGTCATGTTTGCTTTGTCAAATTTGAATTCGATCAAAACCAGAATTTTTGAGAGATTTTTAAAATTTAACCGTTCCGAGCGGCATAGTCGCACGCTAAAAAATGTTGAAATTCAGGACCAAAAAAAGCACTCTGGTATATGGCTTTCGCAGTTGAGACTACACTTGTTGGAATAAGCAATCTTTCCTCTACGATTTGATGAAAAAAAAGTTTTGGGTAAATGAAATGGTAAATTTTGGGAGCGCTTTAACTACACCCTATTTTCCAAGCGAAGACGACCTTTTGACCTTGACAGGCGGGGAAGTAATGACCAGCATTTTCAAATAACACGCGCTAATTCCATCTTTTTTAAAACAATTATCACAATGTTTGGTACTTACTAATTAATAGAGCCTCAAATAAAGTCATCAGCCGAAAACAGGACAGGTTTTCGCTAGCAAATACGCTTTTTGGCCGAGGCAAACTTTGCTTGTTGGTGATTAACATCGGCAAATTTGCATAAATTTGAAACATTTTTCTTTCACAACAAACTCGCCTTTCTGCCTTCAGTTTTTTTCAAAAGAGTGGTGAAGAAAACCAATAAAGTGTTACCCATACTATTTATAAAGCAAATTGTACCTTAATGACTCTTTTCTGATGAAGAAAGGTCGAGATTTCTTCTGGCCGCCCGTGACAAAAGTCGAACATTTTTGGGTGGTCGCGAAAACGTTGCTGTCACGCAATATACACTGGTCTTAAATTACAAACCAGAGAGGTCCCATCCTGGCTTTTACCGTGCTATTTTGGAGCCACACATACGATCCTCGATTTAAAAGTGTGGACAGTTCACAGAAAGACAAGGCAGCAGAAAAGGCTCGGATGCTATTGAAAGTACTCAACAACTTGCAACATATAGAGCCGGTGACGAGAGGGGATGAGAGGAAGAGCATATCGAAAGCGACGCGATTGATCATCGGACATGTTAAAAGGACTTCCTGAGATGAAATGCCTGGATTTTTATTATTGCTTTTTTTCTTTGCTATCCTGCGGCAGAATCTGTCCGATGCTTTTTCCTACTCTTGTCTTCTGGAATGTTGTCTGGCTACCATCTCTGGGCATGACTCGTTGTTTGTTTGTTTGTTTTCTTTGTGTGTGTGTTTTTTGGTTGCTGTTGTTTACTCCAATAAGTGCCACTTTTCTAAATAGAAGTGCCTGTGATAAATTTAATGCTGATGGTTTTATTTTTAACCATTCTAAACAAAAAAATTCAATTATAGGGGTATGCGGGGCCCCCTTGCCCTAAAAACATTTCTTGGTAAACAGACGTAGATATTCCGGTCCACCCCAAGCATTTTTTTTAAACCTCCGTTTTTAGTGTTGCGAACACTAGGTAATGAAAAACTGTCTTGCAGGTGTGCTTCAATGGCTTCCACGATACTGCCTACGTCGACTACATATATATATATATAAACGGCTGCTATATAAATAGCCAGCCAAGAACACTGGCGTATGGTTTGAAAATGCCCTTTCTATGAATAAGTATGCAAGTGAATTAACTGCACAAAACAGCTTTCTATCATCTACGTAATCTAGTTACTACCACAAAGTTCCTGTCACACAAAAACTGCGGTATACTAATACACACCTTTGCAACTTCTCGGATCGATTGCTGTAATTCTCTACTATCTGCCCTACCACATAATTTGCTGCAAATTGGACCTAAATATTTGACGGACCTAAATATTTAACGGACACTTCACTTGGACAGCGGCAGTTTTTCTTACAGGATCTCCAGCGGATTCCAAACCTTTCCCGGTGTCGCGGACATATTGTTAAACCTAAACGAACTTCATTGACCTCAAAAATGCCTTTAAAAATCAGAAAAAAAAAAACAGTTCCGAGCATCGTCAAACGTCAGAATCTGTGCCAAGGTACATTGAGTTTTCCTGTCTTTGTTACTTTATGTCAAAAGGAATATATCCCTTGGAAGTTTTCATCCACCCTAGCTGCCAAATATGTCTCATTGCAACAGGCGGGTATCTTGACAGAATTTTTAATTTGGGCAGTGGATAACTTCGTTTACTCCTCACTTATTTATAGATGAACCCCTTGATGGAGAGAGGTATGTTGCGCCCCAGGTGATAACAAATGTGGACAAATGGTGGATACCAGGAGTTATTGCATTATCTCGCTTCAGTAATACCGGCAAGATTTTCGTGCAACGTGTCGCACAACAAGAATACTTTAGAGAGAGTGTTCTCACCTATACACGCAACAAATCTTTATTTTTCGAAAAGTAGAAGCAACTAACTTTCTGCAACCTGAACACGCGACGCGGAGGTGATAATAAGCGCAACATCGTTGCGCGAATAGTTGCACGAATGTTTTCCGTATTATTTGGCCTTTAGGCAAGATTTTACAACTCCTGGTGGCGGCATGTACAGTTGTATGCAAGCTAAAGACCGAGCGCAAAAAATTACATATTTCTTGATGCATCATACGAACGCGCGGGAAGTGTGTAGCTCGCGCCAGGAAATCCACGCTTTCGGCACTTTGCGCCAAGCGAGCTAACCTTTTTCGGAAGATTCGTGCCTCCGCGGGTTTTCTTTTTCTTGTCCTTTCTTTTCTTATTTTGAGGCAGCGAAAGAGAGCGAACAGCAAAAAGTATTTTGCGCAAACAGTTGAGAAGGGCTTCAAATTCCCAACGTTAATCAAACTTCAGTTCTTTGGAGAAGAAAATTAACAAAAAGATAGCTTCTTGTAAGAACCTTACCAGATCCCATATCAGAGTGCACAAACCTCACGCTATTTCAGACCAAAATGGTTAAAATCTATACCCTATTTCAGATCAAAAAGGCTCAAAAACCATACCCTTTGGCGCCACACATACCAATATAGCTTATATAAGGGAGTACCCCCCCGGGGGGGGCACAAACCTCACCCTATTTCAGACCAAAATGGTCAAAATCTATACCCTATTTCAGACCAAAAAGGCTCAAAAACCATACCCTTTGGCGCCACTTCTTCTTATTAAACTCTCGCTAGCTCGGGACCGTACTGAGAGAATATTGCCCTCAGTCTTTGTTGTACGACCTCGGGCAATATTCTCCCAGTACGGCCCTCGCTCTCAGTAAATAAGAAGTAAGTAACACACTGGACATTCCGCTGGGTTGTCTGAACTAACCCCACAACTTCCCCCAACTATTTCCGAATACCCACACAAAGCCATGGTAGTTTATGAGGTTTGACAGATTGGTGGCGTTCCAAACAGTTCAACCCACGTGCAAGATTTGTGTCGCGATTTTTTGACACGAGGCATGTTTGTTACATTATGATTGTGGAAGTATAATGACCGGTAACTTTATTTGGCTTTTATTTTTCTTTGGTTAAAAGAGATAAGAGAGATAATTTTACATTCTACAGTACTAATTCTATAAAGACTGGTTTGTATTTTAAAACAATTCATTGCACTAGAGGCAAAGTTTTAGACATCTCTTTTGTTTCTCGTCCATTCCTGCATATTGGAGATTCGCTGTTTTCGATAACTGCTGAGAGCTGTTTGCATTTTGCCTGGCCATGTGGTTTTGTAATCTAAGACCACTGTGTATTGCGTGACTGTACATCCATCATTTATCCAAAAATGTTCAACGGTTGTCATCAGTTGTTATGGGCGGCTAGTAGAAATCTCGTCATTTCTTCACAAAAAATGGTTATTAAGGTACGATTTGCTACATAGATAGTTAGGTAATGCTTTACTGTTTTCTTTGGTATTTTTACTTTATTAACGATGAAGGTAAAACACCAGTTTTTTGTGAAAAACAAATGTTTCAAATTTATGCAAATTTGCCGATGTTAATCACTGACAACCAAAGTTATTTGCTAGCGAAAACGTGTCCTGTTTGCGGCTGATGACTTTATTTGAGGTTCAATTAATTGGTAAGTGCCAAACATTTTGAAACTTTTCTCTAAAAAATGGAATTAGCGCGTGTTATTTGAAAACGCTGGTCATTACTTCCGCGCCTGTCAAAGTCAAAAGGTCGTCTTCACTTGGAAAATAGGGTGTAGATAAAGCGCTCCCAAAATTTACCATTTCATATACCCAAAACTTTTTTTCATCAAATCGTAGAGGAAAGATTGCTTATTCTAACAAGTGTAGTCTCACCTGCGAAAGCCATATACCAGAGTGCTTTTTTTGGTCCTGAATTTCAACATTTTTTAGCGTGCGACTATGCCGCTCGGAACGGTTAAATTTTAAAAATCTCTCAAAAATTCTGGTTTTGATCGAGTTCAAATTTGACAAAGCAAACATGACAAGGGAATATCCTACTTATACTACATGGCTTTGATATTGATATTCCTGTCTTCACAATTCAATACGAGCGGTTGATTTAAGTGACACTTTCAAGTCGTTTTTACTCGCTCCCGAGCCATCAGAATGATAAAGTCGTCGCAACGGTAAAATGTTGACCGAAATAAACTGAAACTTATATTTTTATAAATGGTTTGGGAAGACCCTTATTGTGACAAAGTTTAGCAATTTTCGATTTTTCTATCTTGCATGGTCCTAGGTGAAAGTTACAGAGAGCCGCTCTTAAGTTAATAGCATGCGCTTTTACCCGTCAGACACCTTACAAGAAGTAGGCTGCAAGCATGGCAACCAACATGAAGGCACTAAGCTGAATGGAAGAGGCCTTTGACAAATGAATAGCTGGATCGAAAACAACGCTGTTATTAAATTTGGGGCAACGGTAAATAAAAAGCTATTTGCTTCCTTGTTTCCCGAAACTGGGGAATCCATCGGGCATTGCGGTGTAGACACCATCAGGCTGGCACTGAAAAGTGAATATAACACAAACCACATTAACAGGAAAGTGATGCTATTCAATGCGAAATTTCAATGTCCTGCTTTAGCAACACCTTGGTCTCTATTATTCTAGATTTCGTAAAAGCTTCATAAATCCTATTTAGGCCATGCTCTTTTGGACTACTGGGACGGTGGTGGGGAGGGAAATTCACAGTCCTCCTCCGTTACTTCAACAGTATTAAGGCTGTGGCAACAAAACGTTCTAGTAAGTTCCTTAGAGGTTCACAACTGGAGCTCTTGACGTCACAAAACGTATAAATTACGTCATCATTTCAAAAGACGGCCATCTTGGCTTTTTAAAATGGTCTTAAATTTCACAAAACCACGAAAGTTGACTACTAATGATTACAACCATTAAAGGAAATTTAAAAGATTGAAGTAAAAAGTAAAATTACAAGAAAAATAAAAATGTACATAGACAAACAGAAAAAAATCGAAATTTTATAAGTTCTGTCTATCAAAATGTGGTTACTATGTTCACATTAAATACTACGCACAGTCGCATGTCATATTACATTGTTGCAAGTAATATTTGGGTAAAAAATTGCAATGTTTTAAGACTTTTGCTCGTATATTAAAGAAAGTTATAAACGTCCGAGGTCCTTGGTGACAGATCCCCCCTGCACACACACAGTACACAACGGCGTCGCCCTATCTCAGTTCCTGTATCAGGAGTACCCAACGACACATTTTTCAGAATTGAAGTATTATTGGCTAAAACGCTTTTTTAGTGTCCGCAAACACGTTTTGGGTTAATATTTAACTTCCGTGGGAAAAAAATATCCGCTCTTCAGTGCCAGCAAGCAGTAAATTGAACACTTGAAGATGCCAGCCAGAATTCGTGTTCGCCATCGTTTTTCCCAGCCAGAAAGAGATTTTGTGCGAGATTTTCCCAGTAATTGTTCTTGTGACACGATTTTTGCCAGCCAGGGGATTGTAATGGCGAGATAGTGCAGTAAAGTAATTTTTTCTGTTAAATCAGCATTTTCCCGTTAACATGTATTAATTATCACTATGCATTTTACTTACCTCGATGCTTTAACACGCTGAACTCACCACGGAAAAAGTCTACTTCCACTTCTCATGTGGGGATAGCATAAAGTCGTTGTATTTAACCATAGTTACAAGCATCATCAAAGTCTGCTTCCCCCTCTACGATTTTGGTGTTATTTCCTTATAGTACAAACCGCAGGGACTCATTAAGTAATCAAATATTACGTAGATCATTTATTGACAACGTCGTCTATCATAGATAAAAAACAAAAACAAATTCAAATATTGTGATTACAATAATGAGTAAAAAACGTTAACTGCATACCTGCTGGTCAAGTATGTCACTTGACAAACAGTCTTCATGGAGTGCCGTTGATCACATCTGTAAGCCTAAAACAAAAAAAATGGTTCAATTTAAACAGTGCAAAAATAGTTGAGAGTCATCGAATGCGTAACACCTGTATCTTATCTGTTACTGTCTCTAAGTAAACAAGCTCTCAACAAATATGGAAGGAAGCGTAACACGTTTTTAACAACAACCAGCACGAAATTTTATAGACAATTGTGAAGACACCCGTTTCCGAAAATCGCAACACTCGATTGCATTTTGGCCAATATTCACCATCTTGTGAACCATTTTAATAAAATGGATCGACAAACACTAAACAAATGAAGGAAGACCAAGGATGTAGTTCGACTTGCCCTAAACCAAACTTAATTGAATATCACAAACAGGGCAAACATGAGTTCACAATCGGCAACAAGGACAAAATAAGTAGGCAATTTGTATATTGCAGTCCCGAATCTCAACTTCTTCGACAAAAGCAAAAAGAAAGCATCTCGACTTCTTTTCAGTGTCTTCTCAACGAACGGAACTGAATAACACAAACTGCAATTATTGTGTTTCTCACTGGATTATGGTCGCAACACCGGATGCAAGGAGTGCTCACATAAGTTGGTGTCGCAACCAAGGCAACAAGGACAAAATAATTAGGCAATTTGTATATTGCAGTCCCGAATCTCAACTCCTTCAACAAAAGTAAAAAGAAAGCATCTCGACTTCTTTTCAGTGTCTTCTCGACGAACAGAACTGAATAACACAAACTGCAATTATTGTGTTTCTCACTGGATTATGGTCGCAACACCGGATGCAAGGAGTGCTCACATAAGTTGGCGTCGGCAACCAAGGCAACAAGGACAAAATAATTAGGCAAT
This sequence comes from Siderastrea siderea, assembly GCA_964030785.1. Lineage (NCBI taxonomy): Eukaryota > Metazoa > Cnidaria > Anthozoa > Scleractinia > Rhizangiidae > Siderastrea > Siderastrea siderea. Next base: position 41,566,824 of record OZ034974.1, read on the forward strand.
TTGTATATTGCAGTCCCGAATTTCAACTCCTTCAACAAAAGTAAAAAGAAAGCATCTCGACTTCTTTTCAGTGTCTTCTCAACGAACGGAACTGAATAACACAAACTGCAATTATTGTGTTTCTCACTGGATTATGGTCGCAACACCGGATGCAAGGAGTGCTCACATAAGTTGGCGTCGGCAACCAAGGCAACAAGGACAAAATAATTAGGCAATTTGTATATTGCAGTCCCGAATCTCAACTCCTTCGACAAAAGTAAAAAGAAAGCGTCTCGACTTCTTTTCAGTGTCTTCTCGACGAACAGAACTGAATAACACAAACTGCAATTATTGTGTTTCTCACTGGATTATGGTCGCAACACCGGATGCAAGGAGTGCTCACATAAGTTGGCGTCGGCAACCAAGGCAACAAGGACAAAATAATTAGGCAATTTGTATAATGCAGTCCCGAATCTCAACTCCTTCGACAAAAGCAAAAAGAAAGCGTCTCGACTTCTTTTCAGTGTCTTCTCGACGAACAGAACTGAATAACACAAACTGCAATTATTGTGTTTCTCACTGGATTATGGTCGCAACACTGGATGCAAGGAGTGCTCACATAAGTTGGCGTCGGCAACCAAGGCAACAAGGACAAAATAATTAGGCAATTTGTATATTGCAGTCCCGAATTTCAACTCCTTCAACAAAAGTAAAAAGAAAGCGTCTCGACTTCTTTTCAGTGTCTTCTCGACGAACAGAACTGAATAACACAAACTGCAATTATTGTGTTTCTCACTGGATTATGGTCGCAACACCGGATGCAAGGAGTGCTCACATAAGTTGGCGTCGGCAACCAAGGCAACAAGGACAAAATAATTAGGCAATTTGTATCTTGCAGTCCTGAATCTCGACTTCTTCGTCAATAGCGAAAAGAAAGCATCTCTACTTCTTCTCGACGAACAAAACTGAATAAAAAAAGGTGCAATGTTTGTGTTTCTTATTAGAATATGCCATTTTGTTCTAAGAAACAAAAGTAGATATTGAAACGAAGGTTTTCCCAATCGAGTAACGTAGTTCGAAAAATAAAGACTCGCTAGGATCGGAAGTTCTGCTCGACTTTGTTGTTCTATTATGTGCGTTTAGCAGCAGACACCGACTGCATACAAAGTTAACAGAATGAAGTTGTGGGTGACAATTCAGGTGAGAGTCACTATCATTCTCGCAATATGCTAATACTACAAGTAAATAACCGCAAAATCCCCGATAAACTCTTAATCGCATTGTTTTTCATAAAACCGCATGTCAAACACTTTATCCACCTGTTAGCTGGAAACAGGGTGGAAGTAAAGCACCTTACAATTGATGAGTTATGATGCTACAGACAGCTGTACCTAGTGTATGGTACAAATCAAACACATCAAAACACACTTACAACGCGAAACCAACCCCAATGCTCTTAACTTTGAAAAGGTTTAAATAACAATACGTTATACACTACTCCATTGTGCTGCATATAGTGTGATGGGCAAGGACAGAAAAAGATAATTAAAAATTATGTCGTAATGTTATGCGATAATACCGGCAAGAATGCGAAAACAACATTTTATTTGAGAGGGGTAGCAGAGGGGAGTGAGGTTTGCGCGTGCAAATTTTTTTTTTTGTGAACACAACAACCGTCTTCCCGCAAGTTAGGCAGGAACTTAATTCTCGTAAGCCAACTCATCCATCGCTTCTCCCCTCAGAAATACCCCTCACAAATAAAATGGTTCACCCTTAGTATTTCGTGAACCAAGAAAATCGTTGGCCATTTCTCTGGTAACCCGTCTGACAAGGCATGACACGGCTGATGGCACCCACTACCTGCAAGGGAAATCTAAAACCGATAAGCAAATTATGTAAAAATAATACTGTAGTACAAAGGTTGGAATTTGAGAAAAATAATTAATTATTCACATTCTTTGGAATTGTTTTTCTTGTATGGTTTTCTCACATGGACCTGTTCAAGAATAAGAGGTTTTGCTTTAAAATAGTTCGCGACATACAGCTATGCCTAGACGGGAGAGACGTTACAGGAGAGTGGAACTAATGCGCTCAGCGACTCGCGTGTTCGCACGCTCCTCTCGAAGACAGAAGCCTTTGTCGTAAGCGTCTAGTCAAGCAGTACCATGTCTTTCTGATAAGACAACTGATAAGAAATATTCAATGATCCACAATTTTTATCTTTCATGAGGAAGACTTTAAAGCGTTGAGCTCCTGACAACTTGAGGAAGCTAAGGGACGTAACATTAGGGGCCGATTACATGAGGCGGGCATGCCTGGTTAGCCGGGCTGGCTAGCTCTGCCGAGATGACTAATTAGCCCAGTATTACATGAGGTGAGCCAGCCCACGGCCTGATTTTAGAGGTTGTCGTGTGAAAAGATGGTTAACTCAAAGGGAATGAACCGAGCGATTTTACTTTTGCTAATCCATTATTTTGGTGTATTATTTTCAGTTTTATGTAGCTTTATGGCTTTACGGTTTGAGAAATATTGACCTTCGTGGTGCTCCATTTTGCTCTGAAGCGAAATTTAATGACGAAAAAGTGTTGGCCCGGTCCGGGAAATCGCGATTCTACATGGTAAATTTTCAGCCCGTCTAGCCGGGATCCCGGTATCGCGATATCGGGATTCCAGCTGGCCGGGCTGAGGTTTTTCCAGGTAATCGCGAAGTTAAGTTTTATTGTGTTTAACAGACGTGCCGAGATCCCGGCAAACCATGCCAGCCCGGCACCTTAGAAAAGATTTTTTCTTTTGGAGGGGGGGGGGGGGGGGGGGGAGTACAGAAAAAAAATCATGCAAGGGAAAATTTAGAATAAATTGAGTGAAAAAAATTCATGGAAAGTGAGAAGCCTCGAAAAAAAGGCTCTTGAATACCCAAAAATATGTATTCTTATAAGGGAAATGTTAACGAAAAAAATTCGTGCAGCTCGAAATTCCCCCCCCCCCTCATTACATTTCTAATGGTCCGTCTCTTAGCAGGCTGTGGAGAGGGCCTGACCTTTTGCGTTTCTCTGTCAAGTCCGCAGTCTTTAATCCGCGATTAACATGATTTTGCCGACAATAGTGTCAAATGTCCAATTGCCGCCACCTCCAAGTGTAAGAAAATACACGACCTTGTCCAGTCATAAAAATTAACTGTTCTACAATTGAATCATGTTTGCGAGCACATTCGATCAATTAGATGCAAGAAGACCAGGAATAATGTGAGATTATGTTTGACAAATTATAATAGCGGAAATTGTGGGCGCGCGATGGTTTCATCCCACAAAATGCCATGTCAATCACAAAGCGAGTCAGCCTGGCGAGTAAGTTTTCGTCGTCGCCAGCAATTGACAGACGAATAGTTCCTGCAAATTTCATTTTCCAAAACACGTTTGGCAGAAAAAAAGATGAACAAAACAATCAAATAATAAATTCAGGCAGGTTTCTCAGGCTGTGCTGACATTATCGGATTTCGGGACACATACATACACTACAAGAGCATGTTCAGAGAAAACAATTACAGGATTGAAATCAACTGTACGTCCACAGTAATTGGGTTTAGAAAGTTTAATATCTACGACATTTTCTGTGAAAGTGACTGGTTTCTACTTCCTTTAACACATTTCCAACAGCGTGCGAAATAACGAGGACAAAAGGATTATAATCTCAAAAGCTAAAGACAACGCCTCGCGAGTGTCCAGTAATTTCCCGTCAAATTCACATCGGCGAGGGTAAATTCATAACGCGTAGAAAAAAATAGTTCAGTGTGAGCACAGAATGTATAGAGAGCGACTACACATAACCGTAATCTAGTTACATTAATATCATCACTGTTACTTTTAAAATGACTAATTGGCGGCTTCGAAAGTACATTTGTACACAACTGACTCAAAAAGCCTGTGAAAATCTTAACCAAACGAAAATTAGCGCGTTGAACAACAAACAACAATTGAGAAATTCCACACCATTTCGCGTAATGTTTGTCCCTTTGAGCGGAGCGTCAAATTAGCGCGTTGAACAACAAACAACAATTGAGAAATTCCACACCATTTCACGTAATGTTTGTCCCTTTGAGCGGAGCGTCAACAATGTTTTTGGAGTAAGTCAGCATTGCACGGCAATCAATAGACGAGATAGACAACGGACAGCAGTCTCTCTTTCCGTTCACTGGGGATGGTCGATGCGCGAACGAAAAGAACACATGAGCGGGCGCGAAAAATCGCCTTCTGCGTGTGAACGCAACGCGCGTGTCGGGTATTGTAGTGAGCCGATGGTTCTGATGGTTTCGTTTCGCCAGACTTTTCGCAAACACATAGGGAAATGTCGCTACACCTTAAACATTACTTAGGTTTTCAATTGAGCGTAAAGTTGAGAATTGATTTAGATTTGTTGTGTGACTAAATATCAGTCAAAGTAGGCGTTGCCTGTACGCAGCCGCCTACTATTATTACTGAAGATTCGGATCAACGGATCAACACTTTTTTAAAAAAGACAAAATCCATTTTTTTTTTCAGCTTAGAGACTTTGAGCACTGTGCGCCGAGAACGGAGGTACCGCGTTCCCTCAAATCATGATGAAATCAGCCCAACAGAAAATTTGGGTGACATGATCTGGTTTATTTTTTCTTTTGACACATTTCCAGTTGCGTAAAAAAAGCTGAAACGGGCATTTATTTACACAACGCCTGGCAAGTGCAGTTTTCTATAATTTCCAGTCACACCCATTTTAGCGAAGGTAAAATTAATAACGCCTGCAGCACATATGAGGAAACTTTCTCAACTGTTCTGAACTGTGCATTCTCTGCATTCTGCTGTACAAATAAGCTTATTACCACCCATCACAGATATTAGGTTCGGACTTACTGAATAATTGTAGTGTCGATTTAATACACTCTTACATTGTACGCAGCCCGCAAAGCTGTCTCAACAACGGTGTCAACAAGAAAGTAAAATCTTGAACCAAACGAAAATCAGCGAGTGGGGCAAACAAATATTAAGCAACAGACAAGTTTTCTGCTGGTTTTTACGTGACGTCATCAAATTTTAAAATCATAAATCGCGAGGCCTTCTGGTTTTATATCTCCACTTAGTTGAAGATGTCTTAAAATTATGTCTTTTCACCAGTTTTCAGTCGGGTAGCGTCCTTCGTTTTGAAAATTTTCACCCTACGTGACACCAACATAGCGTCCGTGACAAAGGGCTTTCTGTTATGCAAGAAAGGAATCTCCTGTGGTGTTTTGATTTTTTGTATTGAGCGGCTCAGTCCGGCCTTCCGGCCAGCATTGTGCGGAAATCAACGACGAGGTTTCAATTTCGCCAAATTTTCGCAAACAGCGCAAACATCTAAATCATATTGTAGCACCTCTAAACATTACTTAGGTATTGAATTCAGCGAAAAGATGACATTTGATTGACATTTCTTAAGATGCACGTGTGAAACTCCCTTTTGAATAACATCCCGCTGATCCCATCCAAAGCCACCCGCTCACTTCGGAAAAAGTGAAAGGGAGAGAAGAGCGAACGGTGGTACTCAAGCTATTAAAAGGGCCATAAATAAACCGCTAGAATCAGTTCATCGTTTATTAACCAACAGAAAACTGAGACTCTTTCTTTTCTTGCTAGAGTGCAGACAATTTCTAATCGAATATCTGGTTGCTGTTTCCTTTGACACATTTCCAACAATGAAAACAAAAAGGGCATTCATGAACGAACACCGCACCTCGCGAGTATTTCATGAGTTCCGGCGAAGATAAAAGAGGGACAGTCCACAAAGAGATTAAGCGATAACGAGAAAAATAACCAACATTTGCCCATTGCTGAAAATAAAAAGCAAGACTATATTCCCTGCACTGATTGTCTCCGGCCAGTATTGCACGGAAATCAACGATGGTGGTTCCGATTCGGCGGCTTTCTATGATTTCTCGCAGACATCTAAAAGTTATTGGTTGTGTACTTGCATATAAAGCTACACTGAAGAAAACAGCGATGTTTAATTTTTACTAGGTTTTGAAAAATTGAGCAGCGCCGAGATTACAAGTTTTGAACCAGAATACCATAGACACGTATCATATACCAGGTTCACTCAGACAATTTAGGAATCAAAAATCGACCAAACAGAATATTTTGTGACATTATCTGGTTTTCATTTCCTAGACTAACAGTGTGAAAAACAATTGCTGGTTTTCACGTGACGTCATGAAATTCTAAAATCATAAATCGCGAGGTCTTCTGATTTTATATCCCCACCAGGTTGAATATGACTTAAAATATATGTTTTCACATGTTTCCAGCCCGGTATCGTCTTTCGTTTTTAAATGCAGCATTTTAAATTTCTGGATTTTTACCCTTCCCCATGACACCAACTTGACACCAACGACACCAGCGTCCGTGACAAAGCTTTCTCTTGTGACAGAAAGGACTTTCTATGTGATTTTTAGCAGTTCGAACGGAAATTAATGTAAATGTATATTAATTCACTGGAAGAACAGAAGTGAATTCAAGATGTTTTAAGCGATTTCCGGCCGCCATGCCCGGGCCGTCATGTGCCCCTCCGAAGGACACCAACATGGCGTTTCCATGCTGAGTTCACTAAATTTCAGTCGAACATTTTGGCAAAAAAATCTACAACGGAATACCTTACAGATCTGAGGCTCGGCGGAGTTGTTTATTTGTTAATCTTTTCAAATTCTTGGCTCCCTCCATCAACTGGTTTCGATTGTATTATTTTATGGTGTGACGGTGAAAACCGGAAATCGAAAGAAAAAGGGCATCCATGAACAGCATGAATGCCAGTGAACACAACGCCTCGCGCGCGAGGACTCTACAATTTCCAGTCAAATTCACACCAGAGAGGATAAAATTCCAACTGATGAATGTTATAGAAAATAAAGCACGTTCAGCAAAACAAGTGTATGGAAGGCGAATACGCAGCGCGTTTACAGAAACTTGGCCATCAAAAGTTTAATCTAGCTGGTCATGAGAAAACACGTATTAACTATTTGGTTCAAATTGACTACGTGCCCTCATACACAGCAGGCCTTTGTAAAGAAGCTACTGAAGCTACCCTTTCAACAAAGCGAGTAGATTTTAAAAACATAAACATACGTTTTTCTGTTCCTCGAATAAATACCAGACCAGTTTCCACATGCTCGCCTATTTGAGGAGTGCATCAATAATGCTACTCCATGCCAGTAACTCGCTCAGTAGCTCGTTTTGAGTGGTTGATATTCAAAACGTTCGGCATCTGTTGCCAATTGACAATTTATCTTATGCACATTTTCACTTTCAAAGTGAAAAAACCACGAATCGTACTACAGAAATATCTTAATCAACCACACATAAACTCTGTGTGTATGAAGATAAGTTCGTACAGACCAAACCATATGAATTACCTTTATTTGAAAATGGAAGCATTTTGGATTGCGAACATTTGTTCTTGGTTTCGTTAAGCCCTAGCTGCAAACAAGACGCCAGTAAACAAGAACTAAGCGCGCATCAATCAGTAGGCATTTGCGTTTGATTTGAATAAACCATAATTTGAAAAAAACTCAACAAATCCGTTGATTTCATCAATTTGATTCTGCGAGCTATGAACGGAAATTCTGTAGTCTACGTGAAACAATCACTGGACATTAAATCACCAAGTAGAAGCTGCGTAAACACGGGGTGGATGATCCACAGTTGGTCATTTAAACTACCAGATTTGTTGGATCGAAATAAACACCAATTTTTAAATCACAGAAAACTTGAAAATGCTAGAATTCCTGGACACTATTTCTTTGAGGTAACTTATTCAAATTCAAATATGTAAAAATTGCGATAGATTACATTTTTTTAGTGGTACTTAAAATCGGTCTTGGAATATGGTTGACCTACTATCGCGAAATAAACTATATTTTGGGGTAAATATCAGAGATCTGGAAAGTCAGGCTTACCTCTGCGTCCACAGCTCGATCAACCAGAATTATAAACGACAAAAACACGATTTCATCCTGCCAAACAAAATAAATAGAAAAAAGGACTAAATTAGTGAGGTCTGATGAATGAAGCTATTGGAAAAAGAAAAAAGTAAGGAAGAATCTGAAGAATAAGTAAAATTACTTGTCACCAAAACAACTCCAAATGTTACCGAAAGCGGCTCGGCACTCTCTCGCGTCTCTCTTCTCCAAGACAAAGCAAATACCTGGAACGAAAATGATAGAAAAATTACAAATCAGCACGGCTTATTAAAAATGTTCGAAATCAAGAAATGTGGAGAAATAAGAAAGCAAAACAAGGTAAATAGATGGACATACCTCTCACACTTTAACAGTCAGAACACCACGCCAAACTTGCACTGCGCGCACTGAGCTGCGGTGATGTTGAAAACCGCGTACCGACAAACGGATGTGTCTGTTAATACTCAAATTTACAGAACACTGATAACAGCTGAAAACTAGATTGCGTGACAAGCTCAAACAGGGAGCAAAATTGACTTAATGAACTTCCTGAACTGACAACAAAACAAACATCTCGCGCGTGCCTTAAAGCTCTTCGATCCCGGGGCTCTTTCACCCAGCCAGCACACTAAAAAAAAAAAAAATCCCCAGCAAGGTTTTTGAAAATTAAACTCCCAGCAAAGGATTTATTTCATTACGAATTTTGCCAGCCAGTTCAACTCCAGGTTTCCGGATTTCCCAGCCAGATTGATTAAAGACCGTGGAGCGGTTTTCTTGCGGAGCGGTTTCGTTGGGTACTCCTGCTGTATCGATAGAGCTACACATTTGTTTGTTTTTATATTATTGTTATTATTCTCGTTGTTAATCATTTCGATTTTGTTATCATTATTACCGTTTTTGGTAACACAATTGTTATGACTGTTCTTGTTGTTGTTAATTTTACTAATGATGCAGCTAATGTCATCAATTTCACCGTTATCATTGTCCTTTTGTGAGCCCCGGCCTTACCTCATTGGCAACTACAAGAAATTCATCCTCACCAAAAACAGCAACTGTGGGACATTTGTTATCACATTTGGCTACAAAAGGAAAGTGAATGTCAAATAATTAAGCACAAGAATAAAAGTCTTATTAGAGGAAAAGAAAAATGGAAAACTACGTTACAAGAAAACGACTGAAAATGACCTTTGTCTTTGACTTCATCACTTTTTGCCTCTTTGCCTTCCGCTTTGGCTTTCTGGCTTTTCACAGCAATAGCAACTTCTAGGTATTCTCCGACCTCGTTATTCTTGCAAAGGCCCGAAATTGCAGTTCCGTCGCAGAAAGTGTAGTTTTCAACCTGAGAGCAAATAAATAAAATAAAATAAAATAAAATAAATAAATAAACAAAAATACATAAAAATAAAAACCAACCTTAATAACGAATTTCACAACTCCTTTATCCACTTCATAGTCTTCACTGTCGAACGTGATTTTTCCTTCTTTTTGGAAGATATACACAGCGAGCTTTAGAGTGACCTGTGGATCCTTCAGATATGCCTTCATGTCAAGATTGGAAGCATATCTATGCCTTTTAAATAAAAGTAAAGAAATAAATTAAAAGTTTGCCCGTAGCCATGTTATTGAGTAGGAAAGTAAGTCACCAAAGGTAGCAATGAGTGGAGAAATGAATAAATTCTGAATGAATGGTCAAATGAACAACAGAATATGAAAAAACGAATAACTGACTAAATGGATTAACGAACCAAGGAAAAAAGAAAAGAAAGAACGAACGGACGGAAATTAATTGTAATAAATTAAATGGACGGATCGACGGATGGACGGATGGGTGAATGGACCTTCGGACAGACGGGCGGGCGGACCGGACGGTTGGGTGATGGATAATGATAATTTATTTTACTCTCCCTTCTTCTGCCTTGATATATCTAGTTTTTATATCACTATCTATAAACTTGAAGTTAAAGTTACTCTTATTATAGTTACAAAAGAAAATCGTTGCGAAGGTTAAAAAATGTCTCTGCCTTCACCATGCACAAACCATATAGTCCATAGTGTGTTAGCGGTAAAACAAAAGAATGCGTGGGTTTGTGGTGGTTACGCATAAAATAAGGCACCTTTATTATGGCCTTTGAAACCTGCAAGGGCATTTAACCATCCCTCCACTAACTGTGCTGTTATTAAGCAGTTTGAGCCTTAGAGTCAGAAGTCTTTCTCGGCATTACATCCATAGGAAGAATCCTCTCTAAAATCTGAGAATGTGAACGTTTGGCTCGCCAGTGAGTTGACGGGTTTTCCAACATCATTGCCGTCCCTGTCTAACTGTTTGACATAATCCACTTCTATGACGAAGCCTTCTTTGTTCAAATCCTTTTTCTCTTCATCGTCACCTTTTCGCGCGAAAAGGCATTTGCCTGATTGACCAACGCATTTGGCATAGGTATTGTCATCTTCGATTTCTTTATCAGCAGCGGCAGCAAAGGCTAAAAATACAATAAAAACATGACCATTTCATTTGATGATACTGTACAACCGCCTGTTGTGGGTATAAATCCCGTTGATCCCGATTTTTTTGGAGTTTGCCCGCGATTTGGTTCATGTCACAGGCAACCCAGCGAATTTTTATTTTCTTTCCTTTTTTTCTTGATTTTGTTTTTTGTTTTGTTTTGTTTTTGTTGTTGTTAAACTGTGAGAAAAGAAAACAAGCGAGTGTCAATTTGTCCTTACCGGGGTTAAAAAATTGATGTGATCAGCAAATTACGTGCCCTTCCCCACTGCGGTTTAATTCTAACTTGGTGTTGACCGCGCTAATGTGGTCTGTCGTGACACTTCCTACCGATTTCACAAGGTATCTGCTATTTGTCTTCAAAAACACATCCCTATGTTATCCTTTCAAGTTTACAAGATGGGCTGGAACAGCCCCTGAGAGGATACCTTTGAAGGACAAGTTCAAGAGCCCAATTGCGTTCTTGGTTCTGATTGAGCACAAATTTTGTGGCATTGTATTTTTTTGTGCCCAATCGACGATCACCGTTTCTTTCGTGACGTCTTATACAGAGTGTTAGTTTGTTAAATCTTGTACCTAGTTGTCACTCGTGCGTACTGAAATCAACTTTTTGTCTCGTTCGTTCGATAGGCCTACCATCACAGAAAGTATGCGAACCCACAAAGCCGAGAAATCGTGAAATTTGGCAGGGTTAATCAAGGAAGAAGAAAACAAAAAAGTACGAAAATCAGATTGAGGTGTTGTGAAAAGTTCACACTTTAGGTGTGAACTTTTAGAAGCGTGCACATAGGATTACATGCGATCCACAACATGTCTTTGCATTTGTTCCAGACTGATTTTATGCTTGTTGTTTTCTTTTTCCTTGATTATCCCTGCCAAATGTCTCAATTTCTCGGCTTTGCGAGTTCGCATAATTACTATGAAGAATTTTCTTCGATAGTAGGCCCATCAAACGAGCGAGACAAAAAGTCATTTTATTCAACGATTTCCCTTTTTTTAAGGCTAAAAATTGTAATTTTCATTCAACATGTTATCTCGTGCATCATTTTCTGTTTTCTAAATTGTACTTATTGTAATCGTAAACATCCAATAATCCTTCATTTTTACAGATCTTTTAAGCCGACAGCGCGAAGGTTATGAGTTCGCATTCTGTTTCAGCGTTGCAAATTTTCTGTAATCGCTTACTCATCGTAAATCGATTTGAGCAAACGAGTCACCAGACGTTACTTTTTGAAGCCCTCTGAATCAAACTACACAAGAATTGTTTAGTCAACGTATTTGGAATCGCCGGTTACTTTGTTTTCTATGCAGTTCATTGAGGATACCTGGTCTCAAGTTGCATAAGTTTTATTTTATCTTACATTTTTTTGAACTCTTTTTAGACCGGGGGGTGGGGGGGGGGGTGTTGGCTTGGGTGCACTGGTTGTGCACCCTTCACCTTCCATAACCGTTATGACAATGAAACCTAAATGGGATACTTGCTTATGTAAATGTTACTGAAGTTATGGATATATGAAAATTCATATATTTGAACTGCGGAATGAAGAATTAAAGAAGGATAACTGCGAGGATCTTCTTTACATTTAGTAAATGTTACTTTTAGGTGATACCAAAAGCTAGTTGTAACTTTGCTAAAACGTTGCAGATACATTTCTTATCTGTGTGATCTTTCACCTGGTGAAAGATTCAATGTAGACAAAAAAAAAATATTACAACAGGGTCCTGACGACAAAAAATAAATATTTGCAACGCAATGACGCACTTGAATTCAAATGAAGCGTTCTATTTTGGAGAAACAGGTCGAGTTGCCATGGCAACATACATGGTAACGGGATACAAGGTTATAAAAATTTTAAACAGGTTGCAGTGTGACGTGCCCGAAAAGTAGCGTGTTTTCGAGTAAAATTAAATCAGATGTACAAAGTCAGGTGTGTAATAAAAACGGGTCACGGTTAAAGTTTTCCATTAAAGCAATATTTTTGTGTAAAACGAGGCATGTTAATAAAGTCCGTAGTTTTATTAGTGAGTAGCCTGACTGACTAAGACTTCGCGATTTATTACCAGCAAACGCTGGTATATATTTCTTTTTGAGTTGAACAATTTCTTTTTCAGCCGAAACTTCAGGTGAATTAGGATAGAAATCAAGTGCCTCGAGAACTTGAGCCATTTACAAACTACGATAACGTGAACTGAAACGGAGTTGAACGGACTCAGACGTCTGTAAACTTTACACCATTTATCGCATCCATACATAAGGAAGGAGAACATTTCGATGACGGGCACAAACTACAAATAAATACTCTTCAAAGTATTTGATTTTCAATAATGCGGTCTATTGAACCGTGGAGTATTTGCCCAGCTGCTTGATTTTGTTCAGTGAATAAAACGCGACAAATCCATAAATTATTCTCTTATTTAGAGCTGATGCATGAATGAACACAAGAAAACCGACATAGACAAGGTAACTTAAAGTAGGACAGTCAAATATTTCACACTAACTCGATTCTTAAGCATGGAATGTGGTTATAATGGTTCATTCATTGACCCTGCGGTCAACGAATGAACCTTGTTATTGTGTTCTGCAACATTCTTTTGGAGTTAATAAACTAGCATGAAAAACAAAAAACTACTGCGCCTGAAAAACGGGCATGTACTAAGGAGCCATCGTCGCAAGTGTTGGCAAACATGTACGGAGAAGGTGCCCTGAAAGATGGTGTGCTATGTTATTTTTCTCGTCTATTCCAACAGTCCACGAAAACATTAAATCGCTGAGTATGGCTGTTCGTTGAAACGGGTAACAAAATTATCATTAAGATTTGATGACGGCTCGAAATATGCCCCACACATTTGCTCTTTGTTGTTTTTCAAGTGGCTGTTGAACAGAGTATTCTAGATCTTGAAATAGCGAGGTAAAAAGAATTTCACGCCCTTTAACTTTGACCGATGAACGGAGCTTTCTACTGCTTAATATCAGAAATGGCACTGTGACTGGAAAGATCTCGACTCTCCAACTTTTGCACTTTTACGGCTAGCCTGAGGACTGAATAGTTTGGAGTTGATCACGAATGATGAAAGGAAACTAAAACGATCAGTGATCCTGCGGGCAATTTCAGTTGGCTTTAAATGAGGTAAAGACGAAGGCTTAGATCGCTGCCTACATTTGTTCTAGAGAGCGATAATTAAATCGGCTCAGTATACATGTGAAGCACTCGCTAAACAAACAGAACTCAAGATGAAAATTGTTCTGATATAACCAACGATCATCAAGATATTGTAAATAAACGGGAACTTACGGATACAAACGAACAAAACAACAGGAAATACGCCTCTAGCAGCCATGATGTTTCAGGTTCGCTGGCTTCACCGGGAAGTGATTCTTGCGTTTAATGGTGACTCAAGAAATCTTTGTAAAAAACCAAGTAGGCGTTCACTTCACTATATAACAATAACATATTAGCATAATCACGAAAGCAAACATACGCACACACGGATTCACACAGAAAATTTGGATTGGAAGTGAAATTGAGGATCCATCTTCACCATTACGAATGCACGGCAAGGTTTTTTTCAGCGAATTTTCCTTTGCCCTTAATAATATTAAACAACGTGAGAACAATTTATTTTTGGTTGATCAAAACTGGAAATGTGTCTTAATTTCATTGTTTATTTCCATAAAACTGAGAAACTCTGTTGGGTGTATGGACCATCCTAGTATGCTGAGGACATTTATTCCTTCTTCCGCTAATGAATACGCAAAATTGCCAAGCCTTTCATTATTCTAACAGCCTCTAAACAGACTCCGTGGTGGAAAATAAATCGTACGCAGAACTGGCGAGCGGATGGCGGTGCGAGGTTCGAGGAGGAGGCAACGGAGCCTCCGCAGCCCCGTTTCGTTGTGCAGTCCACACTGGACTCGCTCCGCTCTCCGGCCTGTTTTTTTTTTTTTTTTTTTGCGCCCTGTCACTCAGTGAGGAGCCTGTTTACCGGCTATTATGCCAATAACTGTTGCTTTTAAACTTTGCTATACCTTATTTCTGCGATTAATTTAATAGTTATCTCTCATCCCCATTTCGTTTCGCAAGTTATTTTCTATCCCTAAAAATCTAGGGCCTTTTAAAACCGAGCTTTCTTCAGTTTCGGATCCTACTCTTTCGGACATAACACTGTATGTCGGACTTTGGTTTGATATATTTATTTATTTATTTATTTATTTATTTGATTTGCCCAGTGCCGAAACAAAATGCTATCTAAGAGATGAAGAGTTTCTCAGAAAAGACAACAAACTTTAGGGTAGAAACTTATTTTTAATAGCTTAACAAGTGTTAACGTACTAAACAAGCAAATGCATGATATACTGCACATATAAACTAAATATTCCTAAAATATGAACGCTAAAAGTTACCGATTACAGTATTCTATTAATTACCTCCTGGTCACGTATCGATCCGGCTCTGACATGGTGTTAGTCCAGAATTTTGTCAGGATTTCATAGTGTTGCAACACGTGACAGGGACTACAGCTCAATAAACCTGCCTTAAAAACTCAAGTTCGAAAGCTAATAACTTGACTACCGAGTCTCAGCCTTTTGAAATAAAATACAATACCAATACAATTCATCATACTCAGTTTAGTGTAGCATTACGCCAGCTACAATCCTACAAGTTTTATGTTCGCACAAAGTCTCAGTATTCTAAAAGCGAAAAAAAGTAAATCAGCTGGTCACGTTATTTTAGCTAATTCTGATGCATGCAAACTGGTCTTAAAATAAAAACTAAATAGTGATTTAAGAAATACTATGAAAAAAAAAGAGCATAAGTGGTCAAAAACAGTCAAGATAAAAAGGATCGGCTTGAACTAAACTCGATTTTTATCAGCCTCTCTCAGGACAAGAGAAATCAAATATGCAGTTCGATTTATCCAAGATAGTGTTTTCTAAAGCTCAGAAATCATAACTGTTTGTTGTGTGGCTGTGATTTAGGGATAAATTACCTCCGTATGTTCCAGTGACCGCCCTGTTTCGCCTAAATAATATTAAAAGGGGATGATAACATTTCCCACGGACCTCCCTCATTCCAAACTTGTAGGATGTGAAATGAAAATGCCGCTCTTTTAGACATGGCACGTTGTTGACTCGATCCAAAGCAAAACTAGATACCAATTTCTTATTTCAACTTGATTCTCGCCTGCAAATTAATAGCAGTAGAAAAGGCCCACATTGAATTGGCCAGGTCCGGAACGTCCTGATCCCATGTTTGTTGGCAAGGACAATGCAGTAAGTTGTTGAAAAACCTAAACCAGTTTGTTGAACTGGATATGAAATAAGTAAATACCCTAAATGCACGCTCTGGGAAATACTGCATTGTTTTCTTTCTTTCTTTCTTTCTTTCTTTCTTTCTTTCTCCCTTTTTCCAGTTTGCAGCTTATCAATATACATAGCAAGATTTTCTAAAAATAACGTGAGCTAACCCTTTACCCAGCGTTATATAAATGTGTTTTATCCGTGTTATCTTACATGAAGTAAGCTGCAAGCATTGCAACAAACATGAAGATATTCAGGTGGATGGACGACGCATGGTTCTCTTCATCTTCGATTTCTTCTGTATTCACAGCTGGATCGAAAACAACGGTGCTGTTAAATCTGTCTGCACGATAAAGAAACCTCTGTATGTTTCCATTGTCCTCGAACTTGGGAAATCCACTAGGCATTGCTTTGAATACGCCGTCAACTTGACACTGAAAGATTAACAACAACGGATCTATTTGGCAAGCAAAGGTGTGTCAATAGGAACTAAGTACGGAGGCATGAATGGTAACGCCTGAAAAAAAAACTCTTAGTTCGATATTTCCAAGGTTGGCTTATCAGCGAAATTGGGATGCAGCGTGTTTACTCGAATTAACACCTGCGGCGCTCATGATTACAATCTCACTTACACCAAGAATGCAGTCTGTCGAAGTCTGTCTAGTGTGATTGTCCTGGTGATCTCTGCGATTCTGGTGCGATTTTAAGGTTCAAAGCTTACTTTATATTGCAACAGGAAGAGAAAAAATCACCAATTAAAAGTAATGAACAAAAGGATACATAACTGGAGAAATAAAATAACGGCTAGAAAAACTGAAACTTTCATGAAGACTGCTATTCTGCTTCTGGACAGCCTGTCACGAAATCAAAGTTAACGAGCTGCAATCCATTTGCATCCTCGTATTCCTGCACTTTACCTGCGAACCAATTCTTTTGTTTTGCCCACTATAATCTTCTTATCCATTTTCGTTGTATGTTTGGTGGCATTTCGCAATATGAAATGGAAATTAGGCTAGAGAAACTTGGCGGCACACGTCTCTTTAACCTACAGCTTCTGATTTGTTTTATAGCTTAATTGTAGTTGACGGTATAATTGTTATTGTAAGTGCTCGTATTTTTGTTGTTGTTGTTGTTGTTTTTTAGAAAACTACTAGAGTATTTTTAATCAAAGCTGAAATTAACCGCTATGTTTGGGTCTCTTTTGATTTCATAGCCACTTTAATTTCCACCCACTGTCAGTTTTATTTGCACTGTAATTTTGTTCTTGATTGTCTGCACTTACCTCGTTGGCAACAACAACTTCATCCGCACCGAAAGCAAAAATTTTTGGACATTTCTTGGGACATTTGAATGTTTTTTTGTCGCCGTCTTTGCCTCTCTTCTTTTTTGCATCCTCTGCTTCCGCTTTACCCTTTTCTCCTTTACGGTTTTTCACACGTATGGCAACCTCTAAGAACCTCCCCATTTTCTTGCATTTTTTGCTAGGAGTTTTATTTCCGTCACAGAAAGTATAGTTTTCAATCTGAAAAACAAAGAAAGAAATATGAAAAAAAAAAAAAACTGGAAAACGTGACCACTGCTTGAGAAAATACTAGATAGGTTATGAAATGCCCCATTCAACGGGACTGTGATTACAGTACCAATGTTATATGCATGGCAATGCGATGCCTTTCTCTTCATTTTTGGTAAGCTAAACATCAATTGCCATTCTCGTCCAGTGCGGTCAACAAAAAAATGTCCCTTTCGTGGCGTTACTATATGAAGAATACATGAAGTAAACACTACGGAACAGCCGTGTAGTACTGGAAACTAGTTTTGAAAAACAAAAGATGGCGGTTCCGATTCGTGAAAAATGTTACACGACTTTGAAAGAAGTTTTCTGAACTTTTCCCTCGCGCGGACCTCCCCTCACTGGCTCAAGCTAAATTCAGAGTCTTCAAAGGAAAAAAAAATTAATATTCATTGGTTTGAATAGCCTGAGAAAACAGCCGACGTTTCGCGAGATCGCCACTTGAGCCCTCGTTAAACGACGTCTGAGTAACGAGCGCATAAATTCCATACTGATGACGTGCACTACCCAGATCTTAGCAGTGCTTCTGATTGGTTCAAAGAAAATTCCCTCGCGGCACAACCAATCAGAAGCACTACCAAGATCTGGGTGGTGCACGTCATCAGTATGGAATTTCTGCGCTCGTTACTCAGACATCGTTTTGCGAGGGCTCAAGTGGCGACCTCGCGAAACGTCGGCTGTTTTCTCAGGCTATGGTTTGAAAGACTGTTATGGTTTTCAAGGCGTTTGAAAGGTGTCAACATTTCCACTGCTACCCTTCGCATTCGTCGCTACCTTTAGCCTTAATCATTTCATGAAAGTCTTCGACGCGGTCTTTTCCTTACAAAAATGGTGATTTGGAGGCTGATTTTTAGCGGAAAAACCAGTGCGATCCGATTGTCTGACGTTAATCTGAGGTAAGAACTGGAATATGATGTTTCTCGTCAGTTCTATTCAGGTGGTACTCATTTAGAAATCGTTACAAAATTGTCTTAACAAGAGGCAAGATACACTGAAAGTTGTTCAAATCCTATAATTCCGCCATATTTTAAAGACCACCACATGGCTTAGGGCCTGTTTACAAGGAGGGAGGGTTACCCTAGCAAGCGGGTTAACCCTTGCAGGAGGGTCAAATATAGCCCAGGTTTACAAGCAAAATTTGATAGGTGGGGTAACCCTATCACCAGGGATAACTTAATGCGCTTGGTAACCGCACGCGGTTATCAAGGTTCTGGAAACAAGTAGAAAGTAGGGTAGGCGGGTTAACCCTACCTGGAGTGTTTACGAGGGAAAAAGTTAACCCGCCTGCCAGGGTAACTCTAGCACGCAGATAGGGTAACCCGCCTACCCGGGAAGCCCTAGCTACCTTGTTAAAACGACGAAGAAAAATAGAGGAAATGTGTGAGTGCTAGGGTAACCCGCCTGCTAGGGCAACCCTCCCTCCTTGTGAGCAGGCCCTTAAATACGTTTCTAGCCAGTTAAACTCCCGGATGTGACCGGGAATTCTACGCGACGACCTTTAACTGCATAATTTTGGATTTATCAACTAAGTTGATAAGGTACATTTGCCACCGTGAAGAAATTGAAAGCTGAAGTTTTTTTGCGTTAGCCCCTCGTCAGACGGAAATTTTCAAAAATCATAAACCAAAGAATCCATTCTGGGGTCCGTGGAGGAGGTTTTCTAACTTTCCTAAAATTTTAAAATTGCCTAACTTTCGGACTATGGAATTCAGACAAAAGTGAGTAGACGAATTGACGGTACCTTATATAATGTTTTGCTCCTAATAAAAGAAAACATTCAACACTGGCAATGCCATGCTAGGCATCGTCAGGTATCGGGTCGCTGTGAGAAATCCCCTTGCTTTTTTAAACCGATGAAACATTTGGAGAACTTACCTTGATGACGAATTTCACGACTCCCTTATCAACCTCGTATGTCTCGTTGCCAAAGGTGACATTTCCTTTTTCCTTGAAAATGTAGACACTTAAAGTAAGATTAGCTTCTGCCAATTCCAGATATGCATTCAGGTCGAGATTTACAGCTGATATACCTGAAAAATAAAAACAAATCAGTAAATATTTCGATCCTTAAGGTTAGTTTTCATCTGGAACACATGACCCTGTTCTCACTTGACATAAAGGCCACAAAAGCAAAAAAGCAAGTGTCAAAAGTAATTATATATATATATATATATATATATATATACATATAGGTATATATATTTTTCAAGTTGCAAATATATATATATAAACGTGCTTGTTCTCTTGTACTCAACATACTTGTGTGGCGCGTATGTGTCAAATGAGAACATAAGCAGAGAGCACTTACTAAGATGCACATCAATTTCTGAAAAGTGAGCAGGCAACGAAATTCAAGCACGCACACTATTCACTCTCTCGTGGCTATTTCAGATTCACTTCAGGGCGTTTGCTGTAAGTTTGCGTGTCTGTTTTCCTTATGAAATGTTTTTCTTATGAATTCATCTTTTGCTATAAAATAACTATATAAGTAAAAACCTTGTTTTAAAAAGTCATTCCAGCAACAAAGCCAATATACATTTAAAGGGACAGGTTCACGACTTGGCGCATGTGCATGAATCAAATTACTTTTTTTCCGATTGATCAGTAATTCTACCTGTTAATAATCCCACTCACATGTATCTCAGCGATCACATATTATAGTAAGCCCACGTAGAACGGCCGAGGACTAAATTCGCAGGAAATATTAGTGGATTGCACCAATACTGCCAACGTTGAATTTATTGTTGACCCGAAGGTTTTATTCCATGGTTGATGAATTTCCCGCTATTTGCACGCGCTTTAGTCAAATGGCTGTCAGGGGCGCGTGCAGATAGTTAAGGAATCATTAGACGCAAAACTTTGGCAAGAAAATTTCACACCCGAGCAATCTACTCGCTTCTGATTAGTTCTTTAACAATGTTATGGAATAATATTGCTTGCATACTCGCTACAACCAACACAGATGAAAAACAGCATTTAGATTCATGAGCATGCGCTAAACCGTGAACCCTTCCCTTTAAAGAGCCAGTGTCACCCAAAGTGCTTTGCGCGCTTGTGTTTTTGTTTTGAAACAGCTTTTTGCGTTTGGCTGGCGCGTTTGCCGGACTTTTCGCAAATTATACCGTGCCGTAATGGCCTTCTAGCGAGCTGATATGTACAGTAGTAGACTCTGAAAATAGAAATATCTTCATCGCTAGATGTTACTGGAGAAAACAACTCTAGAACTCACTTTGTAGTCAATGCGTATGGAGCTATCATAGCACCAGATCGATTGATCGATCGATCGATCGATCGATCGATCTCGATGTATGTAAAACCAGAGAAGCCACTTCCACTCGGTTTAAAAATAAGACAAAAAGAAATAGTAAGAATATTGACGTCTTCATCGCTAGATGTCACTGGAGAAAACTAATCAAGATCTGATTTTGCATGGAATACGTTTACAATGATCTAGTACACTCCGATCGATGGATCGCGCGATCGCTCGTATCGAGCGATGTCGATGGACGCAAAAGCCACTTACACTTTTTGCAAAAATAAAAAGTAAACAGACAGCGGTGAACACAAGGAATAATGAACAAAACAGCACAAGCTTATGACCATAATCATTGTTTTGGAGCAGGCTCGTAGCTACTGTGATTTCAATTTTGTAGTAAATTTATTTTCCTTCTGTTTTCATCCGGCAACGAATGCAATGTAGCACTATTTCAGCAAACACAGTGCCAGTACTATTGCTGAAACCCGTAGATGTTTTTCTTTTCCTCCGCTATTGATACACGGACTCCTTCAGCCGTACAACTTTGGCAGAGCTCGGAAGACTCGGCCTTCGCCTCAGCTTTCCTAAATCCTACGAATCTGACTACGAAGCATCCACTTTTAAGATCTCCTTCTCCACCGCGCAAACACCACAGAATTCGGAAATATAAAACGAAATCGATACGACGACACTTAAATGTCAACTCGAAATTCACACCAGTGCTTTCGGATCGCTAGCGGCAGCGATGGAAGAAGATACAAATCAGACTTCACAACAATCAAGTAAATGGCGGATTTTTCATATATGAAAAATGTACCTCCGCGCGCAAAGCACTTTGGGTGACACTGGCTCTTTAACATCAGTTTCTAAAGCACTCCTTAATCCTGCTATGATTACTCCTCACCACTGGTCGTAAGTTAGGTACCTTGATAATCAGAATTCCTTCTCAATTTAGAGAACTTGAAATCTTGATTCGCCAGTGTGTTCAATTTTTTGCCAGCTTCACTGCCGTCCGCATTGAGCTCCTTCACGTGATCCACTTCTATGACGAAGCCGTCTTTCGCCAGATCCCTTTTCTTCCCATCTTTTCCTTTTCGCCCGATCAAACATTTCCCTGATTTGCCAAGAAGTTTTATCTGGGTATTGCCTTCCTCGACGTCTTCATCAGCAGAGGCGAAGACTGAAAATAGGTGAAAACAAGGTTATTTTCATTTCATGTTACTCTTCGGCTGTAACATTGCATCTTATGGATTTGATATGTTTCATCACGTAAACCTTTCCTCTCAAACTCCGGTGCTGCCGTGTTCGTTTCAGGGTTCTGAAAGGGTAAAACGAGAACTGGATTTCACCTATTTTTTTCTACTGAGAATGGGATTTTGACAAAACTTGAATTGGGAAATGCGATTTGGAAAAAAAAACTTGGGCTAGAAAATGAGATAGATCAGTTTAGAATAGGGTATCGTTTATTGAGCATTAAAGACCCATTGGCACTTTCCATAATGCAACGCGGTCGTAATTGAATTTCGTGGACCATGAAAATACTCAGCCATCGCGACTGTAAGAAAGACCCCGGGGGAGGGGGTACTCGACCCATATTTGGGTATAGGTGAGCCGCTGAGGGTTCGAAACCCTGACCCTGTTTAGGACAAAAAAAAATCCTAAAATACATACCCTGTTTAGGACAACAACCTCAATTTTATTACCCTGTTTAGGACATGCAATACCCCGGACAGACTCGCGCGAAATTATATACCCTGTTCAGGACAGACTCGCACGAAATCACATACCCTGTTTAGAACAGAGAGGCCAAAAACCATACCCTGTCCAGCGGCACATCCCCGTATAGGCCATATAAGGGAGTACCCCCCCCCCCCCGGGAAGAAGATCCAAAGTAATCCGGTTCCATCGCGCAATGTTCGGCCAATTTTGCTCACCTGTGAAGTACAAAGAAATATACAACATATATTCTACGTGATATTTCGCCTTGTGATGTGGTAGAAGCCATTTTTAGTCGCGATTGGAACTTTTCCGTGGAGTGACGCCGCCAAAGGCTCGAGGGCGGCCGGCAAGAAACTACAACCTTCGGGTTTGGCTCATAAACTCGGTCTTTCGTGTAAATGAAATACATCTATTAGATCGCCTTTAACTGCCCCTGTATTCTACAATTTATTCTCGAATCGTTTTGTTAGCACTTTTTAGTGCACTCCTTTACTGTGAGGTGAGATTTCATTTAAATTTCAACATCGATATGTGACCGATCGACCGGAACAAAGTCTTGCCTGTGCGGCAAAATATAGATGAAGTACAAAACTTCTCGGCTCGCTGGCGGCTTCGTTTTGTTCTGCATTGAAATAAAACTTTCAGCGAAAGTTGAAGGAGGTTTTCTGCGTCTCTATCCGTCGAAATTTTTTCGACGTAAGCCTCAAAAGTGGCTAAAAACAGCCCTCACCGGCGGTGCTTAATTGAAATTATGCCCGATACAAATTAGATGCAACGGACAGAATGGAAGTATATTTTTTATACAGAAAACTTCACGGCTCGCTGGAGGTTTCAATTTCGTTCGCATCGATCTCAAACATTCGGTGAAAGTAGGAACAATTTTCCCGAGTCTTCGACGTTATTGTTTTTCTTTTGGATGGGATTTTTGGAGGCGAAGAAAATGTCCTCGGCGACTGCTACAGGTGGGCGGGTTGAGCGGCCCAAAACAAAGTCCGCAAAAGTGTTTGACGGGCTTTTGACATGTGACAGGGCTGCTTCTTGAGACTAAAAAATTACTTACTCCCGACATTTCAAACTCAGTGTTCATTTCTTCCTCGAGATGAGAGGCTGTAATTTTTCCTCTCGAAAGATCGCGGCCCAGCCGGTCGAATCAAGATAAACAATGCGCAGTGCATCACGGTTAGTGCCAATGGGTCTTTAGAGCGGCTCTCTGTAAATATCGAGAATCAGGCGACAGGACCAAAATTTCGAATTTCTCTTTATTTTACCAAAAGAACCCATTTAATGACCAATTTTCGAAAATAACATTTAAAGGTTCGATTTCGCTTTACTTTTCTTACAGGGACCGCGCGGCCTATTTTGAAGTGGGGGGGCTAACTCGATCGCTCAAGGGTGAAGTAGGTGTGGGGGTGGGTGGGGTGACAGCCTCACGCAAAAATTTTGCTTTCTCTGGTAGCTAATTAACAACGCATCTAGGGCGGCCAAGTGTGTTAAAAGTTGTCAGCTTATACCAGGAGGTGTCCCGGTTTATACCCATCAAAGCTATGCTAAGGGTATAAAACTCTTCGACTTACTACTAATTAATAATGACGTTACTTAGAACACGTTTTGGTGGCCTAATCCGGAAAAGAAGACAATATACAGTTACTGTTTTCTTAGTTTGGAGATAATTCCTTTCGCTCAGTAATGTACCCACGATAACAAAATATACGGAATGCGGCGCGGAATGTTTAATTTTACTCAGAATACGTAACAGTGCATTCTATTAGGGAGCCAGGATGTTTCCCAAATCATGTGCCCGAGCCTCTTCTTTCATCTCTACACACATTTTAAGACGTATCCGACACGGTGCAAACCTTGACGTACTGCCATTTAAGATCTCAAACTGAAAAACAGTTTTCTTAAAACTTGTGCAAGCAAACCTGTTATCATAACAGTATAAGGCCAACCGAGAAAACTGAGCTGAGTGTCATGAAATGTATAATTCACCAAAGCCAGTCTGTCGATATGTCCTGACTTCTGAACTGAGTAACAGATCAAAGCTATGCTATAGGGCGAGCAGGGATGGCGCAATGGTGAGAGCACTCGCCTTCCACCAATGTGGCCAGGGTTCGATTCCCGATCCCGGTGTCATATGTGGGTTGAGTTTGCTGTTGGTTCTCGTTCTCGTTCTTTGTTCGGGTTTTTCTCCGTGTTACTCCGGTTTTCCTCCCTTCATAAAAACCAAAATTTCCAAATTCCAATTCGACCTGGACGTCAAGTGTTTACACATGAGCCCCTGGCTCGGGAGATTAGGCGACTACTCCCTACACTATGACGTTAAAATTTGATTCACCGGGTTTTTTTTTGTTATTTGCCTTATTTGTCATCGTTAGGAGCGAAAGAGATATTTCGGCAGCTATCCTAGTTGCAAAGTTTACATGCCTAGAGGGGCTTGAAGAAGTCACGTTGATTTCCAGCAAATATCTAGGGACGCTGTTGCCAATAATCCTATCTGGAGACAGACTACAGTTCTTAATGCCCGGGCCACACAAGTACGAGAGTCGACAAACCACCGTACCGAAAAAGATGGCAACGGGTACATTTACCCATAGTTCTTAGCGAACAAGAACCATAAAAACGCAAAGAAAAGTTCTAAAAACTTCAAACTTAGTATACAGAATGTTGCTAGCACAGGGACAAATTTGTGGCAAAAATATAGTTTTTTATGTGCCGATTGGCTGTGTTAGGTTCGCAAGGTATTGTGGTAAAATGTACAGCCGCCATCTTTTTCCGTACGGTGGATTAAAGTGACTCGATCGAAATAAATGACGCGCTCTATGCCTCTCTAAAAACTCTAATAACATCGCCATTTCTCACTCGATTGCCTTGAAACTTTCGCATTTTACACATAATTTATCGAGAAATAATACGTATATCAACACGTAGATGTACTCTTCGTTAGTTTTGCGTGATTTTGCTTTTATTGAACACTACTTTTTTGATAAAATTGCCACTCTAGCAAAACTGAGCGCTACGATTTGGTTTAAACTTCTGGAATCAGCTTCTAATAACATCTTATCTTGGCTCTTCAAGTTTTCGCAAAATCGTAGGAACAGAAATCCCAGCACAATTTGAACGTCAAAATGACAACCCTAGACGGACTTCAAAGTTTGGACCGCTCCAGCGAAAGTTTCAACTTCCGCCTATTGTAATTAAGATCTGAGCAGGTTCAAACTCTTCAAGATAGAGTCCCCTAGATTGATTTTCAACTAATCCAAAGCCAAATGATAGCAAGGCGACTTGAACTCTTGTAAAGTTTCCGTTTCTATTTCATTTTTGTTTGGCCCATATGGAAATTAGATCTAACCTGGGAAAACAAAATACTAGTTAACCCTGAACCATAATCACTCACTAATGAATTTACCAACTTTCTCATTATTATTTTTTTTTATGGCGCCAAAAAGTGGGGGGGCTAAAGCCCCCTCAGCCCACCCCTCGCGCTGTCCCTGTCTTATAAATTAAAAAGGTCGAAAAATAGCATTTTTAGTCCGGAGGAAGCGTTCGTGACCGATGGAATTTAGGGCATTTTCAACATAGTCGTGTAGTCGCACTACTGCTTGTCTAAAAATGTCATTTACACGGCTTGTTAAATAACTTTTAAAGTTTCTTTTAAGGTAAAATTTGGTTTAAAATGTTTCGTCTTGCAAAAGTTCTGGTTTTCCACAACATCCCTATTTCGACCACATAAACGAGATAGAAAATATTGGCAAATTTCGACTTTGTCAAATGCGGTCTGGTATAAAAATTTCAGGCGTAAAACCAAGTCCACATGAAAGCTGAACCTTTCTTTTAGTTATTCTGAATTTTGTTTTGGCGGCCCGCAAGAACTGCGATTTTGGGAAATTTAACCAGAAAGGCTGTTTTGGCGTGACAGTCACTTAGTGTTAGATTTAATGTTTGAAGTTCTTTAAAATTAAGCTGCATTTTGGAAAGAAAAACTTAAGTAGAAGCGGAAATAAACCTTGAGACACGCTATTTCAGGTTTTGAACAAATATTTTTAACCCTGCAATCATCGAATGTAAGAAAATAATCTACCATTATACTCCCAAGCGCTTACACCGGGCAATAAATTATCGCGGCTTGTTAATGTAAACAGTGGTGTTTCGACACACCATACAGCTAGCGAGTAAAGAAATGGTCTTCGCCACGTGATTTATTCTAAATATAGCACATACACACAAGAGGCCCGTAAACAAATTGATGGCAGCATTTTAAAGGAGTTTTGCTCAGCTTGTTTCATAAGAATGAACACTGGGCTGAGACTTCTGTTTAACATAAAGCCGTGCACCATTTTCATATAATCTATTTAAGTCGTCTTAGTATATACATGAGTACACTGAAGAAATATTTCTTTGTTGATGACGAACGCCATCCATTCAAGTACGCATCAAACGCACATTCGTTTAACAATTTATAATAAAAGTACCTTCAAATACAAGTTTTAATTTTGAGAGATTATTCTTCTCCAACCAGTCTGCTACAAATTCTAGGGATTCTCCCAGGAAATAGGCAGCCTTCTCTACGCGGTTATTTTCGATTTGCCCTGCCCCCCTCCCCCCGGGAAAAGACGGCTTCAAACAGTTCCCCACCCTCGGGACCGAAGGGCTGGACTTGTCCCCGGGGTTGCCCGGGGGGGGGGGGGGGTTGGTAACAGATAAAATTGAACCATGTAAAACTTTAAAAGTTATTTAACAAGCCGTGTACATGATATCTTTAGACAAGCAGTAGTGCGACTACACGACTATGGTGAAAATGCCCTAAATTCCATCGGTCACGAACGCTTCCGCCGACGAAAAATGCCATTTTTCAACTTTTCTAATTTATAAGAAAAGTAAAGCGAAATCGAACCTTTTAATGTTATTTTCGAAAAAAAGGTCACTAAATGGGTTCTTTTGGTAAAATAAAAAGAAATTCGAAATTTTGGTCCTGTCGCCGGATTCTCGATATTTACAGAGAGCTGCTCTTAATGGTCTAGAATAGCGATTGACACTTGGCAAGTCTGGAATGAAGTAGGAATTTTTGGTGTCTAGTCTAGTACAAGGTTGCACGGGACACAATGACCATGAACTGGAATAGATTTAGGGTCTCAGAGTCCCAGCGGCACACCCACACAAAAAATTTACAGAGTCCCCCCCCCCCCCCACCCCACCCCCCGGGTTATGAATCGCGAAGCTCAAGTTAGTGAAAAATTATAATTTACCTACCGAATGGAATGACAGATCTGAAAGAATGTACCATTATTATGTCGATCTGGATACAAGTTTACCACACAAAATTTCCGAGGGAAAAAAACCCATATAACGAACCA
The DNA here is from genome assembly GCA_964030785.1 of Siderastrea siderea. Lineage (NCBI taxonomy): Eukaryota > Metazoa > Cnidaria > Anthozoa > Scleractinia > Rhizangiidae > Siderastrea > Siderastrea siderea. Next base: position 41,594,458 of record OZ034974.1, read on the forward strand.
GGGTTGTGACTAAATTTCCCGCCAGTTAATGTTAACAGACGCGCACCGCTTTACTCCTCTTTAATCAGGTAAGCATTCGAATGTGTTAAAACAAGTAGTACGTGAGTCGCTTCAAACTCTCAGTGAGGCGGTAACGTTTGAGACAAACTGAAAGAAAGAAGTCTGATTAAAGGGGAAATGTTTGAAAAAAGGCAACCATTTATTTCAAAGCAATGTATGTAGCGTTAGAAGGATGCAAAAAATATGCCCCGCACAGGGGATAATATATAGATTTAGCCAAGCCTAAAAGCGGAGCCGCGAAGGAATAAACTGGTGTTCTTTTGTCAAAAATAGTCCTGAAACTTTTAGGTCTGAAATACATTTCGGGGCTTTTTTTGGCTCGTTCGCTTTCGAAAAGTGTTTCTCAAAAAGCCTGAAAGTGTTCCGAATTGTCCTTCAATATTTTGGGGATCTGTTCTGTAAAACCAAGCTCGAAAGGTCGTTCTAGAGGCTGAGCACAGCTTGATTATTTTACTCACGAGCCGTCTAGCTTGGTGTTTGCAATGTTTCCATATCCTGTCAATAACTGTGAAGGGTTGTCAAATCTCCTTGGTTTATTGGCTGTTCTCTTGAATGAACTTGAAACGGCGCTCATTTACAAAAACAAAATAAAAATTATTCGACTGTTTAAATGGGTTATCTTCATCGCCTTCGGATGTTAACAAATAACATGAACTGCCACTAAATAAAAATATTAGTCTGGTCAAAAATTTATACTGACATTTCACCGGCATTTTACCGGGATTACCCGAAATAAAGGATCTGGGGAGCTTCGAAGCACTTGTAATAAACTTATCGAAGAAATGTCGCGTAGGTTTTAGCAGCCGCGAAAAAATTCAAGCACTTTGAGGAACACACATTACTTACGGGATAAAATAGCTTTAAACTCAAAACTGCTTCGCTTATATTTCGTTCTCTAACGTGAGACCATCGAGATTGAAAACAAACGAACAAACACCGTCCAAACATTCTTAACTCTGTTGCATAAGTTTTGCGGCTGCAAATTGTCTGAAATTCGAGCACTTTAAAAAAGGCACCGAACTGTTTTTGGAAGCTTTTCGGGCATAATAGGTTTAAACCGACAACTGCTTCGATTATAGTTTTTCAAATAACTGTCATATTTCGTTCTCTAACTAGAGACAATCAAGATTCAAAACAAAGAAACGCCAAACACGCTTTAATTAAATTGTTATTATGCCGGCATAAGTTTTGCGGATGCGAAATAAGCCTATATAAAGTTAGGCGCTTTGAGGAACGCACAAAACTGTTTTCGGAAGCTTTTCGGATAAAATAGCCTTAAACCGACAACTGCTTCGCTTAAAAGATTATTACTATTGAAAACTTCTAGGACAAGAAAATCGACAGTTGCACAAAGAGATGGACCGGACGGTGAAAATTGAAAGCAAAGCTTGTGCAGTTGTCTTGCGGCTGTGCTTAGACCTACTGTTTTGAATAAACAAACACAAAATAATGGACAGAGAAATCATTTTTGAAAAACATTTATTCGAAAACCCCTAAGTTTATACTTAAATGCAATTCGCGTTACACTTCCAAAATCGTAGGTCGGTCCACGCGAGTGAAATCGGCTCAGCATGGCAAAATATTCAAGAATCTGTCACAAATCTGAGCGCGTTTTCTAATAATTTTTTAAAGTCAAAAGTAAATAACACATTTCTAATGGTATAAATCAAATTTACATTTCAAAACGTAATTTCTTTCATCGTAATACTCGAAATCATGTACCTTAGACCTTTTAAAAACTTCACTTACTCGGTTGTGTTTCAGAACAGGGCAAACTCTCCGCCGTGAAGAAAACAAAGCGATGCAGTCCTTTGAATGCAGCTTTCGTAACTTGAACTTTTCGCCTTCTACCAATATTCTTTTGAACTTTTTCTTTCCATTTATATATATTAGATGCTTTTTTGTCAAGTATAAAACTTCAGTACTCTCGAGCAATCGTTAAATGCTAAAGAAGCTTAAGCTTTTAAAGAAACCTCTTTTTCAAAAGCGACGATGGTCATGCGATTTCCCGCCAAGAAAAATGCCGGTTGCCCTAAAGCACCGTGCGATTTCCCGCCAAGAAAAGATGGCATTCTCTGCCCCCGTCGGGTTGTCTTGGGACTCCCCTCCCCCTCCCACAGAGTGTGCGGACGGACGGACGTACGGATGTACGGATGTACGGATGTACGGACGGACGGACGGACGGTCACGTGACTATTACGTCACAACCAAAATTTCTCGGATTGATAGGTTACCATATTTCCTTAGGAATGGAGCTCCGCTGGCGGGCTTTGCCCGCAGGCTCCGCTAAAAAGGAACAAGTAAGTTTTTTAGAAGCGCTTGTACTGATCAACGATCGAAATAGTGCTGTAAACATCTTGAACTTTATAACAGAAAAAGATAGTGAATTTGAAAATAAGAAAGACGTAATATTAAACATGTCATGAGATGGGGGAAAAGACGCTGCCCTTGATATACCGGATGCCACATCGTTCTTATATCTTGAACTTGGCTTCTATGGAAGGCAAAAGCTGTCCTATTTGATTTCACACGTTACAGCCAACTTTCCCCTGCCCCCGTCCCCCGCCTAAAAAGAGATAATTTACGCCACAGTGATACACTTGGCTTCTAATTAGGCTCTCTGTTTTGGCGAATATAATAAATAATAATATATAATAATAATAATAATAATAATAATAATAATAGTAAGAAAATAGATAGCGCTTATTGAAAACACCACATAAAAAAGATAAAGCAGCTTACAAAATTGTTGTGGCCATGTTCCTAATAAAAGTTAATTGCGTACATCAAAGCTTAAATTTAATTCTGTCATCACTAAAAAATATGACTCACCACTGCTCGAGTGGTTTAGTTAAAAAAAGCATATAGTTCAAGTGTCTCTTGACTAATCTTTTAAAACTGTTGGGATCCTTATTTAAAAGCGATTTGTTCCAAGTGACTTCAAGAGTACACTTCCTCCGAAAGCAATGGTTGCGTGTTAATATATGTTTATTATAGAAAACAAGAAAAGCATTGCACTAAGACAAGCAAAGACACACAAAACACAGAAAACAGATTTTTTTTATTAATTTTATCACCAACATTTATACCTGCACGTAATTAAAATAAGGAGTCACAAAAACTCAATCGGTTTTTCAAGCATGTTTGTAAAAAAAGATTTATTCCTCAGTGCCATTTGGGGTCAACGTCATGGCTTATTGCTTATAAGCATTTGACTTTGAGATGGAGTGAAAGCCCCTTCAATTCAAGAGCTCTTTAAACTCGAAAAGTTGTTATCCAGTTCTAAACTGCAATGATGACAATATTATTACAACTGGGCTGTTGTCAAACTTAGAACACTGTTACGATTTTTGTAACTGATTTTACAAACGTATGATACGTTTGCTTTACAACCTTGTAGAGTAAACACATACAGAAAGTTCAATCGTGAATTTATGCAACCTCGAAGGAAGTTTTCGATAACCAGCCCAAGACAAGAATAACATCTAAAAAGTAGATTTGTAACATTTAACTTGCACTTGCAAGGAACCATTAGTATTTGCACTGGCCACTAAGTTTGGTCAGCGAATAAAAACACACTAAGGCTAAAAATGTGATCATAATATAATTTCATAATCATTTTTATCTCTTTTTATTGACATTATTACTATTAGGTACATTTTACGTATAATTTTTCAGTGAATTTTTATATTTATTTTGTCTTCGGAGGACCTCCCTGAAAACCACTCCTTGTGACGGGAGCTTCCTCCCTAAAGATTATTAATATTATTATTATTATTATTATTATTATTATTATTATTATTAAGCATTCATTGCCAAAACTTGCTTCGTGCATGAATGCACAAAAAAGTGATTAATTAGTATTAGGACTGAGCTACCAAGATCAGTTATTATTATATGCGTAGTGATTCGAATTTTAAGCATTTGTCTTGAATTTCACGGAAAAGTGCGACGTTGAAAACGACTTCCAAAAAGGGCGATATACTCTCTTGTCCTGAGTCCAAACTCATTGTTCAAAAACTCCGAGCGTTCAGAATTTGTGCGACGAACAAATCGATCTTGCCAGTGTGTTCTGCGGAAAACTGCGTTCTGTAGCATTCTTTTGGAGCTTACTCTCCAGCACACTATTCGTTAAAAGACTAAATGTTTTAAGACGTGCTTGTACGATGTAGCCATACATAACACATATTTCGTATGGGCCATTTTTGTCGCTTGCAGAAAAATCTTTATCAAGCCCACAAAAGCCGTAAACATGTCTACCAAATTACATTTCATATTGATTTAGTGAGTTACAAATATGATTATCAAGACATATAGCAAAACTCACTTTTCAAAGACATTTTGAAAGCGTCCCACATATTAGCATTCGTTTTCAACGCTGGGTGTCTTACATATTCGGCTTCTGTGTCTTCAAGACTGCTGTGTTGACAGACTTTGACTCAGGAAACCAAGTTTAACCTAAGCTATGTATTGGTTATTGCCGCCCGTAACGTTTTAACAAACATGAGTGTATCTATTTACCAAAACACTTTGAGCCTCTAACTGTTTACAGTTTACGGCTAGTCCTAGTTTCAACTATGGGCTAGCTAGCTGAATTAATCGTTCTGTATTAACTCAGAGTTGTACGACGCAGTCAAACTTGAACATTGAGTTGCGTCTCTTTCCGGCTATAGTTTGCGATTGCGGGAAAAGAAATACCATATTACGACTCTGCATTACAGGAAAGTGTGAAACTCCGGCAATTAAATTGAGCTGTGATGGAAACGTGACAAATATCATGAGAAAACAAAGAGAAGCAAGCAGTAAAGACGAGAATATTTTGATTTGTTGACCGTGTTCAGTTTCAGCTATCTACAAACGAAGTGATACGAAGGAAATACGGTAGTTTTCGAACATTTAAGCACTCCATTTTGCTGCCATTTACCCCCCGAAAGCGATTTTAAATATCGTCTACGTTAGTGAGATGCGCTTGTTAAGCAAACAGAAGGAGGCGAAAAATTTTAGCATCGATATTAAAATGTATGCAGCTCTCGTTTAGCTTATATCATCGAGATACTGTAAACAAACGGGAACTTACCGATAAAGGCAAGTAATACCACAAGGAATATGCTTGGAGCAGCCATGACACTTTAGGTTCGGTGTCCTCACAGAAAGTGATTATTGCGTGCTTGAGAGGACGAGAAAACCTTTAAACATAGAATCGAACTTAATTATGGTTTATTTGCATTTGAAAAAGTAGTCGCCACAGCAACACATCATGCACTTTCAAAACAAGTAACGGACAAACACCTGTTCGGACGAACGGATCGACACGGAAATACCAGATTGGAAGTGGAATTGTGAAAAGACCATTCGTAAGAGGAGAGAGATCTTTGCAGCTTTGCGGCAACTTGCGCCCTTGCAAATAGACTCGGGAAAAAAATCAAATGGCTTTAGCGGTTTAAGCCTGAACACCAAAAAATTTTTGGCTTATTTATTCTTATTACATATTTCCTATTTCCGGGTAAAGAGCGGGCGGCTGTACACAGGTTTTATTTCGGTGAATATGTAAATTTGATAATAAATGAGTGTGCAGTTTATTTGCTTATTGTAATCCAAACCTAGCGGTGACTGTTTTCAACATATAACTAAATACAACTTCCCAGCTTTACACCGGTACAAATGCCATCCACTTCTTGTTTTCCAGGTGCCACAATGATCCAGATTTTATAGTTCAATCAACATTTTGTTTTGATTGCTCTAAGTATGATGAGAACAAAAAAAAAGTGACAACTACATTCTTCGAAGAAATGCCATTAAGCAGTCATCACTCAAATTAACATCATGCTTGAAATTAAAGTCATCATGCTATGCAGTAGTTTTGACTAATCCGTTTAATTAATGCATAACCAAGGTCAACTTTAAGTTCAAGTTTGCAAAACAAATTAAACAACAAGATGAAAGGTATCGTTTAGTCACGCTTTTGATTTCATGCACAGATTCAAAAGTTAGCACAACCTTATTTTTAGATTTTAGTTATCCAAGTGAACATCTTCTGGACTATTTAGGGAATAAGAGTTTTTTACATGTATCCATATAGGTTCGAATTCTAATACGCAGTTTATTTACTGTTGAAATTTTCTCGAAGCCATTATGATGCGCTTCAGTTCATGAACTTGCTTCAGCAAGAAAAATATTTACTAAATGTAAAGAAGATCCTCGCAGTTGTTCGCGCAACTTATGCAGTTGCGAAAAGAAAGCCTGAAAAAGAAATTAAAGTCATCATGCTATGCATGGATGTAAGGATCTTCTTTACATTCATACATTTATTTCTTCATTCCGCAGTTCAAATATATGAATTTCATATATTCATAATTTCAAAAATATTTACGTTGTCATAGCGGCAAAAATCGGAGGGTTTAGAAAAATTCTCATTAGTTATTTCTGTATAGTTCCCGCCAAAGTTTTGTTTCCGCTGTTGCTACGTCTCGAAGCTGTTATGAAGTGCTTCATTTAATCTCAACTTGTTTGCTCGGAACAAAATATTTAAGTTGTCACGGCGACAAAACTCGTTATCTCAGGATATACCTAATCGCTAAAAAAAACCAGCTTGTACATCCAACGAAGATACTATTTTTTTAATTTTTATGTGTGAAGAGGGAGGGGGGGGGGGGGCAACAGGCTTTAAAGAGCAGAATGTGATATAGACTCGAAATGTTATTTTAAGGTCTTCACAGCGGTCTAAAACGAAAAAAAGAGATTTCAGTACTTTATTTTGCGCAAAGATCGAACTGACTTTCGTGGCGGCAAACTATTGACTTTCTTAAACTTTCTTTTGAATTGATTATCAAAGTAAAAAGCTTAATTCAGGGTTTCAAAAACTCTTTCGTATGTAAAGTGGAGGATTTCACATTTGCCCATCTTTTGCATTGCTTCGCTTTGACGCAATTGTGGCGCATGTGAACTGCACACGTATGACCGCTTCGCAGATTTATGCTATTAGTTTTATCTTAAGTCGGCGGGGTGCGTTCTATGCCGGGAAGCAGAATCAAAAACATAAAATGTGAAGGCACCGAGCAGCTCTTTGAAGACATGGGATGTAGGCTAAAAAAACAATGAACGAGGGATAAACAAATTTAACTACCAACAATTGAAATATGCCCCCTGTGCATAAATACAATAAATACAATAGAGGCGCACGATAACAGGGTCCAATGAAATTAGAGGTTCTTAAAGGTGAAGTTACACGGGACGATTCGCAACGACAATTTTTAGCACAACAATGTTGCGCTAAAAGTTGCTGCTGTGTAAAATGGGTGCGCGGACGATTTTCTGCGCAAGTTTTCGTTGCAAGTTTTTGAACCAACTTAAACAACTTGCAACGCCAAATCACGCAATTTTGCTCAAGGTGTTTCGTGTAACAAACCTTTCGTCATCTGTTTTGCGCAACGCCTTTCAAGAACCCTATTCGCTGCCCCCGTTGAGCTACAAATCGTCCTGTGTAACGTACACTAAAAATCGACGCTGAGGTGCGCTAATAATCGTCGTTACGAATCGTCCCGTGTAACATTACGTTAAGAGCTCCGTGATACCTGAAAGTAGAACGTTGGGTTGACTACTCACACCAAGCGAAAGAGTGGTCAGCGTAAGGCCGATCTATGTTGCAGAAGTCGGGGTAAGCCAATAAAAGACGGGAAGTGATAAATGATAATCCTCTTATATTCCCGAAGGCGGCCTGGTGTGAACAGGCGCCTATAAGGCGCAAGAAAAAAATGGAGCGAGTGGTGCAAAGCAATCTTCCCGGCTTCCCTAAGCCACACGCTTGTGCATAATCCCTCACAGGCTACCACACCTACGAGGGCAAGTCCCCAATCCCCGTTTTCGCTCACCGTCGACACTAAAATCCAGTAAAATCCAGTGTAAGATGAAAAGGGAAATGGTCTTAAAAGTGAAGACTTTTTAAAATGCAACGTTTAAAAAGCGCAGTAGTTCGTGGACGAATTAAAAAGGTGACTTTCCAAAATGGTAACGGTAGTAACAGCCGAAAATAAATGCATCAAAAAGATACATCCAAACGAAAGTGTATTAGTGTGGCCAGGTGAAAACCGCACAAAAACGCTTATGGGTATGAAAACGCGCAAGTGTGGATGGGTTCAGAGTTCCATGACTTTTCTAATCTCCGTCTAATAAAATAAAACATAAAACCAAATACCCATCCAATCCATTATAAACACTTGATGATAACACTGAATTTAACACTCTTTTATTTGCTACACATAAGTTAGACGTGAAATAAATATTTCAAAAAAGTATGATATTGAACCGCCGATGAAAGATGTTATACATAGTGGACCATTGCTATCAAGGACACTCCGTTATTACGAACAAGAACTAGACTGCGAGTAGTCTCTAATTTTGGCGATGGCGATTGTGGGGCGAGCTAAATACACACGCGCTAGCGAAATTTCGAGGAGACCCGACGCGAGGGGAGCGCCAATTTTCGGCGTTCCTTTCGGGTCTCCTCGAATTTTCGCGCACGCGCGTAAGTGTATTTCGCCATCCCTACAATCGCCATCGTCAAAATTAGTGACTACTCCCAGTCTAAACAAGAACCGAAGTTCCCGGTCTTTCGATCTATTACGGACATCAAATCTTGGTGTCAATGGTATCCGTCATAACAAACGTTGACTGTAGCTATATCTTCATCAAAATGCTAGTTCTTGAAGGTGCACACGTAAAGGTGTAGATATAAAGCAACCAAAAAATCCTTGCCATTGATTGGTTACCATTAACAACGACCAATCAAAAGACTGCGAATTTCCTGCCTTTAAATCAATCAACCAACCAACCAATCAATCAATCAATCAATCTACCTATCTATCTATTAATCAATCAATCAATCAATCAATAAATCGATCGATTGATCAATCAATCAGCTTGTCAATCAATAAGTAAACAGTCAATTATTTACACAAGAAATACGGTAAATAGCGCACGTGAAAGAGAGGCTTTCTTCTCAGGCTACCTAACAGTGCAATTAAACGCGTTTTTATTCACGAAGGAAACTGCTTTACATGAAGAAAACTGTGAGAATGACAATAAACATGAAGCCCCTGGATTGAATGGAGACCGCGTGATTGTCGGGGTATTTGTCTTCTTCATTGTCCTCTTCATCGGCTTCTACACTTACAGCTGGATCAAAAACGACGCTGTCGTTAAACTTGTGGGCGCGGTAGATAAAGCGTTGTTTGCTGCCTTGCTTCATGAGCTTAGGAAATCCAGCTGGCATTGCGGTGAATCTACCATCAAGTTGACACTAAGACGTGAACAGAAACATACAACGTCAGCGAGCTAATGTTGTGCGCCGTTTCCTTAGGAAGACCCTTCACTACGCAGTGTTTTTCAAACAATAAACCCAAAATAACTTTTTAAAATGCAGGAAAAGTGCCGTGCCTCTAACCTGTGAATCACCCTGGTGCCAATCTTAAGTTTTGCCAAAACTCGTTAGCTTTTTATAACCAGCTCGACTTCAACCAAAAAAAGAGAGCAGACTACTGTTTTCAAGCTTTTAAAACCGTACATAAAAATGTGGAAATATAAGGGGAAATGAAATTATCGAAAAAATATCGCGAAACTCTTAAAATGTGGAAAAGCTATGGGAAAATATCATAAAAGTAAGTAGGGAAAAAGTTTACTTGTTGTCGTTTTCTTTTAATTTATCCTCTTAATCCCCCCATTTGTTCTTAGCATTTTCAGTTCATTTTAATGTTTGTGAGTAACGTTTCTGACATAACAAACATTGCAACTTGTGAATGTTGCCGGTTGTTGTTTCATGTTGTCAATATATGTTTTTGTTATGTCTCGTCGCTTATTGTTCTTACTGATGTACGTTGTCTGTGTTGCTTGTTACGTTTATATCTGTGTTGTCATTTCACCCTTACTTCGTTGGCAACCACAACTTCATCTCCACCGAAAGCAATAATCTTGGGGCATTTCCTGGGACATCTGAATGGTCGTCTTTTGCCACCTGGTCCGGGTTGAAGCCTTTTCCTTTTGTCTTGTTCACTTTCCTCCTTACCATCTTTTCCCTTTTTGCTCTTCATAACAATAGCAACTTCCAAGAACTCTCCTACAGCTGAGTTATTTTTGCAAAGGCCTGGAATTGGAGTTCCGTCGCAGAAAGTGTAGTTTTCAACCTGAGGAAAATAAATGTATTAACCCCCGGACGTACAAGCAAAGTCACACCCCCACTATGGTACAGATAAGGGGGGAGGGGGGGTTGATGGAGCCCTCCTTAGGTTTTCGCTATGTTGCAATATTTCGAAAAGATTTCACCTTTAGTAGAAAGCCTGTGATGTGCTCTACAAGATGAGGTACATAATATGGGTTGCCACACTGCTGGGGGCTTGCGACGTCATCCAAGATGGCCGCCATCTTGGACGCCATCTTGGATTTTACCGAAAATTAAAGCCAAAAAACGTTAAAAATTGGAAATTTTTGATGCTGGACGTGTAGAATGTGACATAATTAAAGATTGTGCTGCTTTTTGTTGACATTTTTTTATTTTTCACCTAAAATGGGTAAAAACACACGCAGTTTTCTTCAAAAATGGCTCGACCACCTGCTACTTATGACGTCTTATCTCGTAATCATATTAACAGATTCTCACCAAATTTGTGTCAAAATGTGTCTAAGGGATATGCACACAGCTACTGAAAACGGCAGATCTAGATAGTTATTTGACTTGAAAAAACTCAAGAAAAACCTTAAGGGGGTTGGCATCCACGGCTCCCCCCCTTGTACGGCCGAGGGTTAATTAATATAACGGTTTTCTGCTGTAGATGTAGAATGCATACTGTCACTGTCACTGTCATACTATTACTTGGTTAAGTTTAAACCAGTGCGTCACCTCCCTGCTTAATTATATTCCAATGAAACAAGCGACAATCAACAATTTAGATACTTTAGTAGTCTGCTACAAAAATTTTCTTCTCCTGACACGAAAAGATTGAAAGTGAGGTATGAGAAAGCACGCACTCCCTGCAAGCAAATCATGCAATAACCTGATAGAGAGGATGTTGGCCTTAGAATAAAGAGTTATAGTGGAGGCTGCGGGCAAAGCCCGCCAGCGGAGCTCCATTGCTAAGCAAATTTGGTAACCTATCCATCTGAGAAATTTTGGTTGTGACGTCAGCGTACCTGTCCCGCCCGTACAGGCTCTGGGAGAGGGGAAGGGGAGTACCATGCCATCTTTTCTTGGCGGGAAATCGTGCGGTGGTTTTGGGCAACCGGCGTTTGTATTGGTGGGAAATCGTATGACCATCGTCGCTTTTGAAAAAGAGGTTTCTTTGAAAAGTTTAGCAAAACGATTGTTCGACAGTACTGAAGTTTTAACTTAAGAAAAAACGTGTAATATCTGTAAATGGAAAAAAAAGGTTTTAAAAGAGTACTGGTGGAAGGCGAAAAGTTTAAGTTACGAAAGCTCACTGCCTTCAAAGGACTTCATCTTTCAGTTTGTTTTCTTCACAAAGGAGAGCTTGCCCTGTTCTGAAACACAACCAAGTAAGTGAAGTTTTTAACGGGTTTAAGGTACATGATTTTGAGTATTACGGTCAAAGAAATTACGTTTTAAAATGGAAATTTAATTTCTGTCATTAGAAATGTGTAATTTACTTTTGCCTTTAAAAAGTTACAAGAAAACGCGCTCAGATTTGTGAAAGATGTAGTCTTGAATATTTTGCCATACTCAGCCGATTTCACTCGCGTGGACGGACCCACGATGCTGGAAGTTTAACGCAAATTGCATTTAAGTATAAGGATTTTCAAATAAACTTTTTCAAAAATGATTTGTCTGTCCATTATTTTGTGTCTGTTTATTCATAACAGTAGGTCAAAGCACAGTCGCAAGGCAGCAGCACAAGTATCACTTCAGTAAGATTACGGCAAATAATTTCTTTACATTTTGTCTGCGAGGGTCCAACACTTTGTGCAATTGTCGATTTTCTCGTCCTAGAAGTTTTTGAAAGTACTCAGTTGTCGGTTTAAAGCTATTTTATCCGAAACGCTTCTGAAAACAGTTTTGTGCGTTCCTCAAAGCGGCTAACTTTATATAGGCTTACTTAGCATCCGGCAAACTTATTCCATCATTTAAGGCCTGTTTGGTGTTTGTTTGTTTTCAATCTTGATGGTCTCTAGTTAGAGAACGAAATATAAAGGCTTGTTTAAGAAACTATAAGCGAAGCAGTCGTCGGTTTAAACCTATTTTATACGAAAAGCTTCCAAAAACAGTTCTGTGCATTTCTAAAAGCGCCCGAATTTTAAACAATTCGCAATCCGCAAAACTTATGCCATATAGTTAAGCATGTTTGGTGTTTGTTTGTTTGCAATCTCGATGGTCTCAAATTAGAGAACGAAATATAAAAGTCACTTAAGTAACTATAAGCGAAGCAGTTTTGCGTTTTAAAGCTATTTTATCCGGTAAGTAATGCGTGTTCCTCAAAGTGCTCGAATTTCTTTTGCGGCCGCTAAAACCTACGCGACATTTCTTCGATAATTAAAATTTACAGGTGCTTCAAAGCTCCCAAAATCCTTTCTTTCGGGTAATCCTGGTAAAATGCCGGTGAAATGCCAGTATAAATTTTTGACTAGACTAATAGTGGCAGTTCATGTTATTTGTTAACATCCGAAAGCGATGAAGATAACCCATTTAAGTTTTATTTTGTTGTTGTAAATGAGCGCCGTTTCAAGTTCATTGAGGCGAACAGCCAATAATCGGAGGAGATTTGAGAAGCCTTGACAGTTAAATGATTTTAAATGACAGGATATGGAAACATCGCAAAAACCAAGCAAGACAGCTCGTGAGTAAAATATGTGTTCAGTTTGAAATATATTTCAGGACTATTTTTGAGAAACGAACACCACTGAGTTTATTCCTTGGCGGCTCGACTTTTAGGCTTGGCTAAATCTACATGTTATAATTCTGGCAAAAGAAAACCAACCTTGACAACAAATTTGACAACGCCTTTGTCCACTTCATAGGTTTCATTGCCAAAGGTGACATTTCCAGCTTCCTTGAAGATGTACACCCCGAGCTTTAGAGTTGCTTGTGGATCCTTAAGATATGCCATCAATTCAATATTTCCTGCTTTTATCCCTTGATAAAGAAAGTAGACAAATAACGAATTAAATAAACGATTGTGTGAGTAGCACGATAAATGTTGAGGGAATGGAGAAACGAACGCACGAATGAATTTGTAGTTAGAAAGAAAGGAGGGAGGGAAGGCAGGAAGGACGGTAGGACGGATGAACGGGACAGGTGGACGGGACAGAAGGACGGACGAACGGACGGACGGACAGACGGAAGGATGGATGGGTGGTTGGTTGAGTGGGTGGACGGCCGGACGGAAAGGTGGAGGGACGGGTGGAAGAATAAATAGAAAGATAGAACACTTTAACTATGACAAACCAAAGTAACTTGTTGTCAGTTCATTATGACAATAGTGCAATAGTGACAAAAGGCATCGTTAAGCAGGGGAAAAATAAAATAATGATAATAATAATAATAATGATGATAATAATAATAATAATAATAATAATAATAATAATAATAATAATAATAGTAATAAAAGGCTTTATATAAAAGTGCAGAACATCAAAATTTTGTCATGCGGAAGAAGAAAACAGAACGGTAAATTACGTCATCAAGTAACTTATATCGCAGTAAACATTAACCTACATAATAGCCACTAATTGTAGATATCTGAGAAAGAATACATAGATAATACCGCCGGCCATACATTCAGCCCAAACGTTTAAAAATGTTTCTCTCTTTCAAACTGATTTCTGGAAGCAGTTTTGAAAACAATCACTTTTCATCTCTTAGGGACAAATAATTAGCCACTTTTTAAAGCTTTTCTAGCAAGAGATGCTTGCATGGATGACGTCTCAGTTAGCAGCAACTTTAAAGTAATTTAGTTTCTCTATAACTTTACCTTGGTAGGAAGCGCTTTTGTTAAAACTCGAGATGTTGAATTGTTGATTAGCCAGGGAGTTGACAGGTTTTCCAACATCCCTGCCTTGGTTGCATTTCTGTTTAATATAATCCACTTCTATGACGAAGGCGTCTTTATTGAGGTCCCTCTTCTTTCCATCTTTACCCTTTCTCCTGAAGGAGCATTTTCCCGACTTGCCTAAAGCTTGTGCGTAAATTTCTCCATCCTCAAAGTCCCTGTGGTGTTCAGTGGCAGAAGCAAAGGCTGGAGATAAATTGAAGACAAAGTTTTCTTCATACTTTATGACTTTATTTCATGATTTAATCAAACAAAATCTTCTTTATGCCTGTACAATTTTTTTTTTTCATGCTTTCCGGCTTTACAATTGTTAAGTCTCAACACATTACGAAGACCGACTTGTCTTTTTTTTTACAATAAACCTTGCCAAAATACACGGGGTAAAGTTCAAATTCTCCTAAGCTCCCTCGTGTGAGGTAAATAGATAAATAGAAGATTCGTTTATGAAAACAGACAACCTGTGTACCTCTATTAAAAGTTTACAAGAAAGCTTTCAGAAGTTATCTTTTTCGAGAAAGTTAATTTTATAACTGTTAAGTTACATTATTTTTGCCTGGTCAATAGTAGTTTAGGTAATGGGGCTACCAGAACACTAGTCAAATTTTCGGCTAAATTTAACTGAAAAATTCCCAGTCAAATTTTTATGCATTTGATTGATAAAAGCACGGAGCGCACCAGTCAAATTTCCCGACCCCTATTTTTTAAAAAAAATCTAACCAAATCTTCAGACAAATTCCCAGTTAAAATTCACCAATTCCCCCACCCTGGATTTTTCCGTGACCGTAAGCATAACTTCCCACACCATTTTCATGAATATATCTTTTGTCGTCGAAGCAGCTGAGTGATATTTTATCCACCACATAGCTCCCAATTTGATGTTTTTCACTTTTAATTACTCTCATCTCGTGACGCATCTTCTTTTTGTTGAAAAGCGTATCTTTGTAATTATCGTGTCGCAACTGTTGTTTTATCACGTTCTTTTTTATTCCCTTTGCTGTGCGACTACCCTGTTTATTGTCTTTCATGTAAGAATACATTTTTGACCTCAAACCAACAAACTCCACAATTGGGATTCCTGAAGCCTCATCCTTGAATTTACCAATGACTTTCTTATTTGAGTCATCAAA
This sequence comes from Siderastrea siderea, assembly GCA_964030785.1. Lineage (NCBI taxonomy): Eukaryota > Metazoa > Cnidaria > Anthozoa > Scleractinia > Rhizangiidae > Siderastrea > Siderastrea siderea. Next base: position 41,609,693 of record OZ034974.1, read on the forward strand.
AAACGGGCTATTCTTTGGATAATCACTGTTATCAAACAGATGTTTGTCTTTCCAAAAATCTTGATAAACATCATCTGCTTCAATTTCATAGGTCAGACTGTCAGTATCTGTGAACAGCAACCGAGCTTTATCACCATACTTACTTTTGGTGTAATTGTAATGAAAATCATACATCAATGTTTTTGATAAGTCAAGGATGCACATTCCAACATATGTCGGACTGTTCAATGTTAAAGTTGGTTTAGTTTTATGAATGGCAACTAAATCCTCATTAAATATTTTGCTGCTAACGAAACTCGGTCTGCTGGCCCACTTCAAAAGTTTTTCTTCATCAGTCACAAGTCTGATGTCCTTTCGCTTTCTCAGATTCACCATTGTCTTTCCGAACACCGAATTGTTCATCAACTTGAAAAAATCCTTTTCAAAAGAGTTCTTTGCCTCTGCTCTCTTTTTTGTGTTAAAATTGATGTAAGGTTTCAACCATGGACTCTGATTGAATTCGAGAGCTCTATGAATCTTTGTTAGTTTCAACCCCAAAGACATATAGAGTTGCAAGTTACGATAATGCAAAACATATCTCTCTTTATTTGACAACGTCGGCACCAACTTTTCAACCAGTCCAACCTTTACTCCAAATTTTTCAGCAATTTCTCGACAATAAGGTGACAACATATCTTCAGTTACTTTGATTTTTTCTGATGCCAGAGGATAGTCGTTGTGGAGATCATGCAACTCCTCTGGATATTCCAAATCGACCTCCAATATCAATCCTTTTTCAGACTCATCATTATACTTGGATAAATCCACCTCTTCTCCAGTCAACCATACAAACCCACCTGTTGGAAGATATTGAATCATTGCCCAACCATATAGATTGTTTGCATCCAGATAGACGATGTATTTTGTTGCATCCTTTGGATTGTGATAAACCATATACTTGTTGTTTGCCTTTCCATATCGATTGGCGATGTAACTGATTCCACCACGCAAACCTTTTTCAATGAATTGAAACATATCAACATCACTTATCAACTCCAATTTAGTTTTTGTCCTTTTCAACATTGCATCCCAACTCAGACCAGGTGTTGAGAAATAATGAGCAGGATCCAATTCATAGTATTGTAGACATGCTTTGCGGAAATTTTCAAAAACATCAGTCAACAACAAAATATCTGATTTGAGATATAGATCGTGATACTCTCCCATTGATGATAGACCAAATTCATTCCAAACATTCTGTGCATGTTGATACTCTTCATCTGTGATATGTTCATTATTCATAATACTGAAAAAATCTTCTTTCTTCGGCAACCTGCTGTCCTCAAACTTTTCAAAACTATTCATATAGTCATAAGGATAGACACCTTTCTTTGTCATCAAACTCAATTGTTCACCTTGAAATACTTGTTCCGTGTGTTTGAATGCTTCATCAGGAAGATTATTCACCAAATTACTCAATGACGAGCTCATGAATTGAAAGCTGTCGATGAACACAAGGTTCCAACCCAGCATGAAGGCCATGTATTTCTCCATGTTACAGGGAATTACATTTATGCTCATCTCATGTTTATTTCCTTCTTTATCAAAATACGCATTCTTTTTCACAATATCACCAATCTCTTGCATTATAAAGTGACTGTCATACCCCTTGAGATTGTGAAACACCACGGGTAACTTATTAGTCAATGAGAAATTTAGATTACAACTCTGGTGTGCTGAGCCTCTGTATTTGCCGGTGACATGACAGTGATCTCTTACTTTAACATCACTTGTGATATAAGGTTCCTTGCAGATGTGACATTCTTCAGCTCTTTGGAAACTTTCCTCATCCTCGTCTGTCATTTCGAGAGGTTTTGAGAAGTGGTCATTCACAACCTTTTGGCAGTATTTAACTTCAGCCAACATATCCTTCATAAACTTGTGAATGACCATTTCTCCTCTGTAAATTTTGATTGGTTTTGAAAATTTATCGTCATAAAAGCAAACAACTTTATAACCATATCCACAAGCCGTATGTTTTTGATATTGTTCGGTGTGGGATTTTTGCGGAGCTTTCTCACCAACTTTTTCGGTGATGGCTTCAAAATCAGCATAAATCACGAAAGGTGTTGGTAACTGTTTACGATAATTTTTGAACGCAATTTTTGATCCGGATACTGGCATTTTAATGGCTTGTTTTCCATTAATTTCAACACAATCGACTTTGTGTTTTTCAAGATGCTCTTTTGAGCTTAAACATTGAAGACAGTACATACAGAAATGTTTTCTTTCTTTGTGTTTCGTTTGATTGTACATAAATTTATTGAAATCCTTTATTAAACAATAATGTTTCACCTCTCCTTCGGTTATTAAGAGCAGATTCAAACAAGAGTCAAACTTTTCTTTTGAAACGTGAATTGGAAACGGTTGCCCTTCCTCATAACCGAAGACATAAACATTGATACTGTTTTTTTTCTCTATTTTGTTGTATTGTTTTTCAGAAACGGGAAACTCAATTCCTGAGTAATCCAATTTTTCTACATATTTTTTATCACACTCTTTTATTCTCTGTGGATTTTTATTCTGTGGCAAGAGGTGACGAATGTGACACCAACGAAAACATTCATTGTCATTATTTTTCATGTTTATAATCCCTTTAGCTGGGTTCTGCAGCTCTTTGGGTAATGGAATATATGAAGAACCTCTGAGTGGTCTGTACCTTACAACATTGATGAAATGACCATCAACCGATTTAATAATCCATGCTGATCCTTCTGAAATCCATTGTTGAATCATATTTACAATCTGTTGTTGTGTTATCTGCAACAAGTTTGCAATCACTGTCTCGTTTGTTACTGTTTGTGGCTTTGCATTGAAATAAGCTGTCTTTTCAATCAACTCATCTCCTTTCTGTTTTTCAAACGTAATCTTCAACGTTTCATTGAATTTGAGACCTTTCATTTCATTTAGAACCTTTGATAGATTGTTCTTAATTACTGAATGGGTGTTCTGAAGTTGAATTAATGGGTCTTGTCTGTTTGTGAGACCAATTTCATATGATCTTGTAAACCCTCGCATGGCTTGTTCTTTCTGTGTGAAAGTTGGTTCAGTTTGTTCAGTTTGTTCTTCAGTTTGTTCAGTTTGTTCAGTTTGTTCAGTTTGTTCAGTTTGCTCTTCAGTTTGCTCTTCAGTTTGTTCTTCAATCACTTTATCAACATTTTTCAGCCACTTTGCCCAATTGATAACTTTTTCAGTCGTTTTTTGAATTAGATTTGGTAGCTTTTTGAGTGTTGTTGTGACAACTGTTGGTTTGAGTATGGGAACGTTAATCTTACCAAATAAGCTAGGGGGTTGTCTTGGTGCCGGCGTTGGTGTTGACTTGTTAAAAATATTTGTTATCTTATCTTTTGCGGTATCGAACGCTTTTCTCAAGAGTGAATAACCTCTCAACCCAAGGTTTTTCGCAAAGGCTTTCAACTGAGGAACTGTTTGTGAATCCATTCTTCTTTTCTTATATACAAGATTTTTTTTAAATTTTTTTTTTTCATTTCACGTTTCACGAAATGAAAAAAGTTTAAGCAAAAGACAATCTGACCTTATTTCCATCCTTATCCACAAACGCATTTCCACAATTTATAAAATAATGAACCGAACCATACCTTTTATCCAACACTTTTGAACACTGATAGATGCTTTTACATTTTGTGACGACCTGTGTATCAACATTGGTAATAAACACTTCCCTTGCGTTACTTGGTCTTTTATACACTTCTTCATCAAGATTTAACTCTTTTGCCAGCTCTGCTTTTGAGAGTTTGTTTGAAAATCTGATATTTTTTCCTACAGCCATTTTTCGAATTTCTGCAAGAGTTAAAATTTTTGTCATTTTTCCTTTTCTTATATGCAAGATTTTTTTAAATTTTTTTTTTTAAATTTATTTTACATCAGATCGTTTATATCTACCCAGGAATTGAATTTTTCTGGGTAACCGCTCCACTTCACCAAAGCTTTACCTTTTCGAGCGTCTCGTCGAATTACTTTCTCAATACGGTAAACGTCTTGAACAGCCTTCTGCATCTCCCGTTCATAAAAAGAACCTGATATCTCCTCACCACTGAGATCTTTGAGTCTGTAAGTGATCGGATTGGTGTATTGTATCCTGTCAACTGTAAAAACTTCTTCTGTCCAATTGGTTGTGTATCCTTTATCAAAGACAGGACGTTTGTACTTAGATATTCTAACCTTATCACCGACTCTGTATTTTGACTTTGTTGAGATTGGCTTCATATCACCGTATAGATTAAAGTAAACAACTCCTTCATTCTTCTTTTTACTGGCTTCTATGGGCGTCATTTTGATAGAGCTATGTCTGGTATTGTTATACTGTTTCACTAATTTGGGTAACATTTCAAGATACTGTGTATTACCTTGAACAGTAAACTGCCTCCACATCTTGGTTTTAATTGTACGGTTCCATCTTTCGCAAACTGACGACTTTTCCTCATTCTCAGTTGAGTACAAGGTTATTTTATTCTTATCAAGTAGTTCCTTAACATGTTTGTTGTAATACTCTTTCCCTTTATCAGTCCAAAGATATTGTGGTTTACGCCCCTCTTTGAATATTGTTTTGAATGCGTTCATAACGGTTTCACCCTTTTTATCTTTTAATGGGACGATCCAACCGTATTTACTAAACACATCGAGTACCATGAGAAGATATCTATAACCCTTATTCCATCGACTGAATTTTTGCATCTCAACGATATCTGAACACCATGTCTCGTCAATATGGTTTACAATTACCCGCCGCCGGGTGAAGTTACGCTTTATCGGTCTATGAAGCTCATCTGCTAATTTTTCTTGCCAGTTTTCTTCACTCGACGGCCTTTTCAGTTTAAACCAAGACCAAGTTTTTGCTTTTTATCAATAATATTTCGTGCCATCCAATGACCCCATTGTCTCTCATTATAAGGAACAGAATCCAACGCTTTGACCATTTTCCTGTCGGCTTTGTTCTTACATTTTTTATCATCTTTACAAACTGAATAATCAACATCATGCTGCATCGCTATGGCATCGGTCTTACCCGTTGGTTTGTCATATATCTCGAGTATCTCTCCTGTTTTTGGATCCCATCTCACCTGATTTTCAAGATCGTTATAGGGGCCTGTGTATCGATGCCCTGGAAGAGTCCAACCCCCTTTTGGTTTAGGGAGTTTTCCAATCATTTTATGAATGTCAAGCCCACCTCCATCCAAATCCTTTCTGTCGGTTTTATACTTTCTATTTGGTCTGATTTTAGTGGATAATTGATCAAGCATCTCTGATCCTGTTTTTTGAACGAAAGGAGTTGCTCTTTCCAAAGCATAATCGAGAGCCTTTTTCTGCAGTTTTGGGTTTCTCAAGGCTTCTGATCCATAATATCTTCCCATTTCAACTGCTTTTTTTCCAAGCCAAGGAATACCGTGTTGAATTAACATATCAGTGCCGGTTGATGCTATTGTATTCAGAATGCCCGCCCCTTCAGACGGGCTAATTAGTTTCCCATTTGTTTCACGAATCTAGTTTTAGTTATTCCACATTCAGCACATGTGCAAAAAAACATGAGTCGACCGTTCTTTGCATATTTATAGCCTGAAGGCTCAACACACTCAGTTTCTTTTCTTTGTTTCACGCAATACGTTTTCATTTACAATATGGTTACATATTAATTTTTTCAAAATATCTTTCAATGAATCTCTCATTTTTCGTGGTATCATAAACATCAAAGACTTGCAAAAGGTCAAAATATGACGCACCTCTATTCATCTCATTCAAAAAGTATAAACAAAAGTATCCACAAGTCGTTGAATTCAAGGCTTGTATCTGGTTATTTTGATGAATTAGAGTGAGATTTTTTTTCTTTGCGTGATTTACAATTTCTTGAAATGGGGGTAATCCAAAGCTGTCAAAATAATTAATTTTCCCATTCTTGACATATGTTGCGACCCAATGACTTCCACTCATATATGACGGCTCAAGATTGAAAATGAAAAGCGCCATTTTGTGGTTGTGTGGAACAGTTTGGTCTTTTGACAACACACCACCTTTGTCTATTGGTATTTTAAGATGACGACACCATTTTATCAAATCGTGATTGCTCAAGGGTATGTCTTTGTGGAATTTTAAAGAATTGTTCCGAGGAGTGGAATCCCATTGAATGGACTGTTTTTCCCTAGAAGCAACCCATTTCCCAACTTTTTTTTTTTCCCTCCACCAGAAAAAGAGTTTTCTTCCCATGTTCCAAAAAATGGAGGTAGTGGTTCATACGCTCCCAATCTGGGGGCTGATCCACCATTTTTTTTAGGAGGTTTTCCAATTCTGGGAACTCCTGAACCCGTCATCTTTTTGAAAGCTTCAAGAGCTAGTGGAATACCGATTGATGCAAGAAGAGTGCCTAAGAACCCACCTGTTTGTACTTTTGTTGGTTTTATATGAACACCAGAACCAGTTTGCAAGGCATTGAGAATATCTTTTTTCTGTTTATTACTCAATAGATGTTTATGAGAGATGAGTTGATCTATTTTAGAATTTGGAATGAGAAAACCACCTGTCTGTGAACCTTTTCCAGATATCTTTTTAACAATCTGAGATGCTCCTTCAGAAGCGGCACCAGCGAGAGCTGATAATCCTAGAGTCTTTGCTAATGTTGGTCCAAAAGTTCGACCAAGTGTCAAGATTGAACTCAAAAGTGAACCACCAACCTGTTTTCTAATATTTGTCTTGGCCAGTTTTATTTCGATTCCCTTATTCATAGCTCGGTTCTTTTCCAACCTTTTAACAGTTGTTGAAGGAACAAGAAGAGTATCACTTCCATTTAAGGCATCTTTTGTTAACCTCAGGGTGATTGTTTCACGGTTGTGAAAAGCTTTACTTAGTTTCATTTTTTGATTCTCAGAAAGCGTAACGTTAATCTCATACAATTGTGTCATATTTATTTTATTTCACGAAATAAAATAAATTCAGGAAATGTTTTTTTGAATTAGACAATCATAAGTTCATTTCCAACATTTTTGACAATAACCTCATTTTCGTAAAATACGATAGCATGAGCTCTCACATTAGCTGTTGGCGCTGTATTCAATCTGTAGTTCAAAATCAGTTGTTTTGGGTCTCTAGTGATAGCCTCTTTTTGGTAGGTTAGATCAAAATAGACAAGACCGTAAAGAGATGCAAAATTATGAACATTTAACTGCGTTCCTGTATTCAGATCATTCTTTCGAAAAGCATAAGACATTAGATCGTTGAAGATTCTTACTTTTGAATCAGCATCGTACTCCAATTCAGGGTAAAAAGTACTATTTCCATACTCCAAACGACATGATGCAAGAGAGCTATTAGCATCTGCAGAATTCAGCTTAAAAGTATCAAAAATGTAAGGAGTTCTCTGAGATTCCTCATTGTTTGGACCATTAGTTCTCTGTAGATAAATGAATACATGTTTAACATTGTCAATGGCTGGGCTAATCTGAAACATGTTTTGAACTGCTCTTGTATTTGCACTCTGAATATACATATCTTTCATGTACGTCCATTTGGTTGGTTTGAGAAAATCTTTCACAAATTCACCGTATGCACTATCTTTCGGAACCATTCTTGGAAGCCAAAGATGAAATCGAGTTACAACCACTCGTCCATCATCAGCAGCAGCTGCTTTGTGAATCAATTCATCATCATCATTCAAGTCCAGTTCGAATGTAAGCTGCATTGGAGGAAGCATCTTATCTTCCAATTCTTCAAAGAAACTGTATCTATTCAACGGAATGATCTCATTCACGCTTTTGGCTCCACCACCACCATTGTTTTGTTTCGCTTGAGTTAAAAGTCGCCTTTCTTCAAAACCCGAATTCGTATTTGCTGTTGAATCCTCTGTGTCAAGATACCAAAAACTATTTTTAGCAACTGACCTGCTGAAATCATCACTATACTCCAACAAATTTTTAGCATTTACAATTCTATGAATGTCATCACTATCATAGACTATTTTACCAGCAGATTTGATAACCATGTGTTTAATGAGAGAATGTGCTCCATTAATTATTGAAATTCGATCAGCAGCTGCGAAACCAGATCCATCAGCTTTCTTTTGAAGCTCTTTGGAAACCTCAAAATATCCGTTGAAATAATCAAAAAGAGTAGATCTGTCTGTTATTGTGAATTTATATCCTGTTTTCTTCTGATAATTGTTGTTTCCAGGTTGTTCAATAATATTATCAAGAGAGAATCTAACCATTTCATATCTCTGCAGTTTATCACTTGTTCTGAAAGTCATCTTTTATTTATATGTTTAAAACTTTTTTTTTTTTTTTTTATACCTTTTCCGGAAATCAATCTATTCAATATCACGTTGTAATCTTCTTCTTCTTTTTGTTTGTTTGTTGCTTTTGGAACTTGTTTTCCCAAAGACTGAAGGTCTTTTATGAAAAGATGGCCTGATTTTTCAGCAACTTTTTCAGCAACTTTTTCAACAACTTTTTTACCAAGTTTATCACCAGCACTTTCTATTCCCGATTTCAAAGCTTTTTTAGCAACAGGTTTTAAAACTTTATCCACAATCATTTTCATTGGTTTGAAAATATTATCCACAATTAAACCTGATCCTTTATGTTTGTAAACAAATCTTCCAAGACTTGGATGAAAAATTCGTTTGTAATTGTAGGTTGGCATTTTATAATTATCTTTTATTTTTTTTTTCTCTCAAAATCAGAGAAAATGATGTATCTGCGTCATTCAAATCTATTATTCGTCGTTTACCATCAGTAATGTATATCCGCAGGGTGTTAATGATATACTTATTCACTGGATAATATTGAACTCTCAAAGGCTCTTTAGTAAAAGCATAAGATGGTTGTAAATCATTTGTTCCAAAGGTGTAAATAATATCTGTCTCATCCCCATCAACAAGACTCTCTGAAATAAGATCACAATGTATATTCAAAATCTCTGTATCTTGACTGAGATTTGGTGTGTAGTCACCAACATTTTCAGAACTGGTTAAAATTCTTTTGTTAAAACCAATTAAATCTCTGAAATTTGATGTTGTGAGGTCAAGTTGATAGTTTGTTGCCAGATTTATTGTTGTTTTGAAAGTTGTGTTGTTAAATTTTAAGGTTATTGGATATGAAGTCGTGCTTGAAGTCTTTATTTTTGTTTTTTCTTTGATGAAATTATTGAAACTGACATAATTCCATGTACCTGGTGGGAAGGTTATATCTTTCCAAGTTTTTCCACCATCAGAAGAGTATTTTATTTTTTGGTTGTCCAGCTCTGATGTGATATTGAACCATGTGAAAGACATGGATATAATTCGACCTAAACCAAGTTCATATTGTCTGTTTGGATCAAGTATTATTGGTTGATTATATCTGATTGTGAAATCACTAGGCTTATTTTTTGTTTGTTTCTTAACGTTATGAGAAGATAATACTAATGTTGTTTGCATTTTAATATATTCACATGAAAAAGTTTTTGTAAATTTTGTTATATTTATCTTTATTAATTATGTAATTTCTCAATAAAATATCAAGAATAGCAACACCTGTGTTTCTTAGCTCTATGCTATTATTACCAGCATCAATTGATCCCATTATTAATACTAACTTTTTGAGAGCTTCTTCAGGGTTGATAAAAACAGCACTTACATTTCCACCTCGCTTTGTTGTTTTTCTTTTGAGACCAGAGCCTTTGATACTATTCAACTTATTTTTGTTAAAGTTGATATAATCATTGAGAACTTTTCGAGCGTCGTCGATGACCTTTCTTCTGAACTGTGCTTCAGATTGGCTTATCAAACCTTTATTCAACTGCTTTGTAATGTGTGTTTTGTAACCTGGAAGTTGTTGTCTTTTCTTGACCGCATTTTCGATTTTCTTTGACAAGAAAGAATGCCTTGTTTTTTCTGTCATATCTTCTCTTTCGAGTTGTGCTTCAATGTCATCATAGTTGGCCAATCCAAGTTCATCTAAAGTCTCATTTATTCTATCTTCTTCAAAAATCTCATAATCTGGAACTTCATCTTCTTCATATTCTGGGGGGTCTTCAAGTTGTTGCATATACTCAGGATTGACGTATATTTTCTTTTTTCCTGTTTCCAAATCTTTTAGAACATCATCATATGAGGGTGGTTTTGTAACAAGCTGTTTAGTATTTTCTGGTTCATGAAACAAATCTTCAAGATTGTAATCTGGTATTCCTTCATCATCTATATTGATACCATAATCTGGAACCTCTACTTTTTTCCTTTGCAACCGTCTTTTAAAAGGTTGAGGTTGCATCAACTCCTTCAAACTGGATGTTATTGGTTTGAAAAGCTTCTCTGCTTCAACATCACTCATTGTATCGGTTATTTTCTTTTGTTTTAGCGTTTCCCTAATAGTATTGACATCTTGGCCTATTTTCGATCTTTTTTCAGCCATTTCTTTCCACTTGAGGAGACTCATTTTATTTAATCGAAATAAAAAAAATATTATTTTTGGGTTATTGAATATAAAAAAAGCTCGCAAAGCGTGTCGCATAGCGTGTCGCATGGCGTGTCGCATGGCGAGTTGCATGGCGAGTTGCATAAAATTATTGAGAAAAAATTCTGTTGTGAATTAATAAAATGGAAATACCAAACTATGATGTGAAAGGTGATAAAGACAGTAATTTCACCCAATTACATCCTTTCATGCCAGATAGATGCTTCAGAATGTTAATCTGCGCTCCTAGTGGAAGTGGTAAAACCAATCTTTTACTTCACATGATAAACAAACCCCTATTATTTTTTGATAAGATTTATCTATATGCTAAAAACTTACAGCAAAACAAGTATCAATATTTGTTGAAAAAATTTGAACCTCTTTCGAAAAAATATGGTTATAATATCATTGAAGCTAGCAACGGTGAGATAATTCCTTTACCTAACATGGATGATGGAAACCAAAAGTTAATCATTTTCGATGATTACTTGAACACTGGAGTGAAAAATGATCGAGAAATACGAAACTATTTCACGAACTCTCGAAATAAAAATTGCAGCTGTATCTATCTGTCTCAGTCTTTTTACAATACAGACAAAACCATCAGATTAAACTGTTCCCCTCACTGCATTTTCGATTTTCCAAGCAAGAATGAACAGAGTAGGATATGTCAAGAATTGAACGTTAAGAAAGACGACTATCTCTTAGCAACAAATGAACCATATACTTTTCTATATGTTGATAAACCACGAAAATTCAACGCAAAAAATTTCACTAAAATAATCTGAAGAGTTAATAAATGAGTTTTTACAACGGAGTATTGAATTTTAATCATTTTATGAATTCGAGAGGTCTCAGAGGTTTACCTGGTATTGGATTTAAATTAGATGCTAATAATGATTATGATATGCAGAATAAAAAATTAGTGAATGTAAAACAAGGAACCAATAATAATGATGTGGTCACAAAAAGCCAGTTAGATAGTGAAATAGCTAAGATTCCAAGTGCGGATACAACTCAGTTTGTGAAAAAGACAGGAGCAACTATGAACGGAGACCTAATTTTACAACCACAGCCGTACCCAATTCATGGAAACACGAATAAAGCCATTTCTTATAACACAGCTCGGAATATATTTTTGAGTAAAAAAGAAGGTGGGTCTATGCTACAATCTTTAGACATGAACAACCATTTCATAACAAATATCAAAGACCCAGTTAATTCAGACCATGGAGTAAATAAAAAATATGTTGATAATCAGCTTGTGAAAAAATTAGATAAGGACACTACTATTGATATGAAAGATAATGCAATCACCAATGTCAAATTTCCAGTAAACCAAAAAGACGTTGCTACTGTAGAATATATCACTCAGAGAATCACTAACTCGCAAAAAAATTATCTCAAACTTGATGGCACAACAAGTATGTCGGGAGACTTGAATTTAAATAACAATAAAATTATTAACTTACAAACCGATTCAAAAAATTCGAAATCTGCAGTTAATGTTGAGTTAATGGAAAATGAAATAACAGATTTGAGAAATCTTGTCACCCAAAAAATTCATGAATCTCAGATTATTAATTCAGGACAAAAAAAAGACGCCTTCAGATACTTGATGGAAAACGACGACGAATCTTCAAGTGAATTAAATATTCAGGTTTTGGGTATTGTTGATTTTTCCAAATCTCCACATCAAATTAATAAAAAAGCTTACCAACTTAAACTCCTGTTTCAAAAAAGCTCACCAAACCAGTACCAATCACGCCTCGGTTTTAACCTTTATAAACTTCCTGTTGGATACTATACTTTAGTCGTTGAATGGTTTCCGCCGGAAATGAGTGAGTTGAGTGTGGCAGTGCAAGGCACTACGATTTCAATTTCTAATTATGCAACAAAAACATTCGAAAACTATACCAAAACAGTTATCAATTTTCACCGATGGGGTAGCTCACCTCCACAATTTATTTATCTCGATCTACACGGTACAGTTACTTTTCCATCACTTTTAACAATTGGACATCTAATTGTTTATGGTGTAAAAGAAACAATTTCAAACGTTGACCCAAGTGTCTATGACACCGCTTTTGTAATTGAGAATGGAAAATTGGTGATGGAAACAGATTTATCTTTAAACGAACATCGTTTGCGTGGTTCCGTTCATTACATAAATGGGATTTTGAATACAAAAAATGGGAACACATTTTTATTGAATGGTTGCGATAAAATAATTATTCCAAATTATAGCCACATATTAACTATAACAGTGCTCTATTTCAAAGTCAAAAGACGATATACACCTATTTCTTTAAAAATAAAACACAGTGACCATTTAACTCAATCAATCACTTACACTTCAACCAAAGCAACTCGAACACAGACAATAAATATCAATTTAGTACTGGCGTTTGGCCATATGGGTGTGGAATTGGCTTCGGTTATAAAAAATGTGGAACTGTTACTGTTGATTGAATATAGAGTGCCATAGATATTCTTTCATTCATTATATAACACAAGTCTACTTTTCTAAGAAATAACAAACTTTACTAACAAACTTTACTAACAAACTTTACTAATAAACTTTACTTCAAATACAAGTTCATCTGATATTACATAACAATCTGATGACTCATTTCCTCGGGAAAGTCCCTGTTGTATGAAGTCACGCAAGTAAAAAAATACAACACGATAATTACAAAGATACGCTTTTCAACAAAAAGAAGATGCGTCACGAGATGAGAGTAATTAAAAGTGAAAAACATCAAATTGGGAGCTATGTGGTGGATAAAATATCACTCAGCTGCTTCGACGACAAAAGATATATTCATGAAAATGGTGTGGGAAGTTATGCTTACGGTCACGGAAAAATCCAGGGTGGGGGAATTGGTGAATTTTAACTGGGAATTTGTCTGAAGATTTGGTTAGATTTTTTTTAAAAAATAGGGGTCGGGAAATTTGACTGGTGCGCTCCGTGCTTTTATCAATCAAATGCATAAAAATTTGACTGGGAATTTTTCAGTTAAATTTAGCCGAAAATTTGACTAGTGTTCTGGTAGCCCCATTACCTAAACTACTGTCAATTAATTTAGATCTTTATCTTAATCAAAGAAATAGGGTTTATTGTTTAATCAGTTTATTTTGTTTTCTGAGGGTTTGTTATTGTTTAGTTGATCTGTTCTTGCTGAAATTCGTTAAAAACGAATAAAACAGTCATTATAAAACTGGAAATTTGTTTGCTAACAATTTCTTGATTGTTTCTTTCTTTGACAGTTTTTTTACATGCGTACCCACATTAAAGTACAGCTGAAGTTCACGATAGTATATAGTAGGCAAAAATCTAGTTAACTGATAGTTTAGCCATTTAACAAAAAGATTGCATTAGTAAAAGAGGAAGGTTAAGATATAGATTTGTAATTTCCCTCCTTTTATGTTAATCCCAGTTCGGAGATTGTCGATTTTTTGCCGAATTTTTACCGCATACTTTTTTTCTTTGCAATACTTAGCTTTATTTATGTATTCATTTCTTATTAATGTGAAGTTTGAATAAAGTGTTACTAATTCAGCTTGGCTTCTTTTAAGCGTTTTTGATAAAGCAAGAGGCTGTTTGACTGCACTTGTACATATATAGACAATCTCGAATGCAGAAAAAAATTACAATTAAATGACGAACTTGACTTCAAATGAGGCGACCGTGTTTGGAGAAACAGTAGCGGTTGTCATGGTGACAAATTGATGAAATATGGTTATTATCGAAAAATAAAATATCATTGTACTACCATGAATAGAGAGGCTTAAGACGGATAAAACATTATGCGAGTAACATTTCGGTGAATAGTGGTAGATATTTATTTCGCTTGCTTCGCGGCTCGGCAAATATCCACCAGTATTCGCCTCCACTTCAGTGAATAATTGTTAATTGTAAGTGAGATTAAAGATTAGTGCATTCAATAGTTCATAGTGGTTTAGTCAAGGAGTTTGCTCTAAATTCATGTATCAATTTAATTTTAATTTATTCTTTACGAAGTTTATTATAGTAGCTCTTACTGTAGGTAACGCAGTCAGCGCAGTCCTATTCGATTCTGTTAGCAATTTGATAGTATTGCCATTACCACCGGCTATCACCATTTTCTGTCGTTTGTTCAGTTACCGTCAGACTCGCCAATGTTAAAGGGATTAGACTGAGCATCTTATTTTGTATACTGTTCTCTGTCTGTCCCTAGTTTTGTCTTTTTCTTTTGGTTGTTGTGAAGTATAGAGAAATTGGTTTGCATGCAACACGAAGGCTGTTGGAACACTCGCTTTCGTCTGTTAAGTGGGTAGTCACAAACTTGAGTCGTGATCCCCATATAGGGGTCTTTTTCCGTGACTTTCTCATTTGCAGACGCTTATTCTACATATCCAGGCCAAAGAAAGCTGTAAATTGTTCTATGAATGAATAAATGCGATAATTTAATCAGTAAGACACGAAAATGTAGTAGACGGATGGTGGTAAAACAATCCTTAAAGACTTAAAGTGTTCCAATGTGAACATGAGGAGGAGACTGTCTGGGGCACTGAAACTTCATGTTAGGAAAACATGTAGCAGCATTTAGTCAAAGCAGTCTGCACATTGCTGGGAATTAACATCTTAAGGCAATTCATTGTCTTTGATTTTGTACATGTACATGCACTCTGAAGCGTTAAAAACTGGCTCAAAAATATTAGCGCCTTTTGCTTGTTTTCTATCTAGGCTGGTTTAACTGTGTTGTATTATAGACTTAAGCAGAACTTAAACTTCTAACTTTGAGTACCAAGACTGAGCGATTTTCTCGGTTGAGAGCTAGTCATGATGTTGGCCTTGTTCAGACCATTACGTTCTCGCGATCTCTATAGAGTGTTTTCGATAACTCAAAAATGTAGTTTGCACCACTGTGAAGTGCTTCGACGAGCATTGAAACAAGCTCGATCCCAGGGCTTTTCTTTTCTCAATCGAGGTTGCTCTCCAACTTAACGAGTGCTATTTTGCCATAGGATATACTGACTAACTTAACAACATATAAAAATATCATTAGTAGTCAAGTATATGGAATTAAAATAAAAGTTGGAACACCTCCTGAAGAACCTGAAACAAAAACAACTTCACACCGTTTTAAGACAAGCCGAAAACTAAATAGTTGGCAGGGTAAAGAAGTAAGAGGTTGTCAAAAAATTTCGAGCTAGACAACGAAGAAATGACGCGCTTTTCTACTTCTAAAAACTTGAGTTTTTGAAAAACAAATGCAAGAAAAGACTAGCATTTGGACTAGTTAAGCATTTTGCAGTTCCTGCTATCGACAAATGAAACACTATAAAAGACTTAACGGAGTCCATTTGCTTAATTTCTCTGTCGAAATCGCAATAATGATGTCGGCTGTGTCAAGAAAACGAATATGCTTGATACAGCAAACAAAAGCACAGACAAGCCGTGTTTGCTCTGATTAACGTATCCGTGACGTGTATTAAAATCGTCTGTAAATAAACCGGAACATGCCGATGAAAGCAAGCAAGGCAACGAGGAATATGCTTCGAGTAACCATGACGTTTCAGTAACAGTGGTGTCACAGAAATGTTTTCAGCTGCGTGCAAGCAAGGCTCAACTAAAACCGTTGTGAAAAAAGGCGTAACCTTGACCTTTTTGTTAAAACAGCGGCTTATTTGCATGTGAAAACGTCGGTTTCCAAAGCAACGCATCATGGACATACAATACAATTAACAAACTAAAGAGTTTTTCAGTTATCATTAATTTTTTGCCTTTCCTTGGGGCACTTTAACAAAATAAATCCTCCCCCTAAATTTATGAAAAAATGCTTTTTTCTCATTACTGTAAACCCCGCGCTGTCCTCTCCTTTTTAGATATTTTGCTATTACATCATTGACTCAATTGCTTGAAGTGTGCATGATAATAGAGTTAAGAGAACAAAAAAGCTGACAACTATATTCCCCAAGGAAATATAGCTAAATATGAAAGTGAATATATGGTGTTAATTGAACTCCCATTAAGCTATCGTCAGTTTGGCTCAATAACGTCGAAACGTCGTCGAAAACGATTCACAAGAAACCCCAGTTTAGCTTCGTCGTGAAAAATTAAGAGCAAATGCCGCGTCCAAGAAGAAAATGCACATCAAACCGATGTGCAATTCAAAATAGAGCGACAGCAGTGACATGGGAATTTTTTGGCGAGCGTTTTCAAAACGCTCCATATATTGACACAACATGCATTTCTATATGGTTTAGTGGGCGGTGCCGTGTAAATGAAAGGCATTATAACCGAAAAGTAATGAAAGACACGTTGAAACATGTTAGTGTCCACAAGATCGGCTTCCTATTCCATTGTGCAAAAAGGCGTAAAACCTCTTTATAAATTACTGTTTGGTCATAGTATAGGATCATTGAATTATCTGCAGACACATTATTTTAAACATACTAAACAGCACTTTTCAACAGGTTTAATGTTGTACGGTTTCTTTTTTAAAGAAGCCTACCACAAGGCTGCCAAAACTTGTGCCTTTTTGGACAAATAAATATGGAACGAGACTTTCACCAACAGTGTAAGCTTGACAGGGAATAACTTCGCGAAACTTAGGCAATGTTGTCAGTTTGCTTGTGTTATTTAATGGTTTCTTTTTAGTCGCGCGAAATTAAATTAAATGTCCAAGGATGTTCGGAAGCGCCGAACACTCCCGAAATAGAACCAACCAAAGAACCCAACTTCCCAGAAAGTAGAGACTGCGGCTATTTTGTTTTGACAAAATAGTTCAAAAAGCCTACGGGCTTATTGGGGAAAGAGGAAAGGGTTAAAAGGACCGGGGGGGTAGGGGGGCCGGGGGGGCGGTAAGGGGGCGATATTTGTGTTAAATGCATTAGAAACATAACCGGAGGAAGCTACATAGCAACCCTTTCGGGACTTTTCGGATTTCAGATAGAGATAAAAATGTATTACATTGAAAACAAACCCTTTGTCATTATGGCAAGAGTTAAAACTCTACAAACTCGACGCTCTTTTATTTGTTTAAACTTAGCTCTACACGGTATTCGTTCTAATGTGCACACATATTGAAAATATAGTTTTAAAAGGGGGAAAAAAGTAAGTATAACGACTCGACAACTAGATTCTCCTTAACAAATGAAAACCACTCAAGATTATACCCACGAATAAAAGCGTTATAAACTTTCACGCAGCCAACTACCAGGCCATACCAACGAATGAACCGGAAAATAATCACTCCATCATCGCTATACCTCTGATGGGTTAGCATCAAAACGGACTGGGAACCAATCAGAAGACTGATGCAGCCTACGTATAACACAATACAAACTTACTTTAGGTGTCTGGTCTTCTAGATCTACGTTATCACGAGTAGTACACTAATCGCGGACACCATCTACATTTAACTACATGTGAGGTTGCTAAAATGCAGCAGACTCCTTAAGCTATTATTGAGGTTACGTATCAGTACAGTCGAGGGAGAAAGACTTGCGTGACAAGCATGACAGCTAATTTTACACAATTTTCCCTTGTACCTTTCCTCTTTTCGGCATTTTCATTCTGTAAATGACTAGAAATGGCATTTTGTCAGTGGACGTTTGCGTCATAATTTTTAAGCATCAGCTGTCGCGCAAGTGAAACAAACCATTTTGTACTTGCTATCTTCGCCTCCTTGTTGGGTAAGATCACTATTTTGTACTGCTTTAATTAAGTAAAGCTCTGGTGACGATATTTCGGTTACTTCTATCACATACAAACTGGCCACAAAACTGATGAAATATTACTAGAATTCTGCATATTATGACAAATAGCCACGATTCCAACGTAAACGGTCGACTGCATTAAGCTTCAGGTAATTCTTATCAACCTGAAGGGAACGATGCAAGTTTTTTTCAGTTTGTAAATGATCAGCTGTAATCTTTTTCAATCAAACGCCATTTGCAAACTTACATTTCATTGTCATTAATTTTTTTTCATTTTAATCCTATTCAGACGGGGCTTTTTTGGTCTCCGGGCAAATAATGCATCCAAAATTGTTTCCTTTGGGGTCTGCAACATGAGAGGTGACATCATATGACGCAAGATCAAACGCGGCCATCTTGGATCCGCCATCTTGGTTTTCTTGATTTTCTCCAAAATCAATGAAAGAACGCTAAAATGATCTAAACAGGTAAAAGTCGCCTCAAGAAAGTGGTCATTTTTTATTAAAAAGAGGAAAATTCAAAATTCTCAAAAAAAAACTGCCTCTCAAAATGTGGTTGCCGAGGTAACACCAAAGTTTACTATGTTAAATTATTCCCAGATAATTGGTGGCTTTAACTTGCATATTAAAAGGTTATAAACGTTTAAAGTGCGGGTAGGGTACGGCTCAGTAGCGTTACAGAAAAATAGCGTGCCTCTTGGTGAAGAATCAACGAAATAGCGTGGCCTAGCATTAGAATCAACCGACCTAACGTCACAAAACAACGAAAAATAGCTTGACCTAGCGTGACAAAATAGCTAAAAGGCAGCTAGCGAGACCTTTTTCCCATCTTACATGAGGTAAGCGGCAATGACGGCAACAAGCAAGACGATCTTTAGCTGAAGGGACAATGCATGGTTCTCTTCAGCTTCACCGAGGTCGGCGCATGGATCGTAAACAACACTTTTCTTAAAGTTGCTTGTGCGGTAAATTATTTTCTGCTTGTCCCCCGGAACGAATTCGGGAAATCCTGTTGGGCTGGCGGTGAAGACGTCGTCAACAAGACACTGAAAGGTAAAATAAAGCAAATTGCTAAAATGTCAATCCGGCTCAATCTTGATCTCGGTTATTGAGTTTCTAGTCTTCTCTCTGGTTCACAGAAGCAGAAAACGTTATTACATGTTTCGGTGTGAAGTATCGCCGTATATTTGTACGAGTTGTGCTGTATTTTGACGAGCCCGCAGGGCGAGTCAAAATAAAAACAACGAGCAAAAATATACGGCGATACTTTACACCGAAACATCTAATAAGAGATTTATTATCCAACTTAATTTTTTTTCAACTTTTTGAAATAACTTGAAAGAAAACTACAAGGGTAACAAGATGAGCGCGCGCACGGTACTGTACAATAACCAATTGTACTTGTTCCGCGGGCTTTTCGTACAATAGCTAATACAGTTGGATAATAAGAGGTGGTTACAGCTAAATTAGCGCTACGCACCTCGTTGGTTATTGATTTATCACCTCATATATCAGTATCAGTATCTGAGAAAGTGACACCTCGGCTATCTACCTGTCTAAGCAACCGCCATGGAAAGCGTTTTGAGTGGAAGCGCCGGCAATCTTTTGTTTGACCCGGTATTAGAACTTGCAGTGATTTAGTAGCAACAAAAGAGAAAACATGGACAAGGTTGCTGCATGCTGAAAACCACAGTCTATTTCAATTAAACTCAGTTCGTGGGTCCTTCGTTTTTGTCTTCTGGTACAAGCAAATGGACACCAAAACAGGAGTTTTCCATGCTTTGGTGAGGAGCAAAAACAAGACAACAAAGGGAACTTCCGGTTGACGTCCGTGGCTCCCTTTCTAACCCGTCCACTAACAGCTGCCGTTTCAAAAAAAAAAAGGAAGAGTTTTCACCTATTCACACGGAAAAAGATGCACTTTCAAATGTCTTTACTTTTAAACAGTATTTGAAAGTTTTTTCGATGGTTTCGGTGTGAAGAATAATCGGAGTCTAAGTTGTATTTGTTCAGAAGGAATTTTGTCCTGTTATCATTACCTCGTTGGCGAACACAATTGAATCACGAGAACCAAACTTCACAATGTTAGGACATTTCTTCGGTGCATCCACTTTGCATTTGAATGGCTTGTCGCCGGATTTTCCTCGTTCCTTTTTCTCTGCGTCACTTTCCAGTTGGCCTTGTCCCCCATTTCTGCTTTTCAGGGCAAGAGCAACATCGAGGTATTCAGGTGGAGGCATTTGACTGTGTTATCGCATAAAACCATGATCGTCCTTGTATCGAAACCATAAAAACTAGTATCGGTTCACCCTTATCAAAAATCTTGCAAAACCAAAACTTGAAGGCCAACAGACCTAACATAGTGAGATGATGCGATACAAATGACGACGTGAACACAAAAACAAGAAGCCACCCTGGAAAACCAACCTATACTGTGAACTTTATGTTGTTTTTAGCCACATCAAACTTCCCACTGCCGAAATGTGATACTTCCTGCTTCCTGGAAAATGTAGACTCCGACTTCAAGGTTGGCCTGTGTGTCGGCTAGATACGCCGAGATGTTCAGGTTTGCTGCCTTGATACCTTAGAGGAAATCAATAATGAGTAATTTATTTAATTCAGTAGAAAAATCAATAAACTTCTTTGCAGATCTTCTGCGCCATGCTCATGAACAGTAGGTAAATGTCCAGACTCGTACCCCAGTCGCTTCTCTTGTTCGCGCTGTGGTTAACGTTTATGTAGGATGTGATGAATCAAGGTGCATCAAGGGAAGGACAAGAAAATTGCCAAGCGACTGGCACCAGTCTTCACTTTTTCTCCCTCCTTCCCAAAAGGCTTTGCGCGTATTGGTCGCCGACCCATATTCCAATGCGAAAAGGAATAAATAAGTGACGACTGGGTACGAGTCTAAAAATGTCCACGCTAGTCGCTTTGGATGCCCAAGGCATGTACTTTGTTCGTTCGTCTTCGTTCAGCAAGTTCAGATGCGCAAAATATGATGCAAAGAATCGTAGAAATTCAGGCAGGTTTGAGGTAAAAAGCGTTGAAAATATTGATATTAAATCTTAGTTGTTTATCAAATTTACCTTGATAAGACCCATCGTTGTTTAGTTCGGTGATCGTGAATTCTTGACTCGCCAGTGTGTTGACCGGTTTGCCGACCTGATTGCCGCTCTCGTCAAACGAGAAGTCAAACGAGACCTTCCAGCTGGAGCTTCCTCCTCCAGCTGGAAGGATTGATCCTTTTTTGGATCCTTTTCTCCATCTTTTCCACTTTTCACGCACTTAACTTTGCCTGATTTGCCAATAGCATAGCAGCTAATCTCGTCACTCTTGAATTCTTTATCTCTAGCAGCATCGGAGGACACTGGTGAAAAACAAAATTTTTTGGTTGCCCCTTCAACTTGGTGCGTGTGCTTAGTGGATTACGTTTATGGTTGAGCCCCAGCCAAGGGAGAGTATTTGAATACAGCTGGCATTTACATTTCATGGGGGCAGTGCAGAAAAACCGCTGATTGGCTGTTTATTTCGCGGGTATTAGCACTATCCGCTGACCAAAGTAAAGCGGCTCAAGTTAACTAAAAAAATGGGAGAGATTTAGCCTAAAATAACTACATTCACACGACAACAATAGTACAACGAAGTCGCTTTCCTAAAAGTCCAACTCCTTGAAGTCATGTATTAATTTTCATAACCTTTGGATCAGTTTTTGTACTTCATTTGTTCCGTGAAACATGCGACTTTACGTAGCTAAATTCAAGCCATCGTGCGAGGGTGTGCGATCGACACTCGGCACAAAATTTGAAAAAATAAGAAAGTTTTCGGATATTTAAGGACAAAAATCCGACGATCTGAAAGATTAAAAGCAGAGAAACAAAATATCAAATACGCAAAAAAATCGTAAGATACGAGCATCAAACTTTTTTCAAGTCTTTATGTTCCACTTGCGAAAACTATATTCGAAGTCATTCGCAAATGCAAGCTTTTGCGATCGCAGCGGCTTATAAACTGATCCTACACACGTATTCGACTAAAAGCTCGGCAACAATAACCCACAGATAAGCAATTTTATTACCTTTTGCGTTACAGGCTCCAAACACGTCATGAAATTCTTTAAGACACTGTGCTCTCCTGATTACACACCGTTCAATTCGCCTCTTGGCGCTTGCCACCGGCTACTGTCTTGCCTGGGAAGTTATAAATGACCTGGCGCCACCTTTCAAATTTACCGGCCGCTGTTTTCAGTTTTCGTTACGTAATAAAGTCCCCTTTAAAGTAATAAAGTCCCCTTTAAAGAGTTACTTTTCTTTTTGCGCTTGCGACTTTCGTGGGGACCAGATAAGATGGAAAATCTCTGCGAATGCAGTTCTCAGTTGCGAAGAGGATCGGGAAAGTGTTGGGAACTGTGGCTCTTTTTTCGGGCGAAGACGCAATTTTACGCGGATTTTCCAGGCCAGTTTGATTGTGGCGAAATCACGCTACTAAGGTCAAGTTAAAAATACGTAGCAAAGCAAACTGCTGCTTTCCCTTATAGTTATCTATGTTTCCCTCTAAAGACAAGTGGTCAAACAACTCCAACTTGGTGCCCTGTCCCCGGAGGGTTCTGAGGATACTAATGGCACTGAGTGAGCTTAAGATAACTGAATAAGTAAAAAGATATCTTTGGGAGTGTGATGAAACCTTCACTTAAATTCACTTAATGAAAAAGCAGCAATAATCCCAGTTAAGAAAAAACAAAGGGACAAGTCATAGTATTTTTCTCAGGGCCAAGTCCCCTGTAGTGTTCACAAAAGAGGACAGGTTGCAGGGACTTGGAACAAGTCTGTCATCTGAAGACAAGTCCCTTGAGTGTTTAGACAGGGTTTTTTTTTTGCAGGGAGAATCCAATTTGCTCTTTGATCGGTTAATTGTGTGTCATTAGATTACAGGGACTAGGCTCAGCCTGCACAGCCCTCTCCCTCCTGTTTTGGCAGCTGCCACACAGGGTAGGACTAGTTCCATAAACAATAGAAATGAAATGACAAGTCATGGGGGAGGTCAACAATTATGGGTGATTCAAAACTCAGTGAGATGGTACACTTCAGTTAGCCCTGCATTTAAGTTTTGTTAAAATTTTGCTCTTATGCTAAGACCATCAATGAAAGAACTTGAGTGCATTGCAAAAGAAAACTGTTTAGCATTTATGTCCACCACAAGACAAAGAGAAAAACTATAGGCCATTTTGTCTTTAAGCAATGATGTGATGACATCATGGTTTATTAATTATTGAACCATAAACAAAATTAAACAAATTTTATGGCAAAATCCAGAGCCATCTGACAATTACATGACTATGACTCTGTAATCAAGCCGAAATATTGTATCAATATCAATAATTATTATCTTGTAAAATAAAAATAAATCAACTTTGTAATAAACCAAAACTTGGTTTTGGCAATGATATCATTTCTTGGCCTTGCCTTCATATGGCAAAACATTCCTCAAATCAAGCTATTGGGATAAACTACATTAAACACACCAAACAAGCCCCCAAACAAAGCAATTTTTTTGAGCCTAAATAAATTATACCCCTTTTTGCACAATGAATTTTATTACCTTCCCTTCGAGAAAAACAAAAATATTTTCTAAGTAACAGAGACATTGACAAAACAAACAAAACAAGGCAAGATGAAAAACCCCCTCCATCTCTTCCCCCACCCCCAACTGCAAAAACAACAGTTTAAGGTTTTCAGAAAAAAAAAACAGAAAACAACCAACAATAACAGTCTGTTCTCCCCGTTAAAGATAGATAACACGCTATTTTTATCCACGCAAATCCAGGCTCATCAAACTCTGGGTTCCTCATTGCTTTCTTCAGGATCTTTATCATCACCGAAGGCACAACCCACTGCAGTTAGCAGACATCCAAACATTCCACTAGCAATGACAAACATACAGTCGAACAGTACAGGGAAGGATTTGAAATCTGATCCATGAACTGAAAAATGTTTCTTTGTGTTGAATGTTAGTGACCTCTTTGTTTGCCAACTGCTGCTAAAAACACTTAATAATGTAGACTGCACAAAACAACGTTGTTGATGAAATGTGGATAACCTAGGATAAAGAAAGTGAAAATAATAATTGCAAACAATATTAAATTTCCTTTTAAACTTAAATTGCCTACCATGAAATACATCACAATGTTGCCATTCAATACATTTTTGCAAATATCACATATTCTTTTCACCCACACAACAGGTTTGGATAGGCAAGTCGTGAAGGTTCAGTGCAACTTCACTTAAAAACAGTGGGACCAACCCATTAAAATAGTTACATCACCTTTAATTTCACCCAAGCAAAAGCTCACGCAGTTGTTTTCATATTTGAAAACCCCTCAAGTAAATTTTGACAAAGAATTTGACATCTACACATAACTAAAAAATAACTCCAAAATAGCACATCATGAAGCCAAAACAAAAGCCAATGATGCACAAGTCAATATTGCCCAACACTGTAAACAAATGTCGTCATATAAGTTGGTCAACAAATGCCGCATGGTGTGTAATGTGCTGTTGAAAACTGTTTGATGCAAATTAACATGTTCAACACAGTTGAAAAAGAAGCTTTGTGTAATCATGTTAACATCAGTTCACCAACATGTTGATTTGCAGCAGGACTTGACACACAACACCTAGCAACTTTTTTTGACCAACAGTGCTGACTTCCGCATCACTGGTTTACGGGAAAGTTTCTTAAAAATATGGGCAATGGCCATCAGAAGCCCTTCCCTCAGTAGCAATCAACACTCTTTTCCAACTGATCACATCTTAGCTTGTGACAGAGAAACAAGTGAGTTAACCATGTTAACGCAGCCTTCAAGCATGCAAAGGATCTGTCCCAGGTGTGGCCAGACAATGGATTGACAAAGGGTATTCCTACTATGGAAACATGGAAGCAGGAAAATACAGCCCGACAATACAATCCTTTCTTCACAACAAGAAATGAAAAAACAACCTATAACATCACACTGGCTGGAATTGTAGCATTTTTGTTGTTTTCATGTATAATTGTAAATCAAACACAATATTGCAGTACAACTTGAACTAAAAATATTACCATTTCACACGTTGATTATTTGAAAGAAAGTAAAATTACTGACCTGCACCTTAGCGATAGCATGTCTTGTTCGCCAAAAAATGTAGATATGTGACAACAGCTGATCATGATGACGAAAAAATCGCCGAAGACGTTTCAAAAGATCATGAACTTGACGAGGAAACCAGAGAACTTTGACAAGCCTGCAGTTGTTTTAACAGAAAAACAAAACAGTGAAAGGAATTCTTAGCTCCATCAATCAAAGACCTGCTATGTGTTGAGATGCCGGATCAAGAAGTCGAATTGTTAGGAGTACAGGTGCTGGAATAAATATGTTCAAGCTGACAGTCATGATTCGAATAACATTTCTCCAGTGTAGGAGGGCTAAAATAGTCCCTATGAACACCAGTGAAGTCAATTATCGACCCACTCAACCTTCCATATAATGAAAAGATCTAAGGAAACGTGGATCATCAGTAAAGTCAAATATTATTGGGCTTTCTGCAGCAAAACAACTCGAGGACTGTCCGCCATTTTGAAAAGTATTTATCTCGCGCATGAGCATCAACGATTTCATGACGCGTTTGACGTCATATCTCTCAGCCAATCAGCGGTTTTTCCGCACAGCCATTTCATGGAGAACTGTCAAGCTTTGGACTCTACCCAACCCTTAGGCTTTTGCATCGTTACGATTTTTTCAGAATTGAAGGTTTTATCAAGATAGGTTTTACAAGATAAGGTTAATATTATGAGTCTAGCATTTACCCAACTTAAGGACGGTGCCCCCTAATACAAATGTATTTTTGCAAAGGTTATGACTACGAGGAAAAAGTAGATCTTAGCGAGGGTTATTGGAATCCAAAAAGAAAAATGTGGGTTACCGCGCATTTTTCAGAGATAATTAAGCAACCACAATTCTAAAAAACCGTTAAAATACAACGAATGTATGGCAATTTCTTTCCAAATTCAAGCTCAATTATCTCTGAAAAATGGGCGGTTACCCCAATTTTCTTTTTGGATTCTGATAACCCTTGCTAAGATCTGCTTTTTCCACATAGTCATAAACGGCACAAAAATATTGTTGTATTAGGGGGCAAATTCCTTCAGAAACCCGAATATCCCGAGATGCGCAGAACGTATGCGCAGTACAAAAAGGAGGCACCGTCCTTAATCCACACTTCTTTAAAACTACTTTGTAAATCGAGTAGGTCAACAATCGGGTTGGACTTCTTATTGTGTCTGGCAACCATTCTTTTAGAGTTATTTACACTAGCATATATATTAGGTAAAGGCTCTGCATTCAGATCGATAGAGTATTAAACCATATCTATACCACATCATGAAAAAATGCATGGGAAAGGTGATCTCGCGCCCGTGTACATAACTACAAACAGAATGCAAATGCATATTTTACTACATTGTCACAGTTTTCATTTTTAAAATATCAAGCCCACTGATTATAGTGGCACGGAAGTCAAAAAATGTGTGACGATAAGTTGCAAGCTATGACAGGTTATTGCGTCAATAATATATACATTGACTCTTTATAATACCCCAGAAATTAAACTTGCTCTTAATTGTTTACCAAGGGGGTGTCAGAGCAATCACTCCGGGATTTTGAAAAGTGCGTTGTTGACAGAACTTAAAGAATTCGAACTTTGATCGATGAACAGAATTGCTTTCGATAGAAAACTATTTGTAGCTTAGTGCAGAAAACGACTGGATTTACAAGAAAGTGTAAAATCATTTCAAAACGTCAACTGTGTAGACTTTTTAAGTCGAACTAAAACAAATAATTTAACACTGATAGGTGTGTTGTTGAAAGAACTTAACTTCGAACTTTGACTGATAAACCAGACTACTGTCGTTCCAAAGCTTTATCTTGGTGATTACGAGAAGCTCGCAAAGTGCAAATCATGCAGTTTAACGTTTAACCAACGGAGAAGAGCGAGGCACAAAATTTAGAGCTTTGACAAAGAAATGATGCATTTGATACTATAGATAATATAAGCCACAAAACTTAAAAGAAATGGAAGAAAGGACGCGATTTTTTCCTTCCCTTAACTGTTTAGCTATCAATGAGATAATTTAAAAGACCTAGAGACGAAAGACTTAAAACTCGTGGTTTACGGGCCAAAATTGCCTGAATTTACTCTTAAACCATTACTTATGTTGGCTAGCTATGTGTATAAAATGCTTGCTAAACAAACAAAATTATAATAGAGAAGTGTTTGCCTCGATAACTGTATGCAGTTTTAGCCATTTTAAGATATTGTTAATAAACGAGAACTTACCGATGAAAACGAATAAAGCGGCGATGAATAAACCTCTAGCAGCCATGATGCTCCACGATGGGTGTCTTCTCAGAAATGATGCTTGCGTGGGATAATGGCTCAGCTAAAGAGAGGATAAAGGGGTAAGAGAGCTACTCCCCCATATAGGCCCTCTCCCCATCCTAATCTCTCTGAAGTTATTTTTAGTAACAAATCGTGGGGAATTCAAATTTCAAATAATTTATTTAGTTTTAAAGCAATTACCCTGAATTTTCGCAGCAATATAGAACTCGTCATTTTGTACAATTTCGTGATTTTAATTTTTCCGATTTTGACATTTTTTGGCGGCAAAATGACGTCACGAGGTTGGAGGTTGCTTTTAGCATTATGGGATATCTTATGTGTGTTTCTGAATTGCCTTGTTACAAAGATCTCAAAACTGAAAAAATGGATGAAATTTGTTTATCCACTCAGAAGATGTAACGTTTTGAAATTTGAATTTTGTTACTAAAAATAACTTTAGAGGGATTAGGATAGGAATAGGGCCTATATGGGGGATTAACTCTCTTACCCCTTCATCCTCTCTTGCTCAGCTTAAATCTTCGTGGAATGAAAAAAAGGGCGTTCGCTTCAACCTAAATGATAGTTTTTAATTTACATACGAAAAAGAATAATTTTTAATTTACATACGAAAAAGAATTTTCGGCGCTCCCTTCGCGTCGCGTCTCCTCGAACTTTCGCGCGCGCGCGCGTGTGTATTTTGCCCGCCCCACAATCACAATCGCCAAAATTAGAGACTACTCGCAGTCTAGGGACAGTTCGCGAAGGCAGACAATCATTGAGGACATCCAGGGACGTTTTGTGCAGGCTTACATGTGGAACGGCCCTAAAAGCTCCTTGCGCCTTTAAGACGTCAAATTGAGTTAATCTGACAAATTTACAAGATTTTAAAAGGAAGTCGGAGTCATGTTGTGACGGTTGTTATCAGATTTACCCATGGACTATTCGTTCTATGTACATTGCAATAGTAAAGAAGAAGGTCGGAATATCGTTTTCTCAGTTCATTTAACTAAAATTCAGTAATCTAAATACATGGAATAAATTTTTGCGGATCATTTTTAACAGGAGCGTATTTTCGCAAAATCTAATTATCACCGATCGATGAAAAATCCGCGACGTTCGCCAAATTTAGATTAGGAGAAAAATGCATGCCACCATAGTTAATAAAAGAATCTGGTTATGAAGCTCAGCAAAGTCTTTCGTTTTATGTTTTTGTTATCGTTTTTAGCCTTGACCGTGCCCAAACAACAATAGGTTTTGAATTTTACATGAGCAACTAACCAATAAAAATGTCACAGCTAAGTTATTCAGCTATAGTGTGCGAACGTAAAACAAACGATTGTGCACGGTCGTAGTACTGTCAACATAAATTGCAGCACCTTTGTTATGGCCTTTGAAACTTGCAAGGTTTCATAACCAGTCCCTCGAGTAACTATGATGCCACACGGAAGTTCAATTCAACGAAATCGCGAAAAAGATCGATGATATTAATTTATCGTTTATGCGATTTTTGGAATTAAAAACAGCACGCAAAGTAAACAATAAAATAAATATGTCGCGCATTAAAATTACACAATTATTCACCTAAATGGAGGTGAAAAGTGGTGGATATTTGCCGAGCCGCGAAACGACGAGTTAAAATACACCATTGTTCACCGACCCTGAGGGGAACAATTTATATATTTATATATATAACACGAAAGTAAATTTCCAGTCACCAAAAGTTTTTTTTTTTTCTGAATAGGCAAAAACTCTCGGAAGGCGACCACAGTTTCGCTTGGAGGTCAATAGCTAATATTATGCTAAGCTCGAGTAGTATGTACTAATGCGCTTTATTCTAGATACTGTTTTTTTTTTCTCTCTTTTGCGTCAACAGCTCATGCTTATAATTGTTATCACTTATTATTATTTCAAAATGTTTTCATTGCTCGGTGACTTGCATAGCTTTGGCAAATCACATCCTTCCTCATAGTAGTTTGTTTGGCTATCAATAAATGTCAAATAACCTATTTGAATATCCAATTGTCTGCAACAAATGCAGCGTTTTGAGATGAACACAACTTTTCTAATGGCTGAATTTCTCTGTCAATTACATTAATTTTTATCTCAACAGAATCAAAATTAAAATTTTTAGAAATATAATTGAAAATCGCTTATTTTACTATTTTCTCACATGTTTGTTTTTAGATTACTCACCTACTTCAATTTCAAAATGACTTTTCTTTTATTCGACAGTTATATTATGAGGATAAGGGCAACCGTTTATTCGCAAATAACGCAAATCAATAAACTCAACGGAGAAAGCATTGTTTCTCATAAAACAGATGTCGGGGATGATCCCTATGGATAATATGTGAAGAATATCTTCTTTGTGATTTCAAACTGTTGAAATCTGCGCCTGTCTATACAGATTCTAAAAAAGGGGAAATTAAGAGCCTTATTTGCATCCCTTAACTTGCAACATATACAATCATAAATTTATTTTCTGAAAAGAAATAGCCAAAAGAAAGTAATGATATGACTACGTTAAAGTTTGATGATATAGAGGTTAAAAGAGCGGTTTCACAGATGGGTTTTATTTAGCATCTGCTCCTAAAATACCCCTTCTAGAAACAAGATGACTAAACACAATGAAATATTGTCCACGAAATAATTTATTCAAAACGGCTTTTTAATACGAGTATGATATTACTGGCGAGGAAGCGATCTAATCTTACCAAGTGTCTGTCAAGCGTAAGCCGGTAGCCACTTTAAATAATCATACGAAACAAAAAACACGCTGTGGACGTTTCGTCAAGCCTTCAACATGTCGAATAACAACATCTCTTCACATTCTGTTCATTTTTCCCACTTTGCCAAGTTGCTAAAAACTCGTTCAACTGCAGTGGTCGTGGTGGAATCTGTTTTCTTCCTATCGATCAACTTTGCGACATTATTCGGAAATTGTCTTCTCTGCGCAGTGCTGTTCAAGAACTTTACCTTCCAGAGCATAACGAATATTTTGATATTAGCTTTGTCTGTTACTGATATATTTATGGGAGCTGTGTGTATGCCTCTTTCCTGTGCTACCCTCATCCAAGGAAGATGGCCTTATGGAAACGCTGCCTGTAAACTTCAGTGTTTTTCGATTTATTTTTTAGCCTTTGTGTCACTTCAAACCATCGTCCTAACATCCCTCAACAGATTTTTCCGGGTGGTGAAACCCGCCAGATACAGAAGTATCTTTACGGTGAGAAAGACGGTTGCAATGTTGATTGCCGTGTGGATTTCCACGGCGCTTATTCTGGCCGTGCCATTGATGACTGGAACAATGGACGCGGCGTTCAACCCGGCAAAAGCTGCTTGTGTTATCTTCAAAAAGGATTCAGCAATGAAGCACAAGAGTTATCCAGCTATTTTAAGAGGGTTATTGCTGTTAATATTCGCAGTTATTCCTACTACTGCCATTTTTATTTGTTATTTCAAAATATTCCGGACAGTTGGGGAACACTTCACTCGCGTCGGGCCAAATCTAGCGCAAAGCGCCAGACGAAAATCTCGAAAAAATTCTCGCGAAATGAGAACGACTATAACTCTGTTTGCTGTGGTTGTTATGTTCGTCCTAAGCTGGTTGCCCGTTTTTTTGATCGAAATTATTCAGGCATTTGCCATTGACTGGTGGGAAATTCCCCGTGAAGTTCAACTTCTGTGGACGTTTTTTGGCAGCTTGAGCAGCGCGGTCAACCCTCTGGTGTATGGATTTGCAAACCCGTCTTATCGACGTGAATATAAACGACTGTTAACCTTTAAATGGAAACGGAGGAACACAGATAGCAACGAAGAAAGTAAATCACAATCCGTCGTGATGGCAACTCTAAATCTTCCGTCTTAAATCCAGCGAGTATTTGCAAGTTTTTTTCGTGGGATTGTATCGTCGACATATACTGCAAAATAGGACATTTTACATGTTGAACCTTGGAGATGCATTGAGCGGAGTTTCCGTCTACCAAGGAGAAGAAATCAGTTCTTGATCGCGATCAGTTGCAGTAGCAACTTGACCGATTTCTCGGCTTGAATAAAAGCGCCGACTTGCAAGTGCTAATGTGCGATTATATCTTTAGAGGTACTGCAAAAAGGCTCTGAACTTAATTACATCTTGGAGATCGTTATGGAAAAGAAAAATCTTCCCTCTTACATGAAAGTGAAAATGTCGAAGTGCTAATTAGCGCTTGTATCGGTCGAGAAAGAAGGTGCATTCATCTTCTTTCTTCAAAGACCGTGTAAACGACATTCACACGTGTCGCGATTCTGTACATATAAGAATATAAAGGACACTGACATCTAAAAAAGTTTTATTCTGAATTTAAAGTTGGCAGTTATCCTGGATAAAAGTAAACTTACTATGAGCAAACCGCGCCTGACATAGTCTCTTTAAGTTTAATTTCACGAGTTTAGTACTAAATAAAATATTACCACCCAATTGTCGGGACCAATTGACTAAATGACTGTTGCTCCAAGTGCACGCTGTTGTATAGCTCACGGTACAAGCTGGCATATTAAAGGACAGACACGACGTATCGGAACAAAATAAATAAAACACTCTTTACTACTAGGACAAAAGCGAACAGAAATTGAATGGAGACACGATAAAACATAACACTGTCGGAACGGCATGAAATTTGTCAGATTCCAAGATGTTATTTTGTGGGGATTTGTAGAATCAATAATTTGCTATTTCGAAATGTTGACAGTTTTGGGCTGGTTTAATTTTTGGATGGATTTCAAGAAGTACGCAGCTGTAAGAGCATACGGATGCTTTTATTTTAAATTAATCATTGTTATTGAAGGCCACAAAATTTTCACGCTTATCGGTGACGTTACGAAAAATAAGACACCGAGATATTCACCCAATTATATTTTATCTTTATTAAATAGAAAATAATGAGGGACATCTAGCAGAAACTAAACAGGATTACGTAATCTTTATTTTTCTCTGAAGCACCTCAGCGGTCCGGAATCCAAATCCTTCAACCTAATTGGCTAATGACGCGCGCGCTCTAGTGGTTTGGCTTTTCCCATCCGGGAGACCGCGTGCGGCCGCAAACTAAGCAAATTTATTTTACGGCGCAAAGAATTCTCCTTTTCCTTTCATTATCCGAGAACAAGTTCTAAGAGTAGGTATCTCCAAAAAACCCTGCAGCATTTAAATTAAAAGCGAAACACACTGCTGACGTAAGCTGACTTTGAAAATAAAGAATAAAACGGACGATTTCGGAGAGTGGTGTTAATTTATTTTCCATATTTCCATGTCATTCTGAGAAGTTTTTAACGAGACCGCTGCCACCTGTCATTCTGCCCGCCTACATGCCTTTTGTTCTTAGATTCCAATGTAAATATGGCAGCATGGCAACATTGTCACCAATGCAATCAGTGGGAAGATGTTTAAACCGCAAGCATCTGTGGAATTGTTTGAATTATAAGCGAAATTAAACCTCAACTTCGATGCCAGTTTCCAATTTGAAGAATGTCACCGATATCTACCGCAGCGTAACCTTTGCAGTCTGACAAGGTCATCATTTTCTCGACGGCTTTAAGTAAGACACCGTTTGTTTTAAGCAGAGAAAATTATGATAAAAAGATCTTAATGCATTTGTAACTACAGCCTCCTCTCTAAAATAAAAGGCCATGCATGTTCAAGTTATTTTAAAATAAAACGAGTGAAACGTTTTCCTATATACAAAAATAATATTAGTCACTTTGGAATTTGTGCTATACAAGTGAGAGCTAAATCTTTCAGAAGTATCATTACTAACACACTTTTTTTAAACTCACTCATTAAACACACGACTTTACACGCTTTGTATATAAAAATAGTACATCAGTATCTCGTAGTTGTCCAAAAGATCGTGTCTCCCATGCACTGAAAGTCTCAGCAGTTCATAACTTGAATCTGATTTTAACTTTTAACTTTTAAAAAACTGATTCGAAATATCTTTCTCAGAAGTATATCTTGATTTTTTTAATAACTGCTTGCCAGTTTTAGCGACGATGTTTTTACATGCTCTGTTTTTATTTTAGTTGTCGTTTCCATCGCCAACGCGAGTTGCTGTTTGTTTCAGTTTCTTTTCACCGTTTGTTGAGAGCCAGTGCACCAGTGGTTGCAGTTCCTTGTTCTTCAAAGAAATGTGATGGTTTATATCCGCTAATTTATGATTTCCGATGGTTTTTTTTACGAAAATAATCTCCTTTATTCCTTTGATCCACTTCATACTTGTGACTGTCTGCCACTGACGCATGAACAACCCGTTCTCTTTCAAGATTCATGTCGTGCTTGTTTTTGTGAGCTTCATCGCAAGAGTAGTGTTTGGATATACAGTGCTAGACTCATTTGGATTGATCATGGTAGGGCCCCTCGATGACGTTGGCTTAGAATGACTGGCAAGGCTTTTTGAGCCGAGACCCTCTGAGAATCCATATTCTCCGCTGCCCCATTAGGCATTTGGCTGATACAGACCACTTTCGATTCCACTGTTATTGTCTTCCATTTCATCCCAACCACTGTAACTCATTTGAGAGATATCATTTGACGAACCCTCGGAGGAATTTCTACTGTAGTGACTTAAAACGTTTTGTGGAAATTCTACTTTCTTTTCAAAATTAACACTTATCTCTCCCCTCGACAGGAGCATCTCAGAATGGAAATCACCAATGTTACTAGAACGAAAGCTACCATCAACATCTTCATCTTCATTGCTTTCTTTTTCACTGTCACTCTCACCTTCAGAGTAAACACCACTTCCAGAAATTCCTGAAAATATCGCAAGTCTATAACCATTTGTAGTCAAATCAGTATGATCATCAGACTCCGAAATTGTATTAGTTAGTGAAGAGGGCATGTGTAGTCCACTATTTTCTAAGGCATTTGTTGGAATGTCTTTAAAAAGCAATCCTGTTGTAGTATTAATCTTTTGGAAATGGTTGCTTGAACGTTCGTTTCGTTCTTCCTCGGATATTTCCATGACATGATGGTCAAGGTTTTGGTGGCCGCTTCCAGATCCGGTGAATGATTCCTCAGCTTCAAGTCCACTGCCACTTAAAACTCTAACATTGTGCCCGTCTCTGGATGAAGACAAAGACTCCAAACTATTTGCAGACATAAAGGATAGTTCACGATCGCTTTTCAATCCAGTCTCTGTATCAGGTTCATTATTGTCCATGTGTGTTGTAACGTCTTGGCTATTATTTGAATTGCCACTTCCAGATTCGATGGAGGATTCTTTGAAATAAAAGCCTTTGCTACTTAAAACTCTATCTGCTTTTGCATTAATGCTCTTTTCGTTTGTTACATCCTCGCCACTAATTGTATTTCTTGAGTCTTCGGTTAATGAAGATGATAACACAAAACTACCCGCAGACCCGACGAATAATTCGTCAGCATCAAATCCACTGCTGCTACCAAAACGTTCTGATCTTGCATCATCGTCCGTTTGCTCTATCGTGTCCTCGCCCATGAGAGATGATGATTCCATCAATGCACTTGCAGATCCAAAACCTTTAAATCCACTGCCACTAGTAGCTTCCCCTGAGTTATTTCCCGCCTTAAAAGTAAAACTTGAACCAGCGATAGAGACATTCTTGGCCAATGCTTGTTCGCTTGGTCCTATGCCTTTTTCACCCTTTCCAGAAAACCGCCGCGTGTTTCCACTTCCCCCTACAGTTGTTTTATTCAATCCACTATGTGCAGAAGAGGATGAAAAATTACTTGAGGCGTTTACTCCTTCTTCGACGAAGGATACACTTTTGGTGTTGCTTATATCCTCTTCTGAACCACTACCTCCTACAGAACCTATACCAAGGTCATTCAATCTAAACCCATTAGATGAAGAGATTTCAACCCTATTTGTTGGCATTTTTTTCTTGTATATGTCCAACTGGGAAGGCGCCATAGATTCTTCGGTTGATCCTTTTCTCAACGCGCCCTTATCCGTATTCTTGCGCACTTTTTCAGTTTGATGTTCAACGTTATCATTAGTCAGATTCTTTTTCGGTGATGATTTATCGGCGAAATCTTCCAAAACATTATTACTGCTCGTAGATGGATTTAACGTCTGAGAACTGTTTTCCTTTGCTGCCGCTTTTTCTCGTATCGTCTGCCTCAAGTAGTTGACCTCAAGATCATTTGTCGTTTCATGGTTTCCAGCCCCAGACAGAGTTGGATTCATTTTCTCTTCATTGACTTTTACTTCTTGAGCTACACTCTGTGCCAAAACATTCTTGTGTCTTGTTGTCTTGAAGACCTTTCGCGATTTATCTGGATAAATCGACTGCTCTTTCCTATGTTTCAGTTTTCTTGGCTTTTCACGATCATTTAAACCACTTGCAAGGTTTTTGTGTCCTCTAAGCGCATGAAACCGTAGCGTTGTGCGAGGCTTTTCTTTGCGATGATTGACGATAAGATGTTTTAATTCCTCTGTCATGGACGTATCTTTAGAAATCTTCTTTTTCTTGTTTCCGTTTGGCTTGTATGACAAATCCTGATGCTTCCGTTTTCTCCAGGTATGGGCAAATTTGATATTCGGCTTGTGCTTTCTTTCCATACCAAGTCCATTGTTAAATCTTGTTACCCAGCGTTGCTTTACTGTAGGATGGTAGCTGATCTTACGATGAGTGGTA
Source organism: Siderastrea siderea (assembly GCA_964030785.1). Lineage (NCBI taxonomy): Eukaryota > Metazoa > Cnidaria > Anthozoa > Scleractinia > Rhizangiidae > Siderastrea > Siderastrea siderea. The sequence goes on from OZ034974.1 coordinate 41,645,933, forward strand.
TGTGCATCAACGACGTGCTTATTTATTTTCTGAATTGTCTTTATTCCCTTCCAAATTGACGGTTTTTTAGACTTCAAACTCTTATACTTAGCTTTACTTCTCAATTTCTTTATAAGCTTTCTCCCTTTTTTCGTCTTTCGGTTTTTGTGTTTCTTATTACTGTTTTTGTGCCGATGATCTTTTTCTTTCACTCCTTTGCTGTATTTCTTTCGCGCTTTCTTCTCAGCAAGCTTTCTGGTTCTCCCATGTGTCCCCTTCTTTCTAGCTTTGGGATTATCTTTGACTTCTGTTGGTTTAACAGTCTTATTTTCCTTGCCTGCTTTAGCCTCCACTTCATGATCGTCAATTTGATGAACAGGTTTAACCGGTTTGACAGACTTACCAGGCTTTACATTAGTAGAATTTGACTCAGAAGCAGATTTTGATTGGCTTTTACTTTCTTTCCCTCCCTTTCTGTTTTTCTCATTTTGCAACTTTGACACAGAGGGACGTGAAGAAATGAAAAGACATTTACACGATCTGAAGTTACAATCAGGTGAGCAGTGGGCCCCCCTAGGGCAGCAGTGCCAACTATCCGGACATATAACGGCACCAGGCTCCATACAACAGCCGTACCCAGTCAGGGACAACAGATTCTCGCAACACGTCGTCCGTGCAGGACACCGAGTCACCATATCAGGACAGAATGACGTATCATCGTGCATATAAGAACTTGCCAGACCTGCAATTAATGAAATGGTCTATCATTAGGCGTTTATCATCATCGTCATGATCATCATCATCGTCATCATCAGAACTCATCATCATCATCACCATCATCATCATCATCATCATCATCATCATCATCATCATCATCATCATCAACAACAACAACATATCCCAACAACAACAAATTAGGGAATAATTGTCATTGGAATTCTATATGTGCAATGTACTAACTTAAATGTTTCGCTGTTCCCGGACAGCAAATCAATATCGGCGTATCAGGGATAACAGGTTGCACCAAACTGAAACAGGAGTTCATTTAGCTTTCGCAGTTATAATTCATTAGCAATGGCAGACAATAAAAACCATTCCTCGTACTAAAGTTCACTGCAATGTAAGTTCTTTTTTCGTCGTACCTATCGAACATCGGTAAAATATTATACTATGCTAAAGAGATCATACCTTCTCTTGCGGACAGTTCCGGGGCTTTGGGGGGAGAAAGTTGACCTGAAAAATAAGTGCACGGTTTGTTTGGAATTTAAAGGAAGAGGCAATTGCTAAATTTATGTACATGAAACTATATTTCAACTTAAGAACAAACCTCGAGGTTTTGCTTTTGCTAAAAGCTTCCTTATTGTTTCCGCCACTTTAACTCCAAGAAGTTTATTTCCTTTGGGGTTAAAATGCTGAAAAAGAAACAGATAATCAAAGACAATGATCGATGCAGGGGTAGCATACGTTCTATCTCAGAGCCTCAACTCAAAATAATATAATAATGATTTTTATTACAATCTCGCAAACCTAATCTTCACCCACACCCTCGCCCAGCCCTTCCAAACTTTCGGATATGAATCCATTGGAAAATGGATGATTCACTGTAAACTGAGAAAAGTCAAAATTGGATGAATTGACAGCCAAAGTTTAACGTGTAGCGGACAACTGAGTGCCACCACTTAGATCTATTCTCTTCCTCGTAACGATGGCATACTCACAGAAGTTTACTCTGAAACAACAGTCTTGGGAGGGCCAATTGTTTTAAAACAACAATAACTCAATTTGTTTAAAATATCCTATAGAGTCCTCGGATTTACGCTTCTTAATCAAAAGTTTTGAAACAGCATAGTGAGGTTTTAGTCAGCGGTACAAATTTACTTCGTCCTCCCTTTTTATTGGGGAAAAATTTAAACCATTATACTTGATCGAGCCAGTTTCAAAGGCAACACTGCAGTTATACTGAGCAATAACTTACCACATCCTTAGGTTGTTTCATGATGCTGCAGGTTTCATACGGTGGCTCTCCACACTCTTGGATGACCGTAGAATGTAGGTCCACAATCTCTACCTTCCTCCCTTCCTCCATAACTCTAAAAATACAAAATAAAGGTTGCGTTGTTTATTCACATTCTCTTGTTTCTATGTAATACTATACTATACTGCACTACACTACACTACACTACACTACACTACGCTACGCTATGCTATGCTATGCTATGCTATGCTATACTATATACTACGCAATGCAATACAATATAAGCCATTAAAATACAACACAACAGAATGCAATGCAATGTAATGGTAGTTTATACCTTTTTGCCTCCACGTTGTATTTCACAACCCTCCTATTTCTCCGCCCAGCTATAGGAACAGGCGTTGTAAGAGCAAAAGCCACTCGTGCTCCACTTTGAAGAAGAAGTTCCTTGATTTTCATCAGGTTGTCTCCATATTCCTCCAGCGGAACGAATTCCTAAGTTAAAAAAACGATGTTATCCATATATACTTGATGCTGTTCGTTTAAGGGACACCATTAAGAAGATTCCCGAAGGAAGTGTTCCTGGAATTCTTGAGTAGGAGCTGCAGCCTATATTTCTAAACGCAATTATATTCCAGACAAAAAGCAGATCGATCACTTTTTGAACCGCATCTCAAACTCACCAACTAAACTCGTTCCTCTTGTTTTTCAAAAATCCAAAACTCCTATTTCAGACTTGTCTATTTGGCAAAATGTCCCCAACGTCCGACCAAAACTGTTCAAAAACTACACACTTTAGAGTGGCAAATTACCTACTTGAATATAGCTTACATCAGAAAATTATCTCCTTCGTGATCCGCGATCTTATTTATTTGAAAGTTAAGGGTCCCAGAGAGGAGCGGAGGAACAGGAAGTCTTTGAAGCCCTGGAGCCTTGAACGTTTTGCCGTGGAGCCCAAAAATGTTCTAAGAATGTTGTGTTGAATCCAGTCAAAATACTGAGTTGAATCATGTTAAAATTCGTGTATATATAGCAATAATTTAATATCGCTGGATGACAAAGAAAATTAAGGGTACAAAGGAGATTCCGCTAGATACACCAGCCCCTTGAAATTTATTTCTTTACAGTGAATTTCTCGTAGTATAAAATTAAGCGTTTCAGCAAATTACAAATGCACTGTACATTACACAAAATTGAACATCTACCTCAGGAAACATCTTGCTGTAGTCGATGTCGTGCATCCCAAAATTAAAAACGATTGCGTCATAACTGGTCGGTTCTAGAGCTGTGGTGCGAAGCATCATGGACAGGCAATTCAAGCCATATCTGGAATCCACCGCCCCAGACCCTTTAGCAAATGGCGCGTGCTGAACCTGGCACAGACCACGAAGTTCTCTTTTAACAGTTGTCAGGTATCTGAAAGGCGAGGTATTACAATCTGAGTGTTAGCCTATTGAGCGATTTTCAGAGTCGTAAAACCAAAACCAGAGTATCGACGCAAACACCACATTGAACCAATCAGAACTCGAAGCAAATACAATTGGCGTCAACCGCGGGAAAACGAGCGCGAGCAAGTCACGTTAGTTTTGGTTTTACATCTGATTGGTTGAGAAAGTGGAGCAAGCATTTTTAACCAATCACAAAGCGTAGTAAAGCAAAGCCAAAATCAACGTAAATTACTTTCGACACTCAATTGAAGAACCGCTCTCTAAAGTGGGCTCAAGCGATAATGTAGCGCGTGATTTCTGGATCGCACAAGTAGCGAGTCCGCTTATCCCGAGCGTCCCGAAAACGCATCCCCTACTTTGAATACGCAGCCTACCTAGGGCCAAGTAATGGGGGCAACGCTGTCGTGCAACTTGTCGCGCCACAATTTTTTACTGCAAGATGAGTGTGTTTGTTTCACCAATCACTTTATACCTCCGTGCAACAAACAACATCAACTTGTTACGCAACAAGCCCGAGTAACTTGCATTAAATATGCTCTTATTTACAGGCATAAAAATTGGTAGAGTGATTAAGTTATAAGACTGACTGCAGGGAGAGTGATTCTCTTTTAGTCAACTAATGTACCGGATGTAGCGAAACACTCGCATGGCTCTCGGTTTAGTCTTTCTACAGACGAACATACTAGGAGTTTTTCACTTTGAAATTTACGTTTAAGGGACTACAGAGTTAATCGTTCATCATCATGAACGGATGTGATCAAACCGACAAAAGACAACGATGGAAAACAAACGGTGCCGATGATTTAATTTTACTGCAGTTACATTTCCCTTTCCCTTAGAGCGTTTCCCGTAATCTTCGGAAAAGCCTATGACAGCATCCAGTTTTATGGCTCTTGTTTCTCCCAACTGAGAAAAAAACCGAAAACAAATGCTATTACAGCGTATCTTAGTAAACGATGATTTTCATATCTACCCGAGTGAGATTGAGTCGCCGATGATAAGACAATTCCTGAACAGTGGATTCACACCAAGTGGAGGTCCTGGACTGCACACCCGTGATGCATTGCGCACCTTCATGTCCGCGGCTCTTACTGGAGATGACCTGGGACAGAGCGATACGGTGCAATATGTATTAAAGGCTATGGACTAGAAATCCCTGTCATTTCCTAAGGCCTGTACGCAGCAGCTTGTTGAATAATTTTAAAAACCAAACTAGGCTATGAGAAATAAGCCAATAAACAACAAGTTCCGACACAAAAGGTGACTTTTTCACTTTTAGTTGGGTATACTTCGACTATTAAGAATTGAGTTAAATTTTTTGGCAGATAGTTCACTAATAACCATTTCTAACTTTGTTATAATAATGGTTTCGACTCGTGCTATTTTGAAGAATATTTAATTTACAGGGCGTCCCCACTAACAACGTGAAATCAGTAATAAAACCCTAAACTGATATGTCACTCCTCACTGAATGTGTGAAGTACTGAGGAAATGATACCCATTTTACAGCGCCAGTTTCCATAATTGCCCGTTTATTAACTCCATTATCTGCTTACTTTGCATTTTGACGTGCCGCCTTAACTCGAGTGCTCCATGTTTGCATCTGTAACGTAGAAAATGTCCCAGCCGGAGGCCGTGCCTGAGCTAGCACTTGGGGCGGACTAAACAGTACTCCAGCCTGGGTAGACATCACAGCTGGTACTTGATATGGTGTCTGAATAGGCACTTGTGTTGGTATTGGTTGTTGAGGTATTACCTGGGGAGGCCCCTGTGTTGGGGCCTGGGGCCAAGTGTTGTAGTCTGGAGGCCATGTTGGAGTTTCATCCATTGTTGGAAAGCTACTGTCCCAGTCATATTCCGAACCGTCGTAAATGTCTTGTCTCTGCAAACGTGCATAAGATCACAAAACACTAGTTTCTAGAAGGCAGCGTAATATTTAGTGAGTGGCCTATTAGGGGGTAGTCATCGTATGCATTCCCCTCTTTCCTTTCTTGACTGTTAGTCAAAGGGAACAAGGGCTTTGTCTGGCACAAATCGCTTTGGGAGAGTCTGCGAGTACAGGGTCAGCGGTAGCCTCTCAGTAAGACTAAAAGCCAACCTCGTCCCCAGGGTATTCTCCTCATTCAAAATGGCGGATCAGCTATTTTGAATGAGGAGAAGGCTCTGGGGACGAGGTTGACTGAAAGCAGTAAAACAGCGTTCGCTGCCGAATATTCACTTGTCAAAAAAACGATACAAACAAACAAGGAAATTAGGTAATCGTACGTTTACAGGCTAGAAACAGAGTTAAACCAATCAGTTCAAACTGACCATGAAACATAAAGACATTTAAATGAGAGCTGGTAAATTAGACAGTATAAGCTAAATAGACTTAAAAAATGAATAAGAAAACCAAGTTAGAATAAGGCAACCAAGTTATCGAAAGTAAAAATTCCAAGACCTCAGCGATATTAAAACTTGAAAAGCAACTTGATCCAAACTCTTGCGCGAACTGCATGGTCAAACTCGCCGAACAAATCTTAGTTTCCACAGAAACGGTTTTCGTTATTCCGTTATTCCAAATAAGAACCATGCAATGGTTCTTCATTTTGATATTCTGCGAAACATCCAGTTTGTTTCCAAAGCTAAACATTGCAACCTGTTGCCAAACACAATGGGCCTTTGTTTCATGTTGACTTAAAAATTACCAAACAAAAAATCACACCTATGAGTTAGCAGACCTTACCCGTTTACCAACTGTCCACCTCTGGTTTGCCCTGATGTAAGATAATTTCATGGACTTCATTTTAGGAAGCCAGAAGTTATTTGTGCGAAGGTAGCTGGGATAAAGCACATTGCTTCTGTAGGTGGTTCCACCCTGTTCCCTCTTTAACCTGTTATTGTAAACTGTTCTGTCAATCGTGAAAACGCGGGAAATTGGAAGCCATAACAAACAAACCCGGAGAAAAACCAACAAACCACGGGACATTTCTAGACATTTTCTGCAACAGTATCAGTAACTCTTCTCTTCAACAACTGCGGTGTTCACCATTTCTCGTTTCATTTTCCCGTTGGAAAAACAAAACGGCACTTCGCATTCAAAGGCCCTCGAGGCAAAACAAATCACGGCATTTCCGCTTTAGAACCGACCTCTAAATCACGCGGTCAAGAGTTTCTTTTTAAATCGAGTGACGTGATCTCTAATCCTGACGAAATAACAATTCAAGGAAGGCGTTAAAGAGGAAAAGAAATTTTAGTGACTGCATAACTGGAATGAAAATTACCCAGGCGTATAGTTCCGAGTGAAAAAAGATACGCGAATTTCTTTTTGATGACACACGAGCTTTGGATATCTTTTTGGTGGTGGAAAAAAAATTGTAAAGCTTCATTTAAATCTTAGTGCAGTTAAGTATTAGTTAAATTAGTAACGTTTCGTTGCATCGAAGTGTTCTCAATTAACTGTACCTTAGCGCCTGAAATTCGATTAGCAGCATTAAGCTTTTGGACCCTGTAGATATCATTCAAGTTAAACAAAGCATAACATTATCTAGTAAGTTCACCAGAGCATATTTTTTCTTTGTTGCTGACCAGCTGTTTCGCGGCAGGTGGCGAGGAAACCTTTCACAAATCGAAAGAGCAAAACTTGCCAACCCAGGCTGGTTATTTTGAGTCAATTTTGTGCTGAAATTTTTCTTAAAATTGTTTGTGTGCCTCGTTTCCCCCTGAGAGGGTGCTTGGATTGCGGGTGGTACGGGTAGTCATGTGGCCTCTCCAGTCCAGGGGTTCCAGCCGGACAAGATGCGTTGGGAAAAGAAGAGCCACCTACTATTTTTGCTCCTTGCTTCAGCTGTTCTTGCTGCTTCCCTCTATCTAAACGTCTCCCCAGCCTCCTACTATTAATTCCCCTCGCTTTTAGCCTTAGAGCGGGCTCTCTATTAGGAACCAAAATTCCTTTCGAGTTAGCGTAGCCAAGTTTAGAAGAAAAAGGACCTGAACGATTGAAGGAACAGAATTTTCTTCTTCTTTTTCAGCTTTTTTAAATTTATGGAAAGTGGAGACCTTCAAGAGGGCTGGCCAATTTTTTTTTAAACTTTCTGTTCCATTTTATTTTGATCACGGAATTTTCGTATTTTGTGGACGAAAATTCGAAAACAAAACATAACGTATCACAAAAGCTAGAAATTTATTCAGTGGCACATATAAAATTCATCAAATATAACGGCATTAGATGTGACTTTGAAAAGTAAAAAATACAGTTAATGTTTATTCAAATTTGTCGATTGGTTTTGCTGTCATTTGCTAGTGTTCCGACTTTGTATCACAGAAAACAAAAAAGTGTATGTCTTTTCGCTGGGCTAAGGCGCGTGTCATTGTTGCCAGGTAGCAGATGAAAACAATCCAGCGAGATGAAAACAATGCAGTTACGAATACCAAAGTTAATAAGGCTTGCGTTACTTTTAGACAATCCATTTTCAGATGTTGTTGATTGACATTGTTTGGATATTTGATTGTGTAATGGTAGCTAAAACTTAAATCTTAAAACAGATTGAATGGACTACGTTGGTTAACACCCGAATGAACGCGTTCTCATGCCATGATAAGAAACGAGCGTGTCGAATCCGAAACTGAATTCTGAATTCTGAATTGTAGGCTACCTGAACGATCCACGTCTGAATATGGATTGTACAGCTTGTACTGTATGATGGAGTCTTTATCCTAAAGGAAAGGAAAATCCAATTTTTGATCGCAAAATCCAACTTTAGATTCGCTGAAAGGAACAAGAAGGTTATCATGATTTAATCATTAGGCCCAGGCGTCTGCTTTCAGTCCTCGTTTTGTAACTCTTCTTTTTCGTTTTCTCCGGCGACATTATATGGTTTGTTCAAGATGCTGGATTTATTCTCATCAATTTTCTCGCCAACTCTGTCAACACCACTTTCAATATCCTCAAAGTTAACTCCTGCATCCGGGTCTTCAGTTTTAGCCTGTACCTGTCCTCCTTTGCGCATGCTTTCTGGTGAATCCGCTGTACTTTTATCCAAGGCGCCGAGGTATTTGCCGGAAGGAAAATTAACTCTAAGCTCCTCAGAAGCAGTTAATACGGATGTGATAATGGAGAAGAACATTGAAACTCCTAATAACACGACAATAGCTCTTAGCAGTTCCATAATTATGCCCACAACATCAGAAGGAGCTTGGCCTGAAAGAGAAATGAAAATAGCGATTTGTTTTGTGACACACTGAACCGAACCAGCGACATATGCAGGTGTTCTGCTAGAATTTCTGCAGCCTCAGCCTTAAGATCAAGAAGTCAGTAAAGTCGGTAAGAGGCAATGTCACGACGTCACAATGTCAGACGATTCGAGGTCGCTCGCTTACCACTCCGTCTCTGTGCGTCCTGGGAACGTCTGAGAATCATGATCAAGCTCAATGACAAGGAACTTTTCCGTTGTTTTTTTGGTCAAAATGTGCTGATTTTATATCTGCTACATTGCTGAGATATGAATTGCATCTTACTCCACTAAGGATGCAATATGAGGTGATTTTGTCTAAGACACAGGAGAGAAACTTAAAACTGAGTCGACTGGAAATGTTCAACCTGAAATCTATTTCCATCCTGGCCATCAATAGAAAACACGTTTATTGATAGCTTCTGTGCACTAGAATAGCCATTTTAACAAAACTGGGCCATTTTTATGTTGCCGTTAATACAAACAGTTTTCTTCGGTTTTCAAAAGACTTTAAAATAGACGACAGAGCCCTTGTGCGCATGCACTTCTGTATTAGAGTGTACTTTTGATTAATTAAGGTAGTGTTTGGAGGGGGGGGTGTTGAGAACAGAACTTATGGAGGTCTAAATCGAATTTCACTGATTCAATTCTCAGGGAAAAAATATTTCTTTCCCCTGCCCCTCCACCACATCCACCCCTTCCCCACAAAGAAAACCGTGATAACATTGATGCTTACAGTCCATCGTACAGTTGCCCTGGACTACCCTTTTTTCTTACCTCCATTTGGCACTAGGTCTCCAAATCCAATGGTTGAGAAAGTGACAAAACAGAAATACACTCCTTCTAGAAAGTTCCATTCTTCTTCTTGCAAATAAAGAAATGCTCCAACGAATAACATTACAATTAGCACCAGTAGTGTCCACATAAGAGTCTTGGTCGTTACTATTTCAGATTCTCGCTTCAACAGTTTTGTTTCAATTAAATAGTGAATATAGCTTATCACTTGATTGACTCGGTCTCCAATGTGACGCAATACCATGAGATTTAAGGGAATTCCAAATAAGGCGAAAACCATACAGAACACACGACCGCCAACTGTGCTGGGAGCCAAGTGACCATAGCCTGGGAAAGGAAAAGAGATAGGAATGGGTCTAGACACAACTAAACAATAGAGCAAAATAAAATCTTTGAAATTAGTATAAAATGAAACTTCTCAAGCCATATCGTACTTGGCTATCCACACAATGTTTTACCGGCGGAGGATCTGAAAGTCAAGGATGTACGGCCTGGTCTCTGCATCAGCCGTGTTGTTTGATTAGACCAGGAACTTAAATACATGTAACTCCATATTACCTCTTTTGACCCAGGTGTATAAATGGGAACCAGGGAGCCGTTGGGGAATCCTATCAAAATACTGGGCATACCTTGGATTAGTGCCCCATCTAGGACAGGGGGCGTGGGGGGGGGGGGGAGCATCAAGTCGCTTGATGCTACGGAAACCGGATCAAATCAGCGGCCTTGTTGAGATTGTTGGATTGGACACAAGACTGACCAGGTACTGAATTTGTAATTTGTTAATTGTACAGCATCAAAAGAGACAGAAAAAATAAAGTTGAAGTTGATACTGAGTGCTTACTAAGAACTTACCTACAGTTGTAACAACACTCCATGTAAAATACACTGAAGCGTAGTACGTCCACCGTGAGGTACACCACTGGTCTGGATCTCCCCCACAACGGTGTTTGACAGCATTTTCAACTTTCTCAACCAAGAAATCAAAATCTTCGGGCGTCATATTGTGCTTCTCTAAGAAAAGCTTTTTCACGGAATTCAACTGTTGTATTTCTAACTTGTCGTTCTCATTTTCGAGAACTTGAAACACAGCGGCCCCGGATAGAAGATAAATTCCCAATAAGGTCGCCAGGCAAAGAAGTCGCTTAGTATCCGAGGACAAGTCGAGTGCCATAAGCCTCCATTGCCTCGAACGATTCGCCCTTAGATGAAGTTTTGAAGGGAAATCTTCAAGCCGTAAAATATAATTTTACCATCATTTATCGCTCGATTGATTGTAAAGTTAACGAGTGGACGCACGCGCAAGCGCAGTGGTCAGCCAGTTCACACGGACACAATAAGCCACCAATCTTATCTGGTACCCGTGCGAAGACAATCACGGGTTGAGACTCAAAGAAAATGGTATTTGCATACAGACCTGTTTAGATTCAGTAAATCGGCGAAAACTTCAAGCAGAAAAAAAACCTCGAATATTTTTCCGCCGAAAATTATCACAAGGATAACTATTGGATACCTAGAGATCTTGTGCATTAATTGGTTACCCACAATATGGGTTACTGGCTCTAATAACCAACCGATATGAAAGTTCCTCGCCCTCTCATTAGACGAAGCTGTCCAAATAAATTGTAGAACCGAAATCTGATTTCCATGAAACTTATTTGGAAAAAACCTTCTGAAATCCTGAATTGTCTCTGTTATAAAAAGATTACTCGGTCAATCTCGTCGGATATGAGCCCGAGTTTACTAAAATAAATGCCACTCTATGCGCTTCGTTGAATTCATAATGCGAGATTCATCGAAATAATTCATTGGAAAAAATTATTCTTGCTAAAGAAAAAGATGGTAAGTGCGAAGCTCGCCGATTTAGTAAGTAATCTGTATTGAAAGGATTATGTCACCTATTTTTAGTATTAGTTTATAAAGATAAAAGGCACATTTTAAAAATCAAAGCTCAAAAATAATTGTTCAGTTTTGTTTTAAATTACTCTATTACTTTTCTGAAACTCTAAATAAATGCTTTTAGCTGCGGGCGGCTGAGAGGGAAATAGATTGCAACTAGAAAAAAAGGATGGAAAAAATTTCTTCTCAAGTTTTCTCCTTGTGTCTTTAGCAAATTGATTATGGTTGTTTCTTCTTTTGAAAATATCACTTGATATCTTCCTCTCGTTGTTCTAGGCGTATTAGTTGTACGACAAAAAATTCGCAGCGCTAATTACTTCAGTAAAGCTGTTGACCAAAAAACGTCAAAATCCCATACGTAATGCCTGTAAATTGTGTCTCGAGCGTGGGACCTGCCTCGTACCCAGGCGTCTCAAATGTGTCGAAAAAACGCAGAAAGAAGAGGCCGCTGGTTAGCTCGCGCAATGGAACATGGGAAGGCTTAGCATTGGCGCAAAGAACCTGCACTAAGGGGCCGTTTACATGATACCGGAATGACTTTCATTCCAGAACCAGTTCATTCCATCCCCATATATTTCTCTGTATCTGTTTACATGATACCGAGACGAAATTTCGTCCCCGCACAAGTCAGTCCGTAATGAGTTCATTCCGGTTTTCATTCCGAATGAAATTCTCGTTCTGGTATGATATTTCATTCTGGTATCATGTAAACTGAAAAAGAACTCCGTTCCGAGATGAAAACGCAAACCGTGTAGTCTGGGGCGAGTGGCGCATGCGTATCGTTTTCAAAATGGAGGACAAATCGGTCGTTTTCAAGATGACTGAGCCGGTCGATTTTGTCATGTGAATGCAGTACGAACTTCATTCTGGAACGAAACTCATTCCGGAATGAAACTCATTCTGGTATCATGTGAACAGCCCCTAAAAGAAGCTCATGCTTGATCCGAAATCCGCTAGAACGCGCCTAGGTACGAGGCAGGCGTGGGACCATCAAAGAAACAATTCCGAGTCCCCGAGTGGGGCCGAACCCGACCAGCGGTCGAATGCTGTAACCAGGTAGGTACATGTTGTAACATTCTGTATTACCAACTGAACTACGGCGAGATTCGTGGAAGCTCCGCGCTACAAGTGCGTGAGTTCGTCCACCGTCTGAATGTCACTACCCCATCCCTTTTTTTTTTGCACTCTCATGCTTATCACGCAGTCTCATCATGAATAATTTCATCTTCAACTTCAAAAGGAAGTTTACTAAGAACCAATTAACTTTTGCTTTCTTGTATCGATCTATTTGGCGCCAGACAATAAGAACCGACTACACTTTTCATAAATAAATTAGAATATTGTTTGGATTAATTGCCGCGTCAAATTGTGTATTAGTAAAAGGCCAAAGGGGACATATCTCGGACTATTAAATTTTGATGTCACTTTATAAATATTGCCGCTTAACTGTTGTAATATTGTCAGAGATTATGGCATCGTAAATTATCTATTATTGCACAGTTGTGTTGTGCAATATTATAAAGGGATTTTACAAAAAGAGAGAGAAAAATTCTCTGAATGGCCTCAGCCATGCAAAATCCCGTCATATATTCTACAGAAACAAGACAAGCGCTAATTGACCATAAATAATTCTCTGCATAGTTGAGATAACATCGTCTCTTTAAGCTTCACGACTCCTGAGACAAGCCAAAGAAGGGTTGCTTGTACAACATACTCACCGCAAGCTGTTCTTTGCACTGCACAGGGCAGTTTGTTCTAACTTTTGAATCTGAGGATGAAGTCCTGAAGTGTGACTGCTCGAATGAAAGCTACTGAGCAGTACTTTCCTGTGGTGTATTTATTATGCTGTATAGGGTGGATCTTACTTTTGAGTCTGTGGATGAAATCCTAAAGTGTGACCATTCAAATGAAAGCTACTGAGCAGTACTTTCCTGTGGTGTATTTATTATGCTGTATAGGGTGGATCTTACTTTTGAGTCTGTGGATGAAATCCTAAAGTGTGACCATTCAAATGAAAGCTACTGAGCAGTACTTTCCTGTGGTGTATTTATTATGCTGTATAGGGTGGATCTTACTTTTGAGTCTGTGGATGAAATCCCAAAGTGTGACCATTCAAATGAAAGCTATTGAGCAGTACTTTCCTGTGGTGCTGTTTTTATTTTGTACAAGGTGGTTCTAACTTTTGAGTCTGTGGATGAAATCCTTAAGTGTGACCGTTCAAATGAAAGTAATACAGCAGTACTTTCCTGTGGTACTATTTATTATGTTGTACAAGGTGGTTCCCACTTTCGAGACTGTAGATGAACTACTTGCGTGTGACCTATTGAGCATTTCTTTTCTGCGGTACCACTTTTCCACGCGATCATTTGAGAAACTTTGTATTTTTAGTCATAATATTTTCTATAATATTTTCTTATCTTAAATGCACGTGTCAAGTATTATAACTTTGTGTCATATACAAGTGTCTCATCGACAGCTTCTTGATCTTGGTTATAAACTCCCAGTCCACAGTGTTCAGGCGTGTTTTTATCTAATACTGTTTCGCCATGTTCTAGCCGTTGGTTTGTTTTCTCAGCCACTATCTCCCACACATCAAGTTGATCATCAAGGCCTTCTTGAGCCAGATTACCGATACCCAAATCAAAATAATCAGGAAAGTTTTCTTCTCTAAACTCTTCCACGAATTCGCCGGTTTTAGGACACATGCGAGATATTTTTCGTAGCACCACTTCATTACGCATCGGGTTTACAACCCGTGAACACCTCGGAGAAACTTCAACAGTTTCTTGCCATTTGCAAAGTAGAACTTTCAAAGATCGGCGACATTGACGAATGCGAAATGTGTAGATAAACGGGTTGCAGGCTGAGTTTATAAAGAGAAAAGGAAGAGAAATTCGTCGGCAGGGTAAGAACCATTCGCCTTCCACACAATGAGAACAGTGTACTTCAAATAGGGTCATTATATAAAAAGGAACATGAGACAAAACTAGAAAGAGAACAATAAGAATAGCGGTGAACGCGAACTGCTTGTCAATATCAAACCTGTTTTCGTTCGCGTTGAAAGAGCTCTCGCTAGCGCCAGAACTCATCGAACGCGTTCGACGTCTGTGTTTGCGCAAAACGCGGAGAAGCACAAGGTTAAAAATCACTACAGCAGTGAGTGGAAAAGTCATATTCAGGTGCAGCTGTAAAGTGTAATAAATTCCCATCGGAATACGACTCAGCTGAAGAAGACAAAATATGAAGGAATGTGACACGATGCAAACTACACAGGCCAGCGTTTTTCGTCCGCTTGCTCTTGCGCGGTAGTAAAACGGTAGCGTTACGGCAATAAGACGTTCCCCGGACAAACCCATGACTAGTAGAGTCCCGTTGTTGATCGCGAAGAGACTAATAATAGTCTCAAAGCTTCCAGTCAGCGGCGGGGTTTGTACGCGAGAATCACACGAAATTTCGTTCAGAATATGAAAAGTACTAAGAACTGATCCTGTTAAAAAGTCGTTGACTGCCAGAGCAGCGATTAAAACCGTGATTGGCTTGCGAAAACAGTTTAATGGATCCTTGTACATGACGTAAAGCAAAACACCATTGGCCACCATTGCGAACAGCGACAATATTCCAGCCATTATGGCAGAACATATGCATATTGCGATCATGAAGCTGTAAGACGTAAGGAATGATTCCGCAGTACCACTTTTTTACTCCTGTGATTTTTCAAGCGTGGAGGGGTAATTTTGAAAGTATCGAGGTACAAGCGAAGGATTTCATACAACTCTTAATCACCCTTGGCTGAAGTCTGGCAAGCTGTTTCAATACTTCACCACAATAGAATTGTAATCGACCCAAAGAAATTCAAATTTTCTATTACACGTGCATTACTTAATAATTGGTGTGTTGACCAGGCGCAAAGGTACGCTTGGCTGAACAGCGCTTGTAGTTTTGTAATGAGTTCATTACCAGGAATTAACAGCGAAACAAAGATAAAAGCCGACATTTTTACGCCTATTAAATCTATTTCAATCAAAATGTTTTGCGACTTCAGGCACGCGGCCAAGCCTTTCATTATTCGTATTACCCTCGGGATAAAGATTATTGGTTTGGCACCAAAAATTATAAATGTAAAATCAGTTGCTTAGATGAACGTTCGATACAGTGCGTAAACGGGTAGCCAAATTTTTCTCCAAAAGTATGGCCCCTAACAAATAAAAGAACAATTTTTTATTACCTAAAGAATTGGACACCATTGGTAGACAGTTTTTGGTATTAATCGAACCTGCAATCAGGCCTTATTTTCTATTACTAAATAACTAAGATACTATGCGCGCTCTGATTGGCTAAGAGGTGTGTTTGATGTGAGTATGCAAACACAGTTGCGACGACATGATCTTTGGGAGGATAAAGTTAATTTATAAAAGCAATAGAAAACTTTTTCCTGTGTGTGCATAGCCTGATATAAACACTCGAGGGGTTGGGAGAATTCTTGAAAGTTATGCAAACCCTCGACTTCGTCTCGGGTTTGCATAACTGTCTCGGATTCTCCCAACCCCTCGAGTGTTTAGAACAGGCTATGCACACACAGGAAAAAGTTTTCTATTGCTTAAACTTATGTTTTTGTTTACAGCTGGATGTTGAAGAGGCCCTCTTTTCATTCCGCTTTTACTCGAAAAGTCCATGGGTGTTCCATCGAAACAAACCAAGTGTGTTGTTATCAAAACCAAGATCGATCGATTGTAGGAGGTGGAATTTCTAATGATTAAAATTTATATTTTTAATGGTTGAAAAATGCATTTGTATTTTTGTAGCATACGGGTACTATGCAGTGAGGTGAATAAACTTTTCAGACAACAAGGCCAATTTAAAAAGGAAAGAAAGGACACAAACAAAGCAAAAATTCGAGTTATCCGGGAAATACTCTTGGAAACGGGAAGATTATGAAATCATCTTCGATCGATCTTCATGTAAAAGTTTGTTGGCTATATGTTAACGAACCATTTGTATAATTTCAGGGCTAAAAGTAAGGTTTGCGTTTGTGCGCGGCACACTACAACTGAATAAACGTTGACGGACGAGGAAAACAATAAAAATAATAAAAATCACTATAATAATTACTTTTTGGTCGACAAATTGTACTTTTGAGATATTCCAAAAAACAAGACTTAGAGATCTGAACTACATTTCAAGACTTCACATCATTATTCTAACCATGAAATATGAGGCTAGTTGAATCTGACAAAAAAACAAGGAACAGAGATTTTCTGGCGAAGTAAGGAAAATAACTTCGTTTCAGCAACCTATAGACATTTTCCCAAAGGTCATTAGCTGCCTTATTTTTATCACGTGCCATTAATCTTCTGTAGAAACAGAGATTAACCCTAAACATCAATGTATAAAAGTGTTTAGACCTAAATTGCATCGAGCAGTAAAAAGCTATGTCAGTGTTTAATATTCGCCAAGTTCTGTATTCGTGATTGGCGTTCTGATGTCTCAGGCAGCTAAATTTCAGGGCTAATTATGAAGAGGAAATACTTCTATTCTGTTGCGAGTTATACATACTAAAAGAAGAATAACCATGAATTAAAAAAAAAAACGAACACAAGTTGTGAAGCTAAACAAGGTATTCTACGCTGCTTTTTTGACTTTCTTCTTCACTCCATTTTTAGGGTTTGTGTTTGCAGTTGTCTTTTCTTGCTTTTCACCTGCAATTAAACAACAAGTATGAGCTTAGTGTAAAAAGCCATGAGAATAAACACATTCTAGTGACATAAACCATAACTCCCTTGTCACATGCCATTTGAAGGCATCACGACAAGAATCGTTACTTTTATCCAATAGAAACTGACATAGCAAGCAATATGTAAAATAATTTTAAAGATCTTAACCTACCTCCCCAAATAAACATGGTCTTCCACTTGCCCACGAAATAAAAGAATGCAACAACACAGGCAGCCACAGTAAAGAAAGCTATTCTACCAGAATTTGGCATCAAACGAAGAAATGGATATACCCAGAACTCTGCCACATAGGCAATCCATGTGATCCTGTAAAAAAATAAAGTTTTTTTTTCTGTTTTCAAGTATGACACATCACACAAATTGCTATTGCCAGCTACTTCCAATTCAAGTATGAGAAAGTGAATAAATTAGATGGTCATTCAGATCTATAAATCATTCTAAATTATTCATTACAATTTCTTGATAATTATTACTGTCCATTTCAAGAGGTTGTAAAATGCATATGCACATAAGGAAAGTCTAAAATCAACTTTAAGTGATAAATTCTAAATCATGCACCTCTTATTCACATGCATTTGCTATTTGCAGATTACAGCAAAGGGGAAAACAGTGGGGGGGGGGGGAGAGAGGGAGAAACAGGGAAACAGCAAGGAGCAGAGGGACAGGGGGACAGGGGGACAGGGTGACAGGGAGACGAGGGGACAGGGGGACAGGGGGACAGGGGGACAGGGGGACTAGGGGACAGGGGGACTGGGATGGGCAGAAAGATAGGAAGAGACAGGGAAACATGGAGGGAAAGGGATACAGAGGGGATCAGGGAGACAAGGAGAGACAGGAAGACAGGTAGGGAGGATCAGGGTAGGGATGACATAGTGGTGAGAGCGCTCGCCTCCCACCAATGTGGCCCGTGTTCAACTCCCGGTCCCGGTGTCATATGTGGGTTGAGTTTGTTGTTGGTTCTCGTCCTTGCTCCGGTTTTTCCCTCTCCTCAAAAACCAACATTTGCAAATTCCAATTCGACCCTGAACCCGAGGGCCACAGGATTGTCAGTCCCAGACTGTTAGGTGTCACCCTCGTTAAACAAAGTTGATTGATTTTCTTTTTAATTAGGGACAGGGAGACAGGGAGGGACAGAGAGAGGGAGGATCAGGGAGACAGGGAGAGACAGAAAGATAGGGAGGGACAGGGAGAAAAAGAAACAGGAGGGTCTAAATTACCTCCAATCCATACCTTTAATCCCAGTTCTGCCCCCCCCCCCCCCCCAATGCTCCTGCTTTGCACTTTCCCTAAGTACTGCAAAATATTTTGCAATGTTGGAGTTTTTTCCTGTTTCTCCAACTTCTCAACGCCGTAAGAAACTTGCTTCCTGTCCCTTCTTTTCCTTTCCACCCGCTAACTGTCCAGGTCTCCCCTGGCCCACCTCCTAGTGCCAAAACCATACCCTTTTCTCTTCAGGTCTCCATCCACCCACCCACCCCTCCTCACTACATATATAACTAAACACCTTTTCCCCTAGGACTCCCACCCTCACTACAACCAATGTACTACCCTAAGGTTAACCTTAAAGCATACTAGGATAGGAACACTGTTATGGCCAAGCCATTCAAAATTCTAAGATTTGTTGTGGTATGTCTCGTGTAGGAACAGTAACCACATCATCAAAACGAAAATAATAATAATAATACATGTAATAATAATAATAATAATAATAA
Source organism: Siderastrea siderea (assembly GCA_964030785.1). Lineage (NCBI taxonomy): Eukaryota > Metazoa > Cnidaria > Anthozoa > Scleractinia > Rhizangiidae > Siderastrea > Siderastrea siderea. Next base: position 41,664,680 of record OZ034974.1, read on the forward strand.
TAATAATAATAATAATAATAATAATAATAATAATGAAAATGATAATGATAATGATAATAATAAGCACTTAATAACTGGCCCCAAGGGAAACAGTGAGTTTTGTTTCCCCGGAACCCTCAATGTTCCCCAAGGGGAAGACTCCCAACTAGAAAAATAGAACAAATGACAGGAGTTAAGATCCATCTTGTTTAGCTCTTCAAAGCTTTGTTGTAAGTTTTGTTCCTTACAGAACTCTTTTAAGGTTTTAACAGCATTTTGTGTCGCTTTGTTTGTGGATTTCAAGCTTTTATCCCATATCAGTTGATCAATTGCTTCTTCTGTTCGGACTTGAAAGCCAGGGCAAAGCCGTTTTACAGCCATGACGTAGAAAAAATTATCTTCTTCACGTGGATGGACACAAATTTGCCAGTTTCAAGGCGCACGACCTGATCATGTGGGAGTTGAAAGTCAAGTTGTTGTTTCTCTAGGGAATTAGTGAGTTTTGTTCGCCCTAAGCAGTTAGACTGTTTTTACCCGTTCTTGTCCAAAAATTATCAAAAAAGGCGTTTGAGTTGGGAGGTATAACAAAGATGATTGTTTGCTTGCAATAGCCCAGTACACATAATCTTAAGCTTTCACATCAATATGGTAACATACATTACATGTAGCAATGCCGTCAAAGCAAGGTACTAACCATATCAGATAGGTGGCACAAAAGGCAGCCAGCAGTCCCAGGCCAACATGATTTCTTGGATATTTGTGTTTTATGAATGCACCTTCTATAATGATGACAACTGCACACCATGTATGCTGCAAACAAAACAATAACTACTGTCACCCACTTGCCAGATACAAACGAAAAGCAAAAATTGATTGAATAATATTTGGTTGACATCTTGATGACAACCTGCACTTAAGCATCTTGCAGGCACTCAGGTAGAGGCAAGGCAAAAATTAGAAATTAAAGACATGTAAAAATACAGCATTAAAAAGGAACTGAGGATAGAAGAGGTGACAGCAAACGCCTCACCCCAATTCACTAATTTTTCTGCACATTTGTTTTTTTCTTTGCCAATGATTCCTTCTATTTTGTTGCCTGAAGCAAGCTGACCTGAGCTATGGTTTCAAAGAATTTGGCTTTGTTGCAGAAATCAAGGAGGATTCTTCAGGGCAGCAAATGTTTTTCTTACTTCTTGAGTGTGTCAACCTTCATCAGTGTTCCAGATTACTTCATATATAGGCACAGGGTCAATAAGGAATTTTGAGGGGTCTTGAAATAGATGTGGATCTCTTCAAATCTTCCCAAGTTGACCATTCATTTTGTCGGGTCATGTTGCCAGCTTTGTCAGGTTTTTGACCCGAGACCCCTCTCTTATCTGGAAGACTGCTTCATGCAGTTGCCTTTTTTTAAATAATGGAAGTATAATACAAGTAGTCAGACATCCACCAATAAATTAAATAACCCAATACAGATTCTAAAATACAGCTGCAGTGAGCAGAAAACTAATGTTCAAAAACAACAAAAGATAAAAAATAATATTATTCCTTGTTTTGACAGTGATAAGAGAATATAAATCTACATACCAAAAGGTGATTCAACCATGGTGGAAAAATCTTATCCAAGGCTTGAGGAAAAATAAGCTCTCTATCTATCATGTAAATCCCCCAAAATGAAGATGCTACAAACTAAAATTGAAAATGTGTAGGACTTAGCAGATAGCAAAAACTGAAGGGCTGAAAGGCTTCATGCAGGAGAGATGCAAGTGATAAATTAGCCTAAATCAAGCATTCTGCTTTTATGTTGGCCATTTCTGGAATGAGTGGCAGAGGAGGGAGGGAATGTAAGGAGAATAAAGTTGGAAAAGGAAAAAAGTAACTAATAATTTCAATAAAGGTTCTGATTATTAAATAAACTTGACTATTTACTGTATATCCAATTAGGCCTAAAAAGCCAGTACCAGAAATGGAGAAATTTGTGCTAAATTTTTAGGACAATCTCCCACAAGAACCTATTGTATCATCAACATGTTAACACACAAAGGCTAAGGATTCACAAGAGCAGATCATAGGGCATTTTAGCATATAAAAATAGGATTAATTGGAATTATTTGCAAAAGTTATGACAGATAGCATGAATGATTGCTTACCACACAAATAGGAAATGCGAATGAGGCAAACATTAGATCACGCAGTTTGACAAGCCAGTTGTCTTCTCGTCCCTTTAAAAGGGTTAGTACATCTGCCATGGGTGCAATTATGAAGTACATCAACTGGATAAGCTGGAAAATTAAATACCAAACAAACATTTTACTTATACGCACAGTTAACCTTAAGTAGACTCAATCTTTTGCTTGTATCTAACTTTCCACAGACTTATTTGCAATCAGGCTAATATTATTTTGCTGTTATGTACATGCAATGCCAGATGGCTGTTACAAGGACTGGATATGTTGTACACGTTTGCTTGAAATTCAAATCAAATATGGCAACCAAATGACAAGGTTTTGGAACAAAACTAGCTACTTTTGTAGCCATGTATGTAAATAATTAAAGGAATGAAATGAAAGGAAATGCAAATGAGAAATGAAAGGAAATGCAAATGAGGTGTTTCCTTATCAAAAAGAGGTTTATTTTATTACGTCTTTCAGCTGTTCAATGCATTGCAAACTGTGAAATTCAAAACCCCACTGATGATTTCATTTTTCACTGCCATCAGTCATAATTGCATCAACAAACAATACACCATGAAAAATCCTCATAGCACAGCACATCGAACTTGACCTTTGTACCCCGTTAAGCTGCTAAAACGCTTGGCGGCTGTAAAAAATGTTACCTTTGGTTGTATCTTCAACTTCAGAGCTCACATATTATCCAAAAATACAGTAATGCATGGTTCAATTCTACCTGTTACCATCCCCCCCTGGGCATACCCCCGGGGACCTGCAATTTTTTGCCTCCTTGGTGGTCTATACCCCATCCCCAGGCACGCGGAAAGAGAAAATTCCCCACCCCCGGGACTCCTCATCGACCACAAATACGTCGTTTTGTGTTCAAAATATAGATAACAATATTGATTTCTGCACAATAGCAAAACCAGACGTTTTGACAAGACCTTAAACGCTTTTCTAGAGTTTATTGGACGAAGGACACTACATGTATGATATAATTAAAACATGAACACTATATTGAAAAAAGAAAGCTGAAGAAAACACTTGAACTGCACTGACATACGGCTGGCGAGTAAAGAAATGTTCTTCGCTACATGTCAGTTTATCTCAGCTAAATATATATAGCACATACGCAAAAGAGGTCTGGTGAACAAATTGATGGCAGCATTTCAAAGGAGTTTTCCTCAGTTGTTTCATAAGAACACTGGACTGAGATCTCTATTTAATAGAAAGCCGTGCATCCGTTTTTATAGAGTCTATTAAGTCGTCTTATTATATTTAACAATTAGATTATGAGCTCGAGATTTCTATGAGCTCAAGAGCGAATAATCTAATTGTTTTAGTATAAATCTCGATTAATATTCCACTAAAGTGAAAAGTTTTACATCATTGCACTGTTATTTTGAAGTATAAGACTGAGCCTGTCACTCACCTTTTCGCTACTCACTATCTATCACGGAATAGATAGCGAGTAGGGTAGCCAATCACATTGCAGCATTTATGATGGAACACTAGTAGATTTATACTAAAAGCTTATGTAAATACGCTGAAGAAATATTTCTTTGTTTGTGACGAACGCCTTCCATTCGAGTACCCATCATCAAACGCACATTCTTTCAACAATTTATAATAAACGCTCATTCGAATACAGATTTTAATTTTTAATTCTATAGAGTTTCCCTGGAAATAGGCACTCTTCTCCACGCTGTCCGACGCCATCATGTCAACCGAGAAAATGACGTACTTCACAAGAAAAGCAAGCTATTTTTGATTTGCCCCGCCCCCTACCCTCGGGACAAGACCGCTTCAAACAATTCCCCACCCCCGGGCCCAAAGGGCTGGACTTGTCCCGGGGGTTGCCCAGGGAGGGGATGGTAACAGGCAAAATTGAACCATGCATAAGTCAACTTGCCCAGATTTCTAAAGTTGTTCATGAGAGTTTGGGGTGGATGGCATTCAGGCATGAGATTCACACTTAATAAGTACATTTTAATTGAGCTTCACGCATGTAAGCTTATATGAATCCCCTGTAACACCAGTATAAAGGCAACTTAGCTTACTTTAATAATATAAGCTTACAGTTCACAAACAGCATAATAAATTGTGATGAAACCGGCCTCGTACCACGAGTGTCGATTAAGCTTATTAAACACGAATTAGCCTTGTAAATTAATCGGAATGTTTGAAGCTAGTAAGATGTATTCGTTGAGTTCTCGGTCAAAGTGTAGGTAAACCTTAAAAGCACCTGAAGCATGTAAAAATTCCTTTAACTCTTACCAAATTTAAAAATGTCAGATACTTGAAGCGCCCTCCATAATTCTGGGTATGATCTGTGACAATCTGCAAATCATGATACGTTCCATAAATGTAATAAACGCCACATCCTACGTGGAACAACCCTCGATAAACCACCATGTTTCAAAGTTTCACAACTTCACACCTCGCCGGCCGGGAGTCCTGGCCCCCAGCTGAAAACAATGGACTATGATCTGCCCGATCTCTATTAATAATTAAGCCTCTAAGAAGATAACACTAGCTTTTCTTATCCCGGGATCCCGGCTTTATAGTCTTTAGATTAATCAAACTTACCACATTTAATACTGTTAAAAACTTCCATCGCCCACCATAGGTAGCACGGGTAGGAGAATCTAGTTTCAAGTCTTGGTAAAAAGTAAATGTGAAAAGGGCCGCTCCAAGTACATGAAAAGTGAATCCCAATTTCCCTCCAGCCGTAGAGGATGCCATATCTGCCGAGTGTTTACAAACGCCCCTGCCTTCCCCTCCCCTCCCTTGCCTGTATGGGGGGCTACTATTTGTGCCCGCACTAAAAATGTCAGCGCAAGACATTTCAATTTATGCGCGATATTTTCCGGTCTGTGTATTAATTGCGCAGTCTCAAAAATGGCGGACAAGAAGTGAAAAAGTAGTATCAAATATGTAGTCGCTTTTGCTTTAGCATGCTCAGAGTAGACTTTGGTCAAAGCTTGTTGGACCATTGCGGGGTCTTGATACTTGTACAACCCGTGGGATACATAGGAGACAAACCATTCAGAGCTATTTACGACGAAATTTCGCAGTACCGACGGGCGCAGGTACCGAACACGACTAGGACTCTTCATTTGAGATATTCGAAGAGAGTTACCCCTCAGTTTATAGAGTGGGGAAATTTTCATTTTCATAAGCGAGTCTTGGGGCTCATCTGCGTTGGTAAATGTTCCGAGATTAACGAGGTAGAAAAGCTGGAAAAACCTGTCAATGAGATTAAGAATCCTTTCAGTGCAATTTTGCTGAACACGAGATGCTTCGTGTTTGGTTGCAAATCTACTGACGATGTCAAGATCAGGAAAGATTTTGCTCTCATTGGAGGCGAAGATCACACCAAGAGTCTACAGAATAATTTAGCAGACTTTGTGGCTTCTTTGTTCAATGTTTTGGAATCGAAGAGACTTAGCAAATTATCAGAGAAGGTTGATAAGATTGTTCTCATCCAAGCTCCAGTGGAACATGAAACCTTTGGAGCAGAGAACGACAGCAGGTAACTATTATTGGGATGTTCCTTGTGTGAGTTCCACGGCATTTATATTAGTTAATTTTTGAAAAGAATGTATCTGAAAGCTTATGGAATTTAGAGGGTTAAGACAGTTGTACTGTGGGCTGAGAGAAAGGTAATTGAACAGTCAACTCCTGTTGTATTGGAAAACTTCAACTTCTGTCTGTAATAACAGCTTGGTTACGTAGCAAGATGTTCATAGTAATGCCGTTGGTAAGAGCAAGGCATCTGTATTATTGGGGTGCCTGTGATAAATAAGTTTCTTTTATAGCATGGTGTCTGCAAGGGAAGAACTGCAAACATGTAAAATAAGACTCATGAAGATTTTCAGTTTTAGCAACCAGAAGAAACGAGTGCAAGTACTCTTTTACTGAATACCCTGCAATCTCTGTCTTATCGTTGCCTGACTGGCTGGTTGGCTGACCTTAACTGAATGTCTGACCATCCAAATAACTGTCACCAGACCTATTGAGTAACCAGGTCTGACTGACTGACTGACTGACTGACTGACCGTCTAACTGGGTCACTTGGCAGACTTATTGAATAACCAGGTGTCTGACTAGCTGACTAACTGACCAAATGATTGGCTAACTGACTGGCTGGTCACTTGTATGTTTGACCATCCAACTAACCAACTGGGTCGCCCAGCCCCGTTGACTAACAACCAGGTGTCTGACTAACTGACTGACTGACTGACTGACTAAAGGACTAATTACCTGACTGACTAACTTGCTGATTAAATGTCTGACTGATTGACCAGCTGATTAAATGACTGACTGACTGACCAACTGACTGACTGGCTGGTTGAATGACTGACCGACTGACTGTCTGACTGTTTAAATGACTGACCGACTGACTGACCAAAAACTGTCAAACCAGCTAGTGGCTGCCTGGTTGTCCAGTTGATAAGTCAAGTCAGTTGGTCATTTAGTCATAGTTAAATGAACCAAAGATTGTTCAGCTGATTAACATGGCAAATTTGTTATTTTATTTGACTAGCGTGACTGACTGACTGACTGACTGACTGACTGACTGACTGAATGACTGACTGAGTGACTGACTGACTGACTGACTGACTTACAGACTCATTGACAGACTCATTGATGGATTTTAAAAATGATTGATATTTATTTTTGATTAATTTGAATACCACCCAAGACCTGTTATTCACTTGTTAGATGTTCAAAAACAGGGCTTGAAATTTACAGTTGCAAATGTGCAATTTGCGACTGGTTTGAGGACATTTGCTCCTAATAAAAATAACTTAGGAGCAAATTTGTTCCTTCAACTTTTGGCCCATTTTCATAATAAAGACATTTTCTGCTCCTTGTTAGACCAAATTTACTCCTGAAATTTTGGACCTACCCTGGTAGAAATCCTATACAGGATCCTACAGGATCCTGTAAGTTCACACAGGATCCTACCCAGGATCCTAAATGGCACCATGTTGTTTAGGATCCTACTCAGGATCCTGTAAAGTCTTTCAGGATCCTGCTTAAGATTGTCTAGGATCTTGCTTAGGATCCTGTAGGATCTTGTTTACGATCCTGTAGGATCCTATAGGATCCTATAGGATCTTGCTTAGGATCCTGTAGGATCTTGTTTAGGATCCTGTAGGATCCTATAGGATCTTGCTTAGGATCCTGTAGGATCCTACAGGATCCTGTAGGATCCTATAGGATCTTAAACAGGATCCTAGAGGATCCTATAGGATCCATCCTAAACAAGATCCTATAGGATCCTACAGGATCTTGTATAGGATCTTATCAGGATCCAGGGCAAAATTTTTACCAGGGTAGGAGCAGAATTGCACCTGGGACAAAAAAAAATTATTTTCGAGGCCTGTTCAAAAAACTGATGATGTTTTCTTTGCATTTCCTTCATTTAGAACAACCAAAAGAAGAAGCATTGGTAGATCCAAAAAGTACACTGGTGATTTGTGTATGTTAGCAGGTTTACCTCAAGAAGCCCTTAGTCAATATCTTATAGCTACAGAACATCTAAGAGCTGTTACCGATTTGTTGTGGCTTGCTGGAGCATTAGAGGGACAGTGTGCTGCGTCAGTGGTGTTAAACACAAATGAAGCAGAAAAGGGCATAAACTCATTGATTCTGCCAACAGAATGTGCAGCAAACGCTGTGAATTTAACTAATAATGGTCTAGGAAATGAGGTAGACGAATCAAAGTTTCGTAATCCTCTGCCTCTTAGTGAAGAAGAGATTGTTGAAAGATTATCTGAAGCTTTAAAGCTTTACAGCAGGGTAAGTACAGTATCCTTTAGAACAGTATTTATTTAGTTAAACATATTAAGCTCCACCATGATCATGAGAATTATCCTAACTGATCCCAATATATGATAAATAAACTAGCAGTTAAGAGATGCTAAGGGTGTATGTTTTCTCACATACTGATAAGAAAATAATCATACATGTACAGTAGTCTTCTGAGACTGATAGATGCATACTAGATAAGAAGAACTTTTAATGTAAATGTTGCTCATTTTTCTTTGCATGAGTATTACATGTATATTATGGTTGTAAGTGGAGCTTATTTTTGATCCTGTGAATGAAACCCTTACATGTAAGTTCAATCATCTTTCTGTAGTCATGTTTATAATGCTGTGCAATGTTTGAGTCAGTGAATGAAATAATTAAGTGCAATTAGGAGACCTGGTCTCTGAAGATAACGAGCTCATTACAAGACATAAGCTAAGGGAATTTAATATCTCTCCGCTAGACGTATTTAAATGAGGCTAACTGAAATTTAGGCAAGGTTAAACTCGAGACAATACTGGTGGGCCAGCGGTTGCTCTCCTGAACTTGGGGCGGTCTTAGGGTTTTATCAGGGGCTTCAGTTATTTTACAGCTCTCCCGCGGAGGTCAAGCCATTTTACTCGCGTGTTCTTTCGGGCAGGACGGCCGATTCGCCTTTTCTTTCCCACCCTCCCTTTCCCATCGGTGAGTATCAGTAAGTATTTAGTGTTGCCTTTCCACTGAGTTTCTCTCAGTGTGACGGTGCCTGGTGGTTGCCGCTCACAGGGTTGTCATGGTTACCTGTCGCGCTTGCTGGCGGCTTCCACATAGACTCAGGCACCATCCCCACACTCATCTATTGGTGATGAGTTTAAACTTTGTTGTGTAATTGATGCCCTTCCTGCAGAATGGCGTAGATTTCTAAGAACATACAATTATAGTGATATCGAGCCCTTCAACTTACAAAATCAAACCCAGTTACAGTTAAACGGGCAAAACGTTTTAATTTCTAAAGCTGTTTGGAAGACTATCTACAGTGTACAAGGAACTTCGAAATAGAATCATTACTCCACCTACAGCTCAGCTTAAATACAACGCTTTGTTCAAAAATGATGATGAATTGAATTGGAAGAAAATATATCGCTTACCACATCGTGTTGCTTTAGACACAAAATCGCGGGAATTTCAATATAAACTTCTCAACAGATGTCTTGCAACAAATGTCCTCCTATGCAAAGTTGGACTAACATCATCTCCAGCCTGCTCCTTTTGCGGGAAGGCAGACGAATCTCTCGAACATATCTTTTCAATGTCATTAAAGATGTGTTTATTGTTCATCGTGGTGTAAGATAGGTAAGATGAACGTTTATTCGTTTGTCTCACGATGGAATCGCTTTGAGTTGTTGATCGCGACGTTTTGACTGCAATACTGCTAGTCTTCATCAGGCGATGAGGTCAATTGTTTACGTGTCGCTATTTGTAGCATGGTGGTTCGCTGCTATTGGTGCATTTTGATCCTCATTATTAATCCGACTATTAGATGTTGTTCCCTCACATGTACCAATAGCAGCGAACCACCATGCAACAAATAGCGACACGTAAACAATTGACCTCATCGCCTGATGAAGACTAGCAGTATTGCAGTCGAAACGTCGCGATCAACAACTCAAAGCGATTCCATCGTGAGACAAACGAATAAACGTTCATCTTACCTATATCTTTTCAACTTGCCACTATACCGAGAAGTTTTGGGGAGAAGTTATAAAATGGATGGGCCAGCAGAATATTCAAATTAAGGTATCATGGTACCCCAAAATTGACCATGCTTTCGAAAAATACACTTCTGTCATTTTCAGATAGATATTATTCAAACCTCTCTTTTACAAAAAGTTTCAGAAGAAAAGATTGTTTCTACGCAAAGTTATGGACAAAAAAAGATTTGTGGCATTAATTTTCTCTAATCATGTGTTGACAGTTATCTGTCAACAACGCTGAAAATAGCATGTGACATAACAGGGCCCCGACTTTTTGGCACGCGATCGATTGCGTAGCAGTTCCCGCTTATTTTGAGTGTGTCTACAAAGTGGCTTCGATCATATCTGTGAAAGAGAGAGAGAGAAAAAAGATCGAGCGTTGAGGAATTACTTACGCTTCCTGATTCCTCACTTGTCAGTGTGATAAGCTTCGACTGCCAGCTCACTTTTCGTAACGCGAACGGCGAAAAACAATCCATCCATTCAAATTCCATAACACAGCCAGATGTATCAACTTGGAATCAACTTGGCGCAAAAGACGGCATGTCCAGGAAAGTACGGAATTTGTCTCCAGTAATAAAGAAGTTTATTTTTTTCCCAATTGCTCGCATCTCTGACAGGATGTTCTCTCTTAGATCTTGAGCCGAACACGTGGTGGCTTCTTCGCAGATTTCAATGTGCTTTCCTTTCGCCTTTCCTTTCGTCTTTCAGGTCCCGGCTTGGGTAGTCTTACCCAGCTCAAACAATGATGCCTTCGGCATTTTACAGCTGACGTGATATTATGACTTTAAAATTTCCGTTTATTGCGTTTGAAGACCCTTTGAACGGCACTCGTACTCAACGAAAGTCACTTTCCAACATAAAAACATGCAGAATTTGACACCATTCTTGTCAGCATGTTTGTGCTATTGTTGTAAGGCGGTAAGTTGAGCCTCCCCTTTGTCAACGGCAGGTAATTATCCTGACACCTAGGTGTTTTAATCTCCTTAGACCGGAAAAAGTTTCCAAATCATATTTTGGCTTTTTTCTCGAAACTAATTTTTCAAGAAATTGGGCGCACATTTTAAGTTCTCGTTCAGCGAGTTTTCAACCATTTTAGCTCAAATTTGGCGACAATGTTGCCACATAATTTGACACCAAAACCGTGTCTCTGAATTTTATTTTTTGCTTTCATTCAAAAGTTATGAGCCGTAAAAGAAAGAGGAGAGGTGTTTCTTCGAACTTCAAAGTTTAACTGAGTGCAGAAAATAAACCAGGCCAGATACAAAAATTCCGAGACACGGTTTTTGAGACAAAAGTGTGAAGAATTCGGCGCGATGTTCGTCTTTCTCTCCAGATCATCCTCGACTGGAGCGGAACCGATTTTGTGAACGATGTACTTTTTAAAAACGTAGTCTCTATTTTCGACACAGTTGTCTGTTTTCTTTATCTAAATACGTTTTTGTAATCTTCAATTATTAAGCTTTCAGAAAATATATAGTTTGTTGGGGTCCTTGTGAAACGCCTGACGCTCAAACGGTAAAAACGCAATGTTGTCATTTGGGGTACCCTGATACCTTAAATCCTTTTCTCTTAAAGATATAACGTTAGGCATAGCCGACGAAGAGGATTTGTTTATCAACCACATTTTGTTAATTGCAAAGAAACATAATATATTGGTGTAGATGTAGTAAGGCTAAACCATTTATTATTACATTTAAGGCTCAAGTAAAGAAAATTTATCAACTTGAAACCAGTAGTGCTAAATCGAGTAATAAATGGCCAATCCATGCAAAAAATGGGGCAAGTATATCGAGGTGTAAAAATCGTATAAAACTGTCCTGTACTGCCCATAATATAAGTTAGAAGTTATATGTTTCTTCTTTTTGAAAGTTGTAATTTAGAATACGAACCAGGTAAAGGGTCTCCTGTATTATTTTGCGATATGCGTGTAGTCTTTTGTACGTGTATGTAAATAATAGTGTGTATTGTAAGATGTAAGAAACTACTAATATTAAGTTAAGTGTGACCATTCATGTTTACAAATGAAAGCCTGATAAACAGAGATTATACAGTGTATGCAGAGCTAGAGCTTCATGTTGTCATCTCCTTTAAATGTTATCCTATTATTTTTTTCTGTTGCTCATTTTTATAGGTCAAAGGAGCAGCTGTTATAGAAACTGAAGCTAATCTCAAGTTTACTAGGCTTTTAATCATTTTCCAGGTAGGACGAAAAACTCTATAATCAAAACAGAAATTAGGGAGAGCAGTCAGGGTTGTGAGGGGCTTGGAGGTAGAATGAAAAGGATGAGGGGCACTGGGTTGAGGGTTAAGGAAAAGATGGGAGGAGTTGCCAACTCTCTCCCCAAGCCCCCTATAATTTTCCTCGTTCTTTTGAGACCCAGTCTTCTTCAAGCATTTTGTTTTGAGTTGCCTATGAAGGGGGTTATAACTGCATCTACATGTACGTGCATTACAGTTTCTTTGAATGTTTAAAGGCTAAAGTAAGGAATCATTTTATTTACTTATTTATTTATATTATTTATTTATATCTGTACTCTAACAGAGTTTTGTTTTTGTTTTTTTTTGTTTGCTGTTTTGTTTGTTTTTGTTTTTTTTTTTGGCTATAAACTAGCTTTTTCTAGTCAGATTTGGAATGCCCTGAGTGGTTTCCAAAAATTCCTGTAATCTCAGATGCTTCCTAACTCAGATTCCTGGAAAGCCGACATTTTCATTGTGTACTGTTCTGACAGTTAGTATGGTTGTCGTGAACAGGCTCTCTCACTAGCTTAAACAGAAACTGGTTTCCCTCAGCCAGGTGGGCCTTTGTGGCACAAGTCAGAGACTACATATATACATGTATGATTCCTTTTTTCATTGTAGCAGAAAAAAATCCTCTGTTGTTTGAACATTTTGTTTTTAAATTATTGTTACATTTTTCTTGTTCGCAGAGACGAATTGAAGCAAGCTTTGCACTTCAGAATTCACTGTCAGTAAACATCCAATTAACAGAACAGGAAAAGGTAAACAGCAGTGGTTTCAAAAAATTATTGTGAAAAATTAGTAGCAACTCCAGGCACTTTTATAAACCACTATTATTATTACTTTTTTACTTTTAACCCTTTGAAGCCCTAAGCCCCAATGAAAATGAAATTTCTCTTTACATGATCACTGCTTGTTTGAACATTCAAGTGACAAGAATAAAGGAAGTGATAACTAAGGATAGGATGTCTTGATATTTAGACAAATTCTCCTTACAAGTTCCATAAGAAATGTATCGAGATCAGTAATGAGAATATGCATTTTTATATCAGGGCTTAAAGGGTTAATATCCATACATATAGTGTTATTTTACTGATGACATTATTTTAGATCCAGCGATACAGCACAACAGCAGTGTTGTATGATGAGTTGGGATTCAGACGAAAGGCTGGATTTTTCACCAGAGTTGCTGCAATGCAGTGTGTGTCACAGCAATTGCCAAACCCCCTGTGGCTACTGGTAAGAACTGGTTTTAAACATTGTTAGCAATAAAATTGTATATTCTTTCACTCCCAGAGTCAGTTATGGAGACATTAAGGTGATTCTAACTTCTGAATCTGTGAATGAGATCCTATGTTGTGACCATTGAAATGAAACCTTGTCAGCAGTACTTTCACATGGTACTTAAAGGAATACAATCCGATTAATGCGCATGCTCTATACTTTGATTTTCCGACAGGAAGTCGCAAATTCAAAAGACGCGAGAAGTTATATTGAACCTTTAAAATCCATTTGCATCGTGCTCAGTTAAGTTCAATATTATCGTAAACCTTCGCAGAACTATAGATTAATGATTCATAGTTCCCGTCAAGTTGCAATTTGTGTGAAATCGGGATTTTGTGGCATTGTTTTCAATGTCTTTGGATGGAGGAAAGAGAACAGGGAAGCGCTATAGTGCCGGTCGAAGGCTTCTTTCTCCTGCCAGCTTCCGTAAAAGCTCAGAAAATCGCAAAAGGAAAAAGCAGAAATGGAACCAGCAGCATAGCAGAATATAGATGATATCTATCAAGAAAGTAATCCAGGAGACATGGAAATGACGGAAGGGATAGTGTCTGTCTTTGAGCAACACAGCGAGAAAATGGTTTGGTAGGCCTGCACGACTTCTACTTCACGTATTTGTACGCCGCGCCTTATCTTGGTCTTTTGACCAATTTTGCTCCTTTTTTTTTGCAGCGGGTTTAGTTTGGAGGATTTTTAAATGTTGACTGAATTGAGCCGTTACAACTTAGGCATCGCATTCTCAAGGTCATAACAGGTGGATTCTTGTGGCTTCCACTGTTTGTTATTCTCCGTTGGTTTGACTTTTGATCGTTTTTATGCTGCTCTTGCATAATAGGTACATTGAATTTGGCTCGTTTAGGATATTTATAGGTTTTTCCGCCTCATGTTTATATTTGCGACAATAAAGGATCTGAAATATTCACTGCAGCGTGATGAGTTACCCTGCTGATGTTTGTAACGCCCGGCCCGGCTTATTGTTTTGAATTCTGTTGCAGGATTTTATTTTTCACATCACATCATCATAATCAGGGGCGCCCAACGAGAAAATTTTAGCAAAATACTTGAAATATCATTTCCTGCTTTCTGAGATTGTTTCAGAGGTTGAAAGTCCAACATGATGTTTCGCCAAAGAAATCTCTAGCTTTCACTGCAATTAAATCCGAAAATCTCCGGTGATTTCCGGTTCACGATTTATATTTTGTGTTTCGCATCACAGAATGTGATCTATAGAAATTTAAGTTGTAGCTTCTTTGGAGCTATAGAATGTGAGCAAATATTTAAATGGGGGATGTAAACAACGGGACACCGCGTGGGCCGCGGGGTAATCTTGCCACTTCAATGTGACAGTTCTATTGTTGTTTTGAAAGATAACAGCTGACGTTCACGCATGCGCATTATCGGGATAGTGTCCCTTTAAAAGTATTTTACATGAAATTTGGGATTCGTCTTGAATTTTGATTTTAGGCACTCTTGGAAGTGAAAGGGTTAAAAATATATTTCACAACTAGTATGTACTAAGTAATTCTTAGCAGTTAACCTAACCCACTGACACCCATTGTGCCCGTATGCTCCCATGAATGAGCAGGCATTTTGTTCCACTTGTGACGTCATCAGTTTAAGTGACCCTGAAAAGCTTTGATGGTCAGTTGATGCAATGCAAAAAGATCTCGTAAATGGTGCCTGAACGACAATGATCGTATCAAGTAAGTCTGAGTAACATCCAGGAAACCAGGAACTTTAACCTCAAAAACACAAGAAAATCATGGCTTTCCCACCGACTGCTACTTCTGGCCAACTCTTTCCTTTTCAAATGAGCTTTCAGGCCAAACTCCCATTTGCTTCCCATTTGGTGCTTGATTCGTCTTGATTCATCTTGAATCGCTTGCCGGGTGTCAATGGGTTAAAGTGGTTGCAGCCCTGTTTCCCTTTCTTCTCCCCCTTGTCCATTCCCTATCCCCAAAGTTCTCTTCCTTTCCTCTCCCTTCCCCCACAGTACCATCCAGCAGGATTCTGCTGTATCTAGCATTAATTGGGTAAATAAACTAAACTTCATCTGATTTTATTAATTGTCATATTTTCTTGTCTTTTTCAGTCATATAAATTTCTTATGAGTGCACTAGAAGGGTACAGGATTCATCTTGATCAAAAAGATGTTTCTAAAGGTACAACTGTAAGATGATTGTAAAGACTAAAAGGATACATGTAGATCATGGTTTTCAGTACGTTTTGAAGTAGATAGCAAAAAATGTTTGAAATTCTTAGACAAATGTTGTTGACGTTGACAGTAAATTTATTTGTCCATGATGCCATCACCTTCATGGTCACCTCACTTGTAAAACTGTGACCTCTCACGCGAAAACGTACACTAATGGCTTTCTGCCGAACGGGTAAAATACACGGCTACCGAACGGGTAACGCACGGCTCATAAAGCCGTATGAAACGGGTGAAACTGCACAGCTGAACGGCTTATAATTTATTCTGAACGCACGGTCATGAACGATGGAATGGCTTACGAAAATTTGTGAACGCATAGCAATGAATGGCGGAACGGCTTACAATTTATTCTGAACGCATAGCGATGAACAGCGGAACGGCTTACAATTTATTCGGAACGCATAGCGATGAACGGCGGAACGGCTTATGAAAAAAAGTGAACTTGTAGCTACAAACGGCTGAACGGCTATTAAATGAAGATTTTGAACCGACAGCTGTGAACGGCCGACTGGTAAACCGAAAGTTTTAAACGGATAGCAGTAAATGCCCGAACGTGGAAAGACAGAATTAATTCGTGATGGTGTGCAGACGGAAATAATTATACTAGCGGCGGTAAATTTCAAGCTCAAAACAACAAAAAATAACTTTGAACTGACAACCAAATGTTTCGAAAATCCACTAATAATTTAAATCACTTCGGCTTGAACCCGGAGTGGCCAAAAAGTATAATTAATTTTAATCGATCAAGCGAACAAGCAAAGATATAAACGTAAACATGAAACAAGACGTAAAAGGTCAAATTTTAATTACATTCGACATTTTGTTGCTTTCTTTCATTTGTACGTGCAAGTTTCTTTCTCCACACAATTCCTTTTTTTTGGATAAGTATGCTATTCTATACTGATATTTAATTATAACTAAGTCCTGAAAACAGATCATGGACTTGCAGCGAAAAGCAAAACAAAACAGCTGAACTGCAAGCGGACTCTGTTCTGCTCAGTGAAGCATGACTTTGCGAGTTCTTGACAAAATTTGCATATGATTGACAAATCACCGTGACAGGTAACACAACAGCATCCAATCTGTTTTTTTTTTTTTCGTTGTCGTGGCGACTGCGCTATTAGCTCGCGTGCTTGTCCACGTGTATATCACACTCTTTAGAAACCAACAATCATGGCAGAACTCAATCAAGCTGACGTAGTCGATTGTGAAGAAATCGTAGCTAAAGTTAAAACGTTTTTACAAGATGGATGCGGGTGCTCTCAAGGTACAAAAGGAGGGCAATGTTCCCAGCAGTTTCGACAAGAACTTGCATTTACATTTTTTTGTTGGAAGATTGTGTTGCAACGGTGGAAGATTCCGGTTTTGGTTTGTAATGAGAAAATATATAGTCTTGCCGGGCAAAAGATTTCGCTACCATCATTCTGTTTGTTTTAAAGGGCAGTTTAAACATGTGGTAAGGTAAAATCTAAAGGATATCAAAGGGGCATAGTCACGAGAATTTCGCAGATTTCTGGTCAAAACTGCGCTAAAATTATCGGTAGCTAACTTTATCCATGCCCAATTGTGTTTGAACATTTAAAGGAACATATTAACTTAATTTCATTAAGAGGAAACAAACCACCATT
The DNA here is from genome assembly GCA_964030785.1 of Siderastrea siderea. Lineage (NCBI taxonomy): Eukaryota > Metazoa > Cnidaria > Anthozoa > Scleractinia > Rhizangiidae > Siderastrea > Siderastrea siderea. Next base: position 41,681,748 of record OZ034974.1, read on the forward strand.
TAATATCGATTTAATGTCAACACGCTGAAAGAATTTGAAAAGTTTAGCCTAATTTTTTCAAATTGCAATCCATTTCCATCCGTGTCATCCGTAGCAACAGACGACAGAAAGTAGTTTCAGTGAAGTAATATAGTCTTTGGTAACAAAACTAGACCATTATTTGTGGGCGTTCATTGACGTGAGAACATATTTTTGATTTTTAAAGTGAACTAAAATAGCGTGACTCTGCCCCTTTAAACACTTGCCGATGTTGACAAAATTAATTAATTCTTTCGCCGCGGACATAAACTTCCGTCCAAATGTAAACAAACGCAATCGCCTTAAACTAGTATCAAAATCTTAAAAAACCGACTAAAAATACAAACTACTACAGAAATTAGCAAGTAGGGAAGGTCGAAAAAGAACGCGTTTAGTGACCTTTTCGTAGCCAGCGAAAGAAACAAGAGGAATCCATTTGCATTTCTTGGGTTACGTGAGTATTTACACAAGGGCAAGCTTTGAAGATTCCACGCACATCTCTCGCCATTCACACGAATGACTGTAGGCCTTAAGGCTTTGAACAGCCTAACATTTTTCTCTGAACGGATACTAAGCCGTCCGAATAGATCGCGTTTGCTTTTCCTGAACGGCTTACTCAAGCCGCTCACATGGATGTGCAGTTCTGAACGGATGACCTTCGCCGCTCACACAGGTGTAAATTTTTCCTGAACGGTTGACTCAAGCCGCTCGCACGGATGCAAATTTTTTCTGAACGGATGACTCAAGCCGCTCACACGGATGTATTTTTTTCTGAACGGATGACCTTAGGCATTCGCATGGATGGAAATTTTTTCGGAACGGATTACCTTAGCCATTCGCACGGATGGAAATTTTTTCGGAACAGACGATAAACGGCTCGTGCACAGTTTTCCGTGTAAAAACGGAAAACCCTTTAGTTAGTGTACGTTTTTGCGTGAGAGGTCACAACTGTATCATCACAAATTCCAGTGCACACCGTATATGCAAGTTTTATCTAAGAGAGTCCCCTCCATCCCTAAGCAGCCAACAAGTAATACCAGGGATATTTTCATTAGATTTTTCTGAACCAGATGCCTGAAAAAACTTAAATTCGAGTTTGCCCTTCAGGCAAGCGACTCTTCCCTCAAAAATGCTTGCCCAAGCCTGTCTGTCAGGCAAGCTGATAAGAATCAACATTGTCAGACTTCAAAATCTACTCATCTGGGGCAACTGGACAGGACTTTTTTCAATTGCTGGATTAAGCTTATTGAACTGTTTAATAACAAGTGTGCTCTTTTTTTTTTTCATCAGATCGACCAAATGGGTGGCCAGCTCTCCAAACCAGACTTTTAAATGAGCTTATATACACTGCACGTCGCCTAGGAGATCCTTCTTTGGCAGTCAGGTACTGCAGTGTAACTTTGTTAAATACACAAGCATTTTTATTTATAGATTTTTTAACGTCATCATCGTCGTCAACACCATCATCATCATTATCATCATTGCCGTCATCATCCTCATCACCATCATCGCCATTGTCTACTGTTACACTGTAGTTCATCATTATCATCATTGTTAGCTTTTATACTGTAGTTCTTTGTACAGTAGATGTCTCAAGTTCCACTCCTTCTTTTAGGCACGTGACGTTCTTACTTCACACAATGCACGACCATCTGAATGATGACGAGAAGAGAGAGCTGTCTGTATTGTTAGAGAGTTCCACAAAACAGTGCACAGGTTCACCCAAAGAGAAAGAGAACAACAGAGCAGAGATGTTGGACATGGCTACACTGTCACTAACTAGAATGCCTGTAGTCAGGTAATAAATTCTCTTTACCTGGGATGATTGACAACATTCTGGCTGATATAAGCATTTATAGTGACAGTACATTGTACGTGTAGTAGCCAAACTTGCAAGAATGTTCCGCTTCAGTAACTCAATCACAAGAATCAAGAATCAAGGCGAGTTTCAAGTGAATCAATGCTTGAATCTTAGTACTCGATTCTTGTTGAAGTGTTGATAACAACTTACCTTCACACGCTACGTGTACATGTGCTGTAGCTGCTGGATATACAAACATCAGTTTTCTTTAGTTTTCTCCATATGTTACAGGGAATGATCAGCAGAGTTGTCCATCTCATAATTATTTGTTTGTGCATAGTAGTAAATTGCTTTATTTGCATGACTGCAAGATTTTACAGTATTGCAAAAGCATATTTATAACTTAACTAATAACAAAACAAGACTAATAGTACTCTAATATTATGCTAATGAGCTGAAGTTACATCACTTTCACTTGATAATAACAATGTATCACATATGTTCATACACAAGGAAATAAACTTCATTACTAGCTTATTTACATGATAGTTGTTAGAGTTCATGAGAACTTTTATGCTTTCTGAAGTTGATTTCCTTTCAATGTCAGGTATTATTTCATTGATTCGATTGAAGAATGTCTGCCTCTGCAGAGAGTATTTGCTACATTGCAACAAGAAATGAGTTTCATTTTCTACTTGATTTGATTTACACAATGGGCATAATCTAGTTTCTCTGGGCATATGATCGGTTTGATATCGACCTAGTTTTATCATAAGTTTGTGATTACTTTCTCTAAACTTCACTAAATTTCGTCTTTCATTAGAGCTTCTTAGCTGGTTTATATGATCAGATGTAAAGAATTCATCTTTAAAAACTTTATAAAATTCTAATTTCTTTGAATGTTCAAGGCTGTGTCGCCAGAAGGATATATATTTCTCATTCATATTAGTTGTATATGGCCTAATTCTATCATTATCTAAAGATTCAGGATCTAAATTGGATAGATGGTATTGGATAGAGATTTAAGGTTGGGGGTGCAGTGGTGTAGTGGGTAGCAAGTTAGACTTCAGATATGATGGCCAGTGGATCAACGCCTGGTACCTAATATCAGTTTTTTCCCTTAGACAAGAAAAATTACTCCACATTGTGTCTCTCCACCCAGGTGCATAGATGGGCACTGGCGACATACAATGTTCAGTTCTGTACTGCTAGAGTAACCCTGCAATGGACTAGCATCCCATCCAGGGGAGAGTAGCAATACTCTCAGTTGCTTCTTGGTACCCAAAATGGGTTAAGCTTTAGCCATGTGTGTTGTGGCTGTACACGTAGCTGGTGTGCGGCTTTTTACTTTTATAGTGATTCAAGTAGACAGCAAGATTCAGTCTGTATGTATTTCTTGTATGGATCCACAAATTAATATTTTATCTGAGAGTTCATACCATTATGATAATGAACCAATACAGCCCCCACCATTTTTCAGTTTTGAGCAGGGGAGGGGGGGGGAGGATTAGTATCCTATCATAGGAGCAAAGAAATGCTGTCAGTAAAACCCTTTGATGGTAGTTTGTTAAATTCTTAGATCCTTCACAGTGCATCCACTTGCTCCTCATTTGAAGCCTGTTGGAAAGAAGTCGCTTGTCACCTCAGATGCTGGGTCATCAGGGCCTTTTATATTTTCATCACTCAGACGGACTGTAAAAGAGGAAAAAAAAGTCAGAAGTAAGAGAAATCTTAGAATATTTAACCATTTAATGTCCAATGTTAACATCCATAATTATTCTCCTCACTATTCTCCTTACATTTCTTATGTTACTAGTTGGGAGAATTTGATCAAAAATCAAGACATTTGATCATTGGTGATCATTTTCTTTATTCTCATGACCTGTATGTTTGATCAAGTAGTAATACTGTAAGGAGAAATTAGATGCTTGTCACTCTTGTGACGTAAAGGGTTAAATAATAATACTATTACAGTGCTGTAGTAGATGTGTAGGCTAAAGAGTGTTGTGCTTCAATTTTGCAGAAATAACGTGGGTATGTGATGAAATTGGTCAAGTTTCTCTTGATGTCTACAATCCCTTTCCTTTTGAACTCAAGGTCTCTAACATGGTAAGTATCAAATTAAGAGCTGAAAATAACAGCCACAGTGTAGTTTATGTGGCAAGGATTCTTCAATAAACCATAACACAAGAGCATGGAGCACATACTCTCCACAGTCCCACTTGTCTTTACACTCACTCCAGGGGCGCGTTTCTTGAAAGTCCCAATAACTTTTCTGGTCCACAGCTATATTTTAAGATCCAAATCTAGAGGAACGTTGGCATGGTTTTTAGCCCCCATATCCACCTGACTTGTTTTCTAAAATCAACTTAGAATTTTTATAACTCAGCTTTCAAAACCAACGAAATTTGAACATTGCACGCATAAAATAGCTTTCAGGGCCTGAAAACTTATCAGGACTTTTGAAAAATGGGTCCCAGATGTTTTTCTCGAAGACAGTACACTTTTGACTGACCAAAGCAAAACAGTGGCCGTCACTTTTGGAATTCTACTGTACAAGCCTACTACACATACATACGTGTACAAATGACCTGCAGTCTACATCATTGTAGCTCACCATGAGTTTCCTGTATCTCAAGATCTTAATTTGCACAGAAGCTTATGGGTTCAACCCTACAGGGGACCCAGAATTCTTTTTTCTTTGTGGTATCCCCCTCAAAAACATACAACTTCAGATCATGCATCCTTGTGTCACAGGTGTTATGTGTAGAAGATGGTGAATTTAAGCCTTACCCAACAAGTCTAGCTCTCCCAGCCAAGGCCGGTCCTCATACTGTCATTCTACTGGGGATTCCACAATCTGTGGGTCCACTAAAAATCACTGGTAAGTACTGTACTTTATACAGCAGGAAGTGCATACTGTTACAGAAGCACACATTTATACAGGTTTTTTTGCTTCTTTCATTCAAGACCACTTTTGTCAACCTCATTTCCAGTGTCTCTCTTTTTCCTATCCCTTGGCTGGAGCAAGAAGAGGCAACCTGGGAACAACATTGCTGTTCAGCTGAAAATTTTCATAGACGTTGTAGATTAAAATAAATTTCAGGTCAATATGATTTCAAACTAGTTTGGTTTGTATTTTCCTTTGTTTCAGTTTGTTGTTAATGACTATAAAACAAAGGAAATACAAAATAAACTGGTTTGAAATCATTTTGACCTGAAATTCATTTTAACATACAACATGTAGACATTTACCATTGGCAGTGTTTAAGTAAACATCCTAATTTTGTATGTGCTCTAACAGTTAACCGAACATTCTACGTAAATAATTGTTCATATATGTTAGGTTGTGTACCTCAGAGATGAAGGTAAGAAAGGTTAAACTGTTCTTTCATTTGACGCAGGCTATACTGTGACTGTCTTTGGTGTGGAAAGCACTTGTAAGTTGACAACAGAAAATTTGGAAAATCAAGAGGAATTTCCTGTGATCATTGATGTGGTCGCTCCTATGCCCCAGCTGCAAGTGTCTACTTCACTGCCTAAGGTCCGCTCTCAACCACCAGATCCTGACACCCCTCAATCTGCACCCCTGGTCACTGCAGTCACACTTTATGCTGGTCAGAGGTGAGCACAGTTGCATACAGTTATGACTTGGTTGGAATTGCCTGTTTTTATACTAGAGACACATTAAACCATATACATGTAAGACAAACTTGAGCAAACAACGTTGTTACAGTTATGAAACATCTTTTCAGTAATTGGTTTCAACGTTCCTAATTAGTTAATGGTTTGATTTAGTTTAGCGGTTTTAACTGTTTTATCCCTTTTCCGAAAACAGCATTAAAGGAACAATTACACTGGAAAACATTGGCAAGCAGCCGGTGGACTCACTGAACATTACCATCAGTAGTAGGGATGGGAAGGGTGAGTTACCGAGTAACAGCATCACCCCACTGGTGCAGGGAATACAAATCATGTAAATAAATATCACCATCAGTAGTAAGGATGCGAAGGGTGAGTTATCGAGTAACAGCATCACCCCACTGGTGCAGGGAATGCAAATCATGTAAATAAATATTACTATCAGTAATCAGGATGGGAAGGGTGAGTTATCGAGTAACAGCATCACCCCACTGGTGCAGGGAATACAAATCATGTAAATAAATATTACCATTAGTAGAAAGGATGGGAAGGGTGAGTTATCGAGTAACAGCGTCACGCCACTGGTGCAGGGAATGCAAATCATGTAAATAAATATTGCCATCAGTAGTAAGGATGGGAAGGGTGAGTTATCGAGTAACAGCATCACCCTACTGGTGCAGGGAATACAAATCATGTAAATAAATATTACCATCAGTAGTAAGGATGGGAAGGGTGAGTTATCGAGTAACAGCGTCACCCCACTGGTGAAGGGAATGCAAATCATGTACATGTAACCTCTCGCATAGAAAACGCCTTTTTTCTTGAAAACCTTATTATAGGAGATAAACGCAAATTTCAAACATTTGCATTGATTTAAATGCCGTTAATTTTTGGAGTATTAATTTTCACAACCTTGATAAAGTGGAGCATTAGTTTCCGCGACGTTAATTTCTATTATTTTGACCTCAACAAATTTTGAATCCTGTCCTCAGGAATACACTGTACTAGGTACATAAAGTGACAATTAATTGTCAGGTTAGCATGTTTTGATCGTTTAACACAGTTTTATGATCTCTGAATTCATGATCATTTTCGCCCTCAGATGTGTCTTCCTCAACGTACAGTTCAGCATATTTCGAACGAAATGCTTTTGTGTTTAAGAATGGACACTCGATAGAATGCGAGAATTCACTTAGTCACGTTAATTTTCTCTATTTGACAATGTTACCTACAGTTTCGTCCTTAGTTTCCGTTATTCTAAACTATTTTCCCTTCAATTCACATTAATTTCAATTACCTTAATAAACACAAACACGTATTTTCTTTAATATTCACGGTACAAAATTCTTTTTCACGTGATCTTCTCAGGGGCTAATGAACTCTTCAGTTTTGACGAAAAAGAAATCATCTCCAAGCTTCCAGTTCTCCCGGGTGACTCCACTGACATCACGGTCACAATAACAGGGGCTCATCACTTCCCACAAGGCGTTGAGAGCAGCGAGAATCTCAGCTGCGACCCTGAGGCACCATGGGGATTAACGGGAGCTATCCACTTCCGGTACTCCACTGGAGTTTCTGGAAATAACATGTGTCGCAAGGCTACCATGGCGATTGATGTAACGGTGGTTCCTTGCCTGCTGTGTGAGAATTATCAGATCATTGAGCTTCCCAGGTAGGTTGTGAGGTATTGAACACTTCCTGCATGGGATGTTGTCTTTTTGCGCGTGCAGTATGTGAAAGGGTCGGGAAATTTATGTCTTGTTTTAGGATTTAAAATGGTCGCGGAAATACATCTAAAGCTGCAAGGGATAGCAGATTTTATTAAGTGGTAAAAAGGATTGCAAAAAAATTAGCAGAAGTTATAAAGCAAACATACACGAAAGCTTGAAGCGTTAGAGCGACCAAAGTCCGTTGATTCATCTACGTTTCTGTCAGATACGTGAAAGGTACATTTTTGTTTTAGTTATGTGGAAGGTACCATTTGGGTAAAAAGTAGTGTGTGAAAGGCCTCCCAGTACGAACGTTTATTGAGTACGCCCCCCCCCTCCCCTTCCCTGGGGGATGGGTGGTTGTACCGATATGTGCAAGTGGTACTAGCAAACCGTTCTGTCCGAAAGTCAAACCAGGATTCGTGCTTCTCTAACTTCTGAAACATCAGTAAGTGCAAATTGTGAAACTTTGGACAGGAAACGTCTTCTTTCTTACTGCTTTTTGGAAGTTTTTCGAAGATTGCTTAAGGTGACTTACTACAGTTTTTCTGAGACACAATTGCGCGCGCTGAGAAATTCTCTCTGACGCCTTTTTTTTTTCGCGCGTGCAATACTTTACGCGATCATCGAGAAAAAGCTGAAAACACCTGTGAGATCTGGCTAGTAGAAATCGCTCGTGGCGTACTATTAACATTCTTATCATGAATGGACGAAGTCTTGAAGCAGTTAGTGAACGCTACCGGTATAAAATCTGTAAAACCTTGACAAAAACCACAAGAAGTTGTTGTAAAAATTCTTATGTTTATCGCACGCGCCATATTGCGTTATTTCAGCGCGCGCTTAAGTTGCACGCATGCTCAGTTTTGCTCACGGAGGAGGCCGCAAAAGAATCGCAAATCGACTTTTTGAGCCCAATCTACTCGAAAACTGACCGTATAACCCGCAGTAAAAAATTCAAAAATCAATTCATAGTGGTGAGTTTCACCTGTAGACATAATATTAGCAAAATCTGTAAGAGAAATTTTTAGAAATTCTCAAAAAAGCGAAAATTAGACATTTCTTCATTCGCAAAAATTCTGCCTTACAGATTTTCATTTTCTTTTGCATAGCTGTTTATTTACAGCTACTTTCCAAATCCTGAAAAATTGAGGAAGGGTCGTGCGGCTAGATTTTGAGAAAGAAGCCCCAAAAAAGTCTAGTTTCCAGTCCCCTCCTAGCACTCGGTCTGTTGTATTTGATATTTTCTAAGCTTCTCATATTTCTTTTTCAGGATAATGAGGGTTAATATCATTTCTTTTAACAGTTGTAGTAACAAATGACCCAAAAGAAAACTCCCGTTGGCTTTACAATAGAGTTTTAAGAAGTTTATCTTTCGCTTCTGAAAACTGTAGTAAACCACCTTAAAATCTTAAAAATACCAAGGGACATCAGATGTTTCTATTGTATAATAATAATTGTTGGTAACTGAGGTAAAATTGTCACTGCAGCTACGTAATACATTATGTAAATCAACAGATTGATCATAAACAATACACCATACTTATTTCTTCCTTCTCACTTGACTTAGTTATTTTCTCAATTGTTCTCTCTTGCTTTCCTCCATTTTAGTGATAGATGTCACTGTTTACTGATGTTTGATGCCGTCAACAAGACTTCTAATGACATGGAGCTTTCGTTTTCTGTACAAAATGGAAAAGAACAATCTTCTGGTGAGAGTAAATCCATCAATACTAAAAGCCTTTTATTCAAGGGACCTTTAGACAACTTGTGGCCTAAGTCAAAACTGGTCGAGTCAAATGTTTTAGCTCTGTTTACCGTTATCTTTGTATAGAACAAACACACAGTATTCATGCAACACAGGCTAAAAGAAAAACAACAACAACAACAACAACAATAAAACACACGCTCAACTATTGGCCTGCTAATTCCTTATTTCCTCGATTAAGAGCCGTCCATCGAATAAGCGCCCGGGCCCTTGTGTCATGCAAATTGTGTCTCAAAGTTACTCCACTTGTACTACCAAGACCCAAAATTGTCCAAACGTTAGACCAGTTTATTGATGCACTACGGGCGCTAAATCGACGAAATACAGTAGATGGATTTAGAACTCTTTAAATTCTTTTACACCAGGTTTTCCTTATCTCCGTTAAAACCTTTATCAATAGATCCTTCTTTTTGGGTTACAGTTGAGCAAAAAATTCACATAGTAAAGAGTGCTGTTTCAGTTTCGATATGTCTTTCCTGTCTTTCTATCTGTACAGAAGATGAAGTGTTTACCGATGAGGTTATGAATATCCAAGGAAATGACAAAAAAAGGTAAACTGCCTAGAATACAACAAATAAGTGTTGTCCTCTTTTGTGCTATGATGTGCCGCCTTTGTCGCACTTCCCTGTTGTACATGTTCCCCTCCAGTGCGCGGTGATAATCCGCGTTCTTCACCGGTTTAAGTGTTAGGCCGCAGTCATGTTCTGCCCTTTTGGTAATCCGCGAAGAAAAGTGTGTGCGCCAACCAACTATCGGTTTTAACAAGGTCTCGTTTATAACGAAGGTGGGGGCGCGGTGGTGTAGCGGTGGTGTAGCGCGTTAGACTTCAGATCTGAAGGTCGGTAGTTCGACGCCCAGTTCCTGCCATCGTGCTGTTTCCTTAGACAAGAAACTTTGCCCCACATTGTCTCTCTCCACCGAGGTCTATAAATGGGTACCGGCGACATACTGCTGGGGGTAACCCTGTGATGGACTAGCATCCTGTCCAGGGGGGAGTAGCAATACCCTCAGTTGCTTCATGCTACGGAAACCGGGATAAGCTCCGGCCGTGTGAGCTTCCTTGGCTCGTGTGCGACTTTATCCTAATAATAATAATAATAATAATAATAATAATAATAATAATAATAATAATAATAATAATAATAATAATAATATTTATTACTTAATATTGCGGAAATTAACATACATACATGATCAAATGCGCATTACAAATATAACGGAAAGGAAATGTATATGTTTCTGTCATTAAAATTAATTAAAAAGAGAGTAAAATTTACTTACACGTATATAGAGTTAAAAATTATATGCAATTCTAAAATAGTGAGTCTTTAACTGTCCCTTAAAAGTATTATAATTGTCCTGCATTCTAATGTCCTCCGGTAAAATGTTCCAGATTTTGGGTGCTGCTGTTTTAAAAGCCCTGTTTCTTAGTGTCTTCTTTGATCGTGCACTGTAGTCCTCTAGTAACATATCCCCGTCCGATCTAAGATTATATCTGGATGTCCTCTTAACTTTGACTAGTCCCCTAAGGTACTCAGGCGCATTGCCATAGATACACTTATGAGCAAGCATTGCTATCTTGAAAATGGCCCTAAACCGTACACGGAGCCAATGTAGCTTAACAAGTGTAGGAGTAATGTGATCATACTTTGCAACATTGCTAACAAGGCGAGCTGCTGCATTTTGTAAACGTTGTAGCTTGCTTAGCTGGACGGCTGGAACACCAACCAAGAGGCTATTGCAGTAATCTATCCGTGACATTATAACTGCTTGAACTATGGATTTCCTGCCATCGTAACTCAAATACTTTCTAATACGTCCAATATTATGCAAATGATAAATAACAGATTTGCACGTTTTATTTATATGCGCAGACATGGTAAGATTCGCATCCAACCACGCCCCGAGGTTCCTAACAGTCGTTACAGCCGGTACTTTTGTATGGCCGACTGCAATTTCAGATACATTAACTTTATCTAGCTGAGTGTGTGTGCCTATAACCATAAATTCCGTCTTATCGTCGTTCAGTTTTAGCTTATCTGCAGTCATCCAACTCCTAATATCTGTGATTTATCATATCCGTTTATAACGAACACATTTTCCCTATCCGTTGACACGTCGTTATATCAGGGTTGCACTGCAGGTAAGTTGGTAAAGTCATTCTCGAGCCACGATCAGCAGTTTAACCCTGTTAACAGTAGCATAAAGCTATCAGTAAGGAGTTTTGGTACTCCCCCAGCATGGGATGCTGGTCCAACGAAAGCCAGCCCGAACGTTAATTTTGAAAACATCGCTTTCGCGAACCTTAAATCGCCAAAATAAACGCAGAAATATAAACCAAAACAATAAGACAGCAATTATATGAGTTTTTCATTAGCTTTCGTCAGTTTTAAAAGGCCTAAATTTCGTCTTTAGTTTTGCTAGTTTGATAAACCGATACGGCCATCATAAATGCACAGCACACACACAAACAGAGGATGGTAGGCCTGTGGTTCAAACGTCTTCGAAAGCGCAGAGACAAGGAGAGTTCACGAGAGTTAGGGGACAATCGAGAGCGAGTGTTTGAACTTCCATGAATTTTAATTACAGTTTGAACAAATTTAAAACTCTTCGAGAGCAAAGGACAGTCGTCAAAAGCGCACGAGAGTTTCAGGCCAAACGATGGAGAGGGATTGAACTCAAGGCGACATTCCTTACCGTTTGGCCCGGGCTAAGGATCACCATCAATTCTGTCAGGTTTCACTGGCCCCCATTTATACGTTTTGTTAACCCTTTAACCCCTAACAGTGACGAAAATGAAATTTCTCTTTACATCATCACTACTTGTTCAGACATTCAAGTGATGAGAATAAAGGAAGTGATCACCAAGGATAAGATATCGTGATATTTAGACAAATTCTCCTCACTAGTTTTCCAAGAAATGTATGGAGAACGGTAAGGAGAATATGCCTTTTTATATCAGGGCTTAAAGGGTTAAAGAGAGACACTGTAGAGTAAAGTGTGTTGTCTTTTGTTTGTCTAAAAAAAGAACAGGATACCAGAGATCATTAAAAAATGTGTCGCGAATTAAATGTTTTCTTTCTGTGTTCCAGGGTAACCATAAGTTTACCAAGATTCACGTTGCCACTTCCAGAAGATCGCAAGCAACAGGTGAGCCTTAATAAAACTCGATCACTTTTGTTTGCTTTCCTTCACGTAAGGAAAGAGGATGGGTTCCGATCACAGTGACCACAGTACGGTTATGCTTCTATAGCGCCCTCGCCATTCGCTATTTGTAAGACCCCGGACAAAAGAATGTAACAGTTCCATTCAACAACCTTCAACATTGTGAAATGCAACATGTTTCACATGTTAGGCCGTCTTGTTAATGCTGGATAGTGTTGGAGTTGGATCAAAACCGATCTGAGCGAGTTGTCCTTCTTCAGGTTTTCATTGCAACCCGAAGGACTATATCCCGGAAATCGATTCAAATTCAAATCGTCCTCAGAAGCGGGCAAACAATGCAACAGGCTAAGTTGACTTCACTGGCCAAACAACGTACCTGGTAGAATTCAAACCTTTGTAACACGACACCACAAGCTTACTATCCTCTGTTTGTGTGGTGTGCTGTGCATTTGTAATGGCCGTATCGGTTTATGAACTAGCAAAACCAAAGGCGAAATTTTGGGCTTTTAAAAGTATAGAAATGAAATCAAAACATTTAAAATTGTTGCTATAAGATTTCCTTTCTTTTTCTGCTTTTACTTTGATGATTTTAGGCTCGCGAAAGTGATATCTTCTAAATAAATGCACAGCACACCACACAAACAGAGGATGGTAAGCCTGTGACGACCCCTCCATGATGCTGCCAGGCAAGAGTCACGCATTCCCCTATCTTGAGCTTGGATTGCTTGTGAACCAAACTAAACCAACTTCGTTTTTGTCGCACACGTTACCTGTATTTGCTTTGAGTTCTGATTTGTTCATTGTGTGGACTTTGTTGTGATTGGCTTCGGTAATTGCTTTATTTTTCGTTTTAGAACACTCATTTCGCACTGTAATAGAGCAGTCGAATAAGGCTTTCAAGCGATTACTTCATGTCATGGTTATCAAATTCAGAATGAAGTAGCATTTTTTTGTTTTTGTTCTAGGACCTGGAGGACCCTAAGCTGCAGCAACGAGCGCAATGCGCGAAGTTTGTGCGTGACATGGTTCAACTTCACTGGAGTCTTGTATCCTAATGTGATTGCGTGACACCATCTTGCATGTACTAAAGTAGGCATGTAAACATAGCCCTTTCGTCAGATGAGCTAGTGTTTAGTATGCATGGGACTGTATCACACGGCGCAGAACTGATGCTGAAAAGTTATTTCAAACACGTTTAAACTCACTCACGTTTCTTCATGAGGTCATACTCGCCCACCTTGGACGGTGAGGTTTAGTCATCAGTGATATTGTTTAAGGGGGAGTATGGTTGAATTTTAGAGAAATATCAAGAAAATTAAGAATAAATGAAGTTAAAGATTATTTACACACTACACTAGTACTAGTTAGTCTGCCACCACTCGAAAGTTCTTTTTCATCCGAAACTTCATTTTTCTCAATTTGGTTGAAATTCGTGATAGACATGTCAAAAAATTATGAGAAAAAACTGAAATGTTTATGGGGCCTCGCACTGCAAATGTTACTGAGACATGTTTAGATTACATAAAACTTCAGGGCCCGCTTTGTTCGAAAGCCGACCCCCGCTGCCGGACACTGTGTTGAGGTTGAAGTTTTTCTGTTTCTGGTTAACGCTCGAAACGTCAGCTTTCAATTTCTCTACGGTGGCCAATTTATCATATCAACTCAGCTGGATAAATCAAATTTGTTTTGTTCTCCACCACATTCCACGACCTTCATTTTTTTTTAATGGCTTACATTTACACCATTTACTAATTCTTAATAAAGGCACAATGAACAGGTTACAATCTCCTTCACTCCCAAAAGTCCGAGCGCATGAGACAGTTTAGAAAAGTTTTTGCTGTGTAGTTGTAGTGTTACCTTAACGTTATCATAGCCGGCTTGTCGGGCAGTAGGGTGCGGAAACATAGACAACTTGAAGTTGGACGCTCTAATGATGCAGGCTTTGAAACCTGATCCGATTAGTTTTGGTAAGTTTTTTTCATTTTTTTTTAATCCAGTTTTATTACTACTACACGTTTTTGCATTATGACGATAACATTACGTGTCAGTGCAATAGTTTTCCAGCAACAGCGGCCTTTTTAAACCTTTTTTTTTTTCGCACCTTATAAATTTGCACTCTAATGTAACACTTATGGCCTAATACGCATGCGCATTGTTTAGTTGATCCCACAAGTGTTAACCAACTCCATCTAATGCTTATAAGTAGCATTTCTGCTGGACGTTGTTTGTGGCTTCCCTTCGCTGAAGGTCAAGCGCATTTAAATCTATTCTCACAACCGAAAGGTTGTAGCGTTGGGTCGCCATATAACGATACGACCTTTGAAGGACAGTCTCCTCTTTTTTATTAACACTGTAAATTAATTTCTTTTTTTAGACATCAATATAAACGGTCAGACATACCACAACACAGCGTCCAGTGAAGTCACGATCTCTCTATGTACGATAGTGGACCTCAGTGTTAAGGTTTCTAATGAAAGTGGTGAGTGTTTACCTTTTTTTATTGTGGTATAAACCCCAATATCAACATTCATGTTCTCCTCACTTTTCCCCATATATTTCTCATGGTATTAGTTGGGAGAATTTGCTCAGACATCAAGACATTTTGCCTTTGTTGACATTTCGTTTATTCTAATGATTTTTTGTTTGATTAATTAGTTATATTATAAAAGATTATAAGGAGATTTTTTTACACTTATGGCCTAATGCACTTGAGAAATTTACAACATGCTTGTCACAAGTGGAGCTTAAAGCGTTAATAAGAGACTAATAAGGACAAAGAAACGACAGGGATGAATGTCCGTGTTACGGAGGCTTCAATTTTGGTCGGAATAAGCGAACTGTCCGTTACAGAAGTGTCTCTTAATGGAGAGGTTCAACTTTATTTCAGTATGCAGTGATATTCGAGCGTTTCTTTGGTTGGCTGATACATACACCTTATTCGAAGTTTTAGCAGGTAATACACGCAGACATTTTGCAAGTTGCATAGTATTTTTGAGCTCTCCGAATGCGAGGAAAAATCTGAGCAGTGGGTAAAATTTCACGTGTATTGTTCCACTTTATTTTCCCTCTGATTTCGAATCAGTGTTCACATGTAAACCGTTCAATTAGAGATAGCACTGCGTATTACAGGACAGAACTGTGGGATGCCATATGTTCCTCGTTCTGTTATCCTCATATGGTAAAGAAAAGTAAAGTAGTTTTCAAACTTAGAATGTGGCGGCCATTTATCATGGTAACCGTTGAGGATAAACTTGTGGAATTATGATTATGTTCACTTTCGTAACTCAATCAAAACTATGAGAGAATGGATAATGTCTAGAGAGCACTTCAACTTGCTTTTTGATTGAAAATCCACCAAAAAGGATGTTGTGGAGAAGGGGGGGGGGGGGGGGGTTATTGTTAACTATTCTCTTAAACCGACAGACCTGCAAATGCGATAAAAGATTCTGTTGCGTTTTGTTTTGTCACCAGACGAGTCACGTGGCCCCTTGTTGTTGACTATTGAGCCGTACCAGGACCAGGCCTTCGGCTGCCCAGTGACCGAGCTGGATGGAAAAGTGACCTGGGTCGGGACGTTAAAGCTCCATACTTCACAGGTGATGCTTTGTTTCTTTGTGTCGATATCATTATGTAGAAACTTTGCAGTGATGTCATTGAATACTTGGACTACAAAGCAGGGCCTTTTTTTCTCTCACAGCGCATTTTTTGATATCACGTGGAACTTATCGATGCTTTTTTATTTCCTTCTCCTTAGTTATTACCTGGGTCATCAGTCTGTCACTCGTGTTCTCTGGTATTTTTGTACACTGGACAGTATATCGTTTCAATTTCTTGCAGCGAGGTGGACACGGAGCAAACCGAAACTAAAGCTGCTGCTTCTATGTTAGCGGAAAGAACTCGAAATTCAGAAACTAAAAAGCCAAATTTAATGGAGGAGAGCCATCGTAATGTGCTCAAGAAATCATGGACGTACTCGCCGCCAATCAAAATTAACGTCGTTTAGTAATTGCTACATGTCAGTATTCGTTAGAGCGGCTTACGATGATTGTCGTGAAGTCAAACTCGAGATAATGACATCCGGGAAATCACAGCGAGCGTAAATAACGCAACGAACCAATCAGAACTCCAAGCAGCAACGTGGCAAGCGCGGGAAAACATGCAACTGGTGGCAAGGGCGGGAAATTGTGCAACCGGTGCCAAAAGTGGCGATTGAATTAACTGCTGTTTTCAGAAGATGCCCTCTGCCTTGGAAACTTGTCAGATTTTTCGAAGATGAGGCAACTTTTTAGTATATGTTCCAACGGTACTCGAAGAAGTTCCGATGTCGAAGGTATTCCAAGACAATGTGGGCTTAAACGAAGATATTGCAAAGATATCTGAGCACTTCTAAACATTCTCCAAGGAACTCCCAAGGTTTTGCGAACTCTAGTAGCAATGTAAGGTTTGAGAGAACTGGGAAATAGGACCAATTGATAAAGTTGATCAATGCTGTCAGTTATGGTAACCATGGTAATAATACATGTCCTTGAAAAATTAGGATTTCCACCAGAAGACAGCGTTTTACTCACTCTCGAGAACACAAAAATTTTAAACTGGAAAAATTTCCCAAATTTTGTTTTGAAAATAATTGTAAGACAAAACAAGCCATAGGAGAGACCTCCTGGAGAGCTTTTATGGGAATTGTCGCATTTCATGATTTCGTCACCGACGCAAAAGTTAGTATCAATACAGGTAAGCCCCAATATCTACATACAAATTCTCCTGACTGATCGCCGTACATTTTCGTATAGTATAAATTGGGAAAAATTGTTAAAAGATCAAAGCAATTTCCCTTTCGTGATCGTTTTATTAATTCTCATAAGGCTTTTTCTTGATTATGTGTTGTTATTGTACGGAGAAATTTGATGTTGGTCACTCTTGGGACTTAAGGGTTAATAGTCCAGTTTTGAGTTCATCAAAACTGCTGTATAAGAGACAGAAGACGCATTTGAATAGGGTCAGTAGACTCAATCTAAAATAAAATATTGACAAATAGTAGTAAGAAGATGACCTTTTCACAGCTCTTTCTATTGTTTTATTTTAGGGTTCAGCACATTCCTGGTAGTAGCTGGTATTTGTACATATTTTAGATTGAGAATCTCCTACAGAAATCCGTCTTTTGTCTTAAATACAGCGGTCTTGGAGCATTCGAAACTGAACCATCGAGCAGTGGTTACCTGTGGTGATACTAACTTTTCCATCTGTGACGAAATCCTGAATGGACTTAAGCTGGGCTCTAGACTGTAGCTTTGAGTTCAATCGTCACAAGTAAAGATTTGAAATGCAAACGCAAGAGGTAGAACTAATTTGTAAACCTTGCACAACGTAATAAACAACAACACAAAAGTTCTACTTAATAGCTTTCATTTGAAAGGTTATACTTTAGGATTTCATACGCAGACTCAAAAATTAGAACCGTGATACCCTTCGGGTCGTGTAAACTTGTCAATCGTGTAGGGTCTCCATGGTAATATTTACAAGAGCTGGGAGAAGAAAACACTACTTGGCGCAATTTTTTTCAATAAATCCCTTACAGTGGTCAGTTTCTAAATTCCCATTTCCCTCAGAGAAATGAGAATAAAGTTCATGCTCAATGATTTGAAGCCACGTTCTTCCAAGCAGAAGTGTGTCAAAGGTCGTTTTATTTTTTCCACGCCCGGAGTGGTGGTGTGGTTATGATTCCGAGGATGAAATCATTAAGTGTGACCTTTCAGATAAAAGCTACTGAGCGACACTTCTGTGCGCAGTTTATTATGCTGTACAAGGTGGTTCAAACTTGTGATTCTGCGGGTCAAGTCCTAGTGTGACCACTCAAGTGAAAGCTACTGAGCAGTACTTTCCTGTGATGCTGTTTATTAGGCTTTACAAGTTGGTTCTATCTTTTGGGTCTGTGGATGAAATCCCTGTGTGACCATTCAAATAAAAGCTTCTGAGCAACACTTCTGTGCCAAGTTTATTATGAGCACTGTGTGAGGTGGTTCTAACCTTTGATTCCGCAGGTGAAGTCCTAACTATGTAACCATTCAAATGAAAGCTATTGAGCAGTACTTTCCTGTGGTGCTGTTTATTATGCTGTACAAGGTGGTTCTAACTTTTGAGTCTGTGCATGAAATCCTAAAGTGTGACCATTCAAGTGAAAGCTACTGAGCAGTACTTTCCTGTGGTGCTGTTTATTATGCTGTGTAAGGTGGTACTAACTTTTGAGTCTGGATGAAATCCTAAAGTGTGACCACTCAAATGAAAGCTACTGAGCAGTACTTTCCTTTGCCGTTTATTGTGCTGCACAAAAAGGAGTCCTTTGCTGCACAAGGTGGTCCTGAGGAAATGAAGGCTACTGAGTATGTGTTTCAGTCTTGTACAGGTTGATTCTTTGATTTTCACACTCAAAGAACGAAAGGGTTACGAAAGAGAATGTTGAAGAGAAAAGACAAGCTTATTAGTTTACCTGTAAGAGTCGGCGTTTAATCTACAAAACTACCTGGAATTGGCGCTGACGGACTACTTATTATTTGCTATTATTTTGCTGGCACTCGGATTTCCGAGAGGTCTTGTTGGACGGAGCTTTTTAAGCTTATAAGGGTTAAACGAAATATCTTTGACATCTTAAGGGATAAAATACATGTTGCGTATGAGATTGCAGAAATTATATGTGAGAGTTTTTGGCTGTCCCAAAAAAAAATATAAGCATTGTGTATAAAAAAATCAAAATTTTATTGCGGGATGAATTTTGTCGTATCGGAATAATTCGAAAATTTAAATTGTTTTTAGGAGAAATGAGTTAATAAAGTAAATTCACTTTACTTCTGTTATCTAAATTATCGCTGTAACATTGGGGAGGGTTGGTCGTTTTTTCTAAGAGACAGCCGTTAGATTTTTTTCTGCTTTAAAAGTTAGTCATATTTAAAGCCTTGAAATTGGCAAACTGAAGAAACCGATTTTTCCAATCCATTGTGCTGTTAAGCTTGCTTAACCCCAAACATCAGGTTTTCCATTGTTTATTTGTCGTAAGTTTGTCTTTGGATACAGTGCGGCACCAAAAACACATGACTTTTATCGCCCGTGTTGGTATCTATATCGTGTTAGACCCTGGAATATTTCGTATGTTTATTGACTTTACAACGGGTGTCGCGCAGGTGGATAAATTAGAAACACTCTGTATGTTAGTTTGTGTTTATCGACCGGGATACTAATCACAAACCCATTTCATTGCAGCCTTAAATGTCGGATTTAAACCTAATACCCTTACATGATTTACTTAAGGCCACGTTGTCACTCTAGTTCAAAATTGAAAATAATTGCCTCGAAAACGACCCTGTGGCAAACGTTACATTCTAAGTTTTTTGGCGCGAAAACATCACAAGCCAATGAGCGGCTTGCCAGGTGACGTAATGTTTTGGTTCGAAGGGTGACTTAATTCCACAGAAATGACATGATGGTCGACCATAGCGGCTTCAGTAAGGAAGAGTTACGTTTGTTTCAGATTATCAAGACAAAAAGACACAGCTAAAGAATTCCCAGAATGGGCGAGCACGTTTTAGGAAACTGCGACAATATGGACGTACTGTTTTACGAACAATCTACAGTGCCGGTGAGCAATCTATCGCGTTATGACAAGAACGCGTTGAGATTGAATCTCGAAGGAGCGCAACTTCCGTCGATGGTACAAGATCTCAGAGCGAATGGGAAACTGGGGATTTATACCGAGAACTCACCAGAGTTAACACTGTTCAAGATGGTCTCCCCGGAGCTGGAAAAGTTTATTGCGAGCAATACCGGTTTGACGCCAAAGGGGAACCCGGGGACTCTCAATTCACCGGAGTTTACTTTATTTAATCTTATATCACCAGAGTTTGAAAAAATTCTGGCCAGTGTACAGAATCCGAAATCGCCAACGCCGTCGAAAGCCTTAAGAGAAGGGAATAAGACAGTAAAGCAACAACATGAAGCTTATGTTCAGGGATTCGCGGAGGCTCTACAGCAAATACACGACCGACAACAACCAGTTGATCATTTTCAGAAACAGAATGGGGTACCCGTTACTTCAGGTGCCGACAGCGGCTGGGTCGAACCCGACAACACTCAGGATAGCTTTCACAACCAGCTGGCGATCAACGAGAATTCCTACGAGATACGAAATCCCACTTATGCCGCCGTAACAGCGTATGAAAATCACGAACTTAACCCGCAAGGAGCAACATACGACAGTGCCATTGGTGAACCCAAAAATTTTGAGTACGAAGAGACGTTGAAACCGCAAGCAAACGTGCTTCCGTTGCCGCCGATCGATTTAGAACTTCAAGAGATCGTAAAAAGGGAGAGAAAGAAACAGAAAAATCGTGTGGCTGCGTCAAAATGTAGGAAAAAGAAGCTTGAAAGAGAAGCGCAGCTAGAAGTTAGAGTACAGCAGTTAAAAGATAAAAATATTGAACTTAATGCGGTGGCGAATGCCCTGAGACAACAAGTTAGTGAGCTGAAGCAACGAGTTCTTGAACATGTTGCCTATGGCTGTCAACTGCCTCCCATTGCCTCTGCTGCTTTTTAGAAATTATTTTTACAATTTCACTACTAAATCTTTAAACGTTTCACTCTAAAAAAAAAAACTTTTTTGGCACATGTAAAAAGTGGTTCTATTTCGAGTTTGTTGGTCTTTGAAAGTCTAAAGTGTGATCATTCGAGCAGAAACTGAAGTGCTTTCCTGGGGCGCCGATTTCTCAGCACCCCGCCGGAAAAAAATAGATTTTCTTTTTTTGAGAGGTTTGAACGTGGGTTGTCTTGCGAGTGAGATGGTGAAGAATATTTTTCTTCAGATCGTTCTTCTTTGGTAACGTTCGATGATAGGAAATGCTAAATGCAGCGTTAAAATGCCAGAAATTTGTCCAATTTTTGCAATTTCGTGTTTGTTGATACCTGTTTTTTGCGGCCCGGCTACAGGTGGCCGGACTGTGATTTGAAGAGGTAGAGTTCACAAACATGAAAGCAACGGATTTCAAGCGCGTCGAATTTTCTCTCGCGCGCACAGTTTCTTCCGTGGATTTTAACTTGAATACTGGAACCAATGATTGCATCGTTATGTAATTTCCCGTACATATGTGCGGTATTTTTACCTCCCGTACGAGATCAATGGGCCAATCTTGTGTTATCAGTGGCAGGTGGTTTTCACGGTCCAAGGTGAGTTGAAAGTTCAAAATCCTGTTCAAAGTTTCACGCTTTTTGGCGTTAACTAGCACTTTATAACGCGCATTGTACTACATCCCAACATTTACCAATCTAGCATTCTTTAATTAACACAAGTGGATTTTAATGTATATACGCCATAAATCCATACGGCAGACGTTCATCGTGCTTTATTGCAATTCACGTGAAATTCACTTTGGGCTATAGCGAATACGCGATTCTCATTGGCCGAAACATCTATTCGCCGATACACAGCGGTCGACTGTGCTATGCGAACATTAGTGAGGTTTTTTTTTTTTTTTTTAGATTACCATGACTTTTTTGCCACCATTACAATCAGACTCATAGTCCTTCTGTGAGCGATAGTCAACTGCTGCGCCTATAACTGACTATTCGCTCATAGTTAAAAACAAAAACTTGGCTAAGTAGTCTAATTGTTTAACCATCCGTGTATGGCCTTTTAAAGTAAATTTGTCTTTAAAGTTGTACTTCCGGTTTGCCAATGTCCGCCAAAAATGTATAGTAGAATGTGTTTGTGAGGTACAACCGCGATGTTCTTCGAAAAAGAACAGTCAACAAACTCGCTAGAGTCGAACCGTCCTATCAGACACCTCTATTGCAGACAGTTTGCTTGGTCCGAAAAAGACCAAACTTTATAAAAAGTGAACATTTCTAATACGGACGTACGCTAGTTATTGTCCCTTCGGTGTCCGTTTTTTAGATATTCGACCGCAGTTACTGGCGAAAAGTCGTCGAGTAGCACATTTAGAGACATCTTTATTTTAAAACCTGCCTAGCTACACTGATTCGTGTGCAAGTATACAGCTCAGACTAAGTGTTTGTCTACTGAGGAAATGTCCTTCAAAAGTGTTCGTGGACTGGGTCGCGTGAGGTGACCATTGTGCCATGCGCGCCTTTATTTGCTGACGTCCAATCTCTGCTCACAGATTTAGTTAGCGTTTCCATATGGAATACACGCTGTACAAATGTATTGCATTGATTGCCTTCCATGTACCACTCGTCATCATCAGTCCTTGCCATACCTGGTCGCGTCAGACTCCGTTCACAGTTGTACGCACAAATATGCCCGCAGCTTTAATTTTTGCGTGTGCCCGTCAGATAAAATAGAGACCGGTTTGGGGCCGTGGGCATTATCTCTGAAGGCAAGAAAGCACTTTCTGCATACAACTTAATTAATAGGTACTTTTACCAGTTGCGTACCACACCCAATAAGGTTAGCAAGTCTGGACAGTTCATTATCGCTCTTTTGTAAATAGAAAGTAAGCTAAAAAAATGGAAACTAATATTAATTTAATCCAGGCAAACTGGCTGGCCCTATATAACCTGGTGCTGTACAAAATAAAATGACGCTCTTTAACTGAACCGGCAATTGACTCATTTTCCTTTTTGTGTTTACCTCTCCCTTCATGAAACGGAATCCCAGAGGTTACTCAAATACAAACTGTTGAGGGTTTCGCCCCTGGGATAGTTGCAACCCCAAAGGCTATGAGAATCTAGTCGTGTGTGGCCGATCGAGCTTCTGGGTAAGATATAGCGCACAAGGTTTGCCCCATTCCCTTCCTGGCTCCCGTTCCTCGAAAGTCCCGATAACTTCTCGGGCCCAGAAAGCTATTTTATGTGCGCGATGTTTACATTAAAGACTCAAATTTTGTTGGTTTCAAAAGCTGAGCAACAAATTCTAAGTTGATAGAACAAGTCGGGCTGATTTGTGGGCTGAAAATTACGCCAAAGTGCTATAGATTTTGATTTTAAAATATAGCTTCTGGCCCGAAAAGTTACCGAAACACCCTCCTGGGGCCACTGCCTCCAATAGCTGCTACGTAAGCTGCTACGCGGCTAGCAATCCCTCTCGTCCCCAGAGCTCCATCGGTTTTCAAAACTTTGCCCCCGTGCGGATTCCTCGCGCGGCCCAGCACGACATCTGAGGGCATCGCACTTCTACAAACTAATTGCGATTTTGAGACGGCAATACTGCATTATATTGACGGCTAGTTGGAAGAAAACATCTTTCGCACTGGAGGTAGTAGCGAAGCGACGAAGTTCAATACGGAGCCAATACGGAGACGAAGCCCAACGCCGTCAATATAATGCAGTATTGCCGTCGCAAAATCGAAATTAGTTTTGCACGACGTTTGAAACGTTTTCCGGGCAAAACGTACGGATGGAAAACTAAGAATTTCCTGCTCGAATTTAAAGATAAATTCTTACAACTCATCAAGGTAAAATACAGCAAACTCGACGACCTTTTCGTTCGAAACTTTTTCGAAAACATGATTGATTAGAGAGCGCACAACAACACCTCGGTAAAAACTGATGAAACGAATGAATAATATAGACTCTTAAGTTAAATATCGCTTTCCCTTATCTTTCAAACGACGAAGTAATTTACCTTTCTGCCTGCTTTTTGTCGAGAAGTTTGGAATTTTTGTTTTGAACGGAAGAAGCCCATCAAAAACGGCGCGAAATTTCAACCAATCACTGGCTCGCTTTTGAGACGTCAATAAGTACTTATATTATTTATATTGACCGTCTCAAACGCAATCAAATCGTGATACAGCCTTGTGTTGTGCGACGCCATTGTGCTTAGGTAGGCTTACATTCTCGCTCCTTGATACTCCTCTTACAAGATAACACTTAACTCCAAGCAAGAGTACTCTCAAAGATTGTGAGTTGCGCTTTTCACTGATTTATCATGGCATTAAAGAGCAGGTTTCCCGATATTACAATCCCCGAAAACATGTCATGGCCGGAATTTGTCTACCAGAACTTTGACAGCTACGGTGACAGGACTGCCATTGTAAGTATAAAGCAGTAAGCAAAAGTAGAATTCAAGCCATTTATTATGCTAGTTCAAACGTGGCAGTTTAATGCGGGCGAATTTAATTCAATTTAATTTCGTTCATCGGTTGACTTTAAATTATGTGGAATTTAATGCTCCGCCGGCTTGTGCAAACAATTAATATTCAGTGATCCGTGTAAAAGCACAGAAAAACGGATAACAGATAAAAGTTGGAAAAAGCTCTTTAAAGCGATGCCCTTATTCTGCAGTTTCAGTTTGCAGAGCTACATGAGTTCATTCGTTCCGATTTTGTCAATTCCGTGACTTCTATATCTGATCTCTTGAACACCGACACCGAATAAATTACTGTATTGTCTGGTCGGTCATTTTTAGCGCAGGGGGAGGGGAGAGGGGGTGATAACACAATATCAGTTCGAGCGGGTAATATCGTTATCTCAAAACCGTCCCATACTGTTTGCGGGACCCCTTCGAAAGAAAAGGTGTATATGGCCACTATGCACTGATTTGACATTGACAAAATTCAATTTTTTGAGCCCGTAATTTACGCGTTATAGGCACCTGGCATGGAATCTTCCTCAAGTCATGACGCCGCAATATGAATTTGAGCAATAACCGAGAATAACGCCACATTATTAGTTACGAATATCGAGAAAAATTCCAGGGTCTCAAATTGTCTAAAATACTTTGTCTGTTCCTCCTTGGGCGGAAAATTTAACCCACATTTTGCAAATGAAAATTTAACGGCTTCCAAAAACTTATTGTCTTATTATAACATAAGCCAGAAGAAACCCTATACCAAATTTAGACAAACTATTACCAAATATTGTATGTCCCCTCAACTGGAGGGACAAAAGAGTGTATGCAATCCCGAAAGGTGTCGGACGCCTAGAGCACCTCACAGGGTTTAGCCCCTTTGGTTGTCATGGCAATCGGATTACGTCAAAAGAGGGTAGCTCTCAAGGAATGTTTTTTTGAAGTAGTTAATCAGTGACCTCATTACTATAGGTAAAGTTGAAGTTGACAAGTACTACTGCCTAACCTTTGAAGGATTTTTTGGAGTCTAAGCAAATTTTTTCTTGTTATAAAAAGAATGATATGCTGCAAAAACAAAACTCCAAAACCCAAGAGGAGCCGTTGAATTTAACGTCGCGAAAGGAATTTCCTTTTCGTAGCCGTCAATCGTTGTTAACCGTCAACTGGCAAAGCTACTCCTCCTGTTGAGACCGTCGTTTATTTCTGATTAATTTTTTCAGGTTGATGGAGTGTCTGGCCATTCCTACACATTCAGACAGCTCAAGACCCTGACAAAAAACTTCTCTTCATCTTTGGTCCAAAAAGGATTTAGGAAAGGAGATGTTTGTGCGATATACCTTCCCAGCATTCCAGAGTATCCGATTATTTTCTATGGCGTGGGCTTCATAGGAGGCATTTCCACCACAGTCAACCCACTCTCCACCGCAGAAGAGCTGGAAAAGCAACTAAGTGACACACAGGCATCCTACCTAGTTACCACTCCTCAGGTTCTCGACAAGGCTAGAGCTGCAAGTAAAGCACAGGGGAAAATTAAAAACATTTTTGTTGTTGGTATGTAGCGGACAGTATAAGATCTTGCAAGTGGATGAATGAAGATGCAGGCTGTGAGTTGGAGGAGTTAGAACTTCCCATCTCGATATGCTTCCCACTTCCTTCCCCCAGGACTTTCCCCCCTTTCCACTACTACCCCCACCCCAACCCTGCTCTGTTATTTTGCTTTGTGATCCCACCCACTTCACCATAACCAGCGAAATTCTTCTTCCCGGCCGATTGATGTTTCTACTCTGCCTTAGTTTTTCCAATATTTTTCCAGGGCAGGAAGTAGAGAAAGGCCTTCATTGATCGGTTGACTGACTGACTGACTGACTGACTGACTGACTGACTGACTGTCTGACTGACTGACTGACTGACTGACTGACTGACAGACCGACCTAAGCCAGGAGCGCAAGCTACTCCCATTTCTGAAAACGTGAAAACGTTTCATCTCATAGGTAAAGAGGAAAAGGATTATGAAGAGTGTGAGTCGTTTCACAAGCTTGTTCAGAGTGACGATTCAAGTTTTCCAACGAACTGTAAGATCGACAAAGATGATCTATTTAATATTCTTTACTCAAGCGGCACCACAGGGGTCCCCAAGGGAGTGATGCTTTCCCATGGCAACATGATAGCTGACACGTGCATCACTCGTGACTCAGGAACATTTGTTGTGACAGAAGAGACAGTGATGATCACGGTTCGTCCTTTTTATTTCTTGTACGGACAAATCTTTATGATGGGTTCAGGATTTTTCCAGGGAAGCAAGCTTGTTGTCCTACAGCGGTTCGAGCCAGAGACGTTCTTGCAAGCGATACAAGAGAACAAGGTAAGAACATATAGTTATTTATGAAGATTTATTATCTAGTTATTTTTTGTCTTTGTTTTGTTTTTCGCTTATCGGTAACGACACTGGAAACAAGCCCAATATCCTTCCCAGGGCCAGGTCAGAAGAGACCTTGGGGTTGAGATTGTGACCGGCAGAGACATTTGGGAGCCGCGGAAACTTATTAAGATTTGTCTTAATTTTCAGAGAGCTTCTTTCCTCCCCCTTGGGGAGGGAAAATTGAGGCTTTGCTCTTAGGATAGCCTGAGAAAACAGCCGACGTCTCGCGAGGTCGCCACTTGAGCCCTCGCAACACGACGTCTGAGTAACGAAATTCCCTCGCGTTTCAACCAATCAGAAGTACTACCTAGATCTAGATAGTGACGCGTCATCAGTATGGAATTTCTGCACTCGTTACTCAGACGTGGTTTTGCGAGGGCTCAAGTGACGACCTCGCGAGGCGTCGGCTGTTTTCTCAGGCTACTCTTAGGGTAATAATCCATGATTCCCAAGAAAAGTCGCTTTTCCTGTTACTCTTCAGGTTACGTATTTACCAATTGTGCCATCCACTGCACTCTTCCTGGCCAAGCATCTGTTAGTTGACAAGTATGATTTATCAAGTGTTAAAGAGATACTATG
The DNA here is from genome assembly GCA_964030785.1 of Siderastrea siderea. NCBI lineage: Eukaryota > Metazoa > Cnidaria > Anthozoa > Scleractinia > Rhizangiidae > Siderastrea > Siderastrea siderea. Next base: position 41,708,913 of record OZ034974.1, read on the forward strand.
TGCTGGTGCTCCAGTTGGCAAAGGACTGGAAGAAGCTGTAGTCAAACGATTGCCGCAAATGAAGCATTTCACACAAGGTAAACAAGAATATTGAATAAAAAGGCAGCAAAGATGATGAAAGCAAGAAATATTAAAACAATTATTCCTCAACTAATTGGGAGAAACCTACATTTACCCTGAAAAATACTCAAGAACTGTTACGCACAGGTGCGAAATTTGGCTTCGTGCGCCCAGTTGCTTGCAATGCTCTCTTTAGATTTGCGTTGCAAGTTGCAAGAAGAATTGCTCAGTGTAACAGAGCCGTTATTTTGAGATAATGTTTATAACTTGGTCTAACAAGTTGATTTAAACGTCAATTTATTCCGAGGTTATGGCATGACAGAGTGTATGGCTACGCATATACAGACCAAGGAAAACAGAAAACCAGGCAGTGTTGGAGTCCTTCTACCTAACATGGAGTGCAAGGTAAATTTAGATTCCTGTATCCCATAAATCGGTGAGTTACCGGACTACAAACTGGTTGTCACTTTTTACTTTCAGATTGTCGATGTATCATCTGGTGGTACACTTGGTCCATTTCAGGATGGAGAGATTTGGTTGAAAGGACCCACAGTTATGAAAGGTAATTGCCAACTCGGTTTTGAATTCTGTTTTGGGGAATGGGCCTTCCCATCGTAAAGAATAAAGTTGGGGGATGAAAGTGCGCGTGTTTTCGATGAACGTTTCCAACTGTTTTTTTTTCTTTGAACGGGCCTCGTTTTCCTTTACAACCAGTTATCGAGACTGCAAGGGGTTGAAAGGATAGAAGAAAAAACTCTTAACGATCTACATGTTAGATAAAATCACCAAACCTTTCAGTTAACATTACCTGAAATTTGATTGGAACATTTGTTGGTGTTAAGCAGTTTTTTCTTGCATGCGTTACGTAATCCAGACTGGTGGATATGTGGAAAATCACGACCCCGAGGTGGGGAGGGGAGGGAAAGATATAATCTGAACGCTACCCTACCCTATACTAGACCATGTTTAGCTGCACTTGCAACGCTGTTCCTTTTGTTTATGCAAGGTCAGCGTGCATTTTCGGGAAAATACATAAGCTAGGAAATTCGAAAAATAATCCTCCTTTCCCTATATTTTTCTGCGACTTGAATTTTCAACTAAAGGAATCCGAACAGGTCAGAGTGTGTTAGATTGCACCGGGCTTAATCAATCTGAGAACTGCTTACATTTTCTAGTTGGGTACCCCTGTACATTGTCTTAGAAACTTTCATGCTGTCAGTGTCCTCACATTCTGATTAAAGTTATTTGGCACACCGTTGCTTCATTCGGTTTCTAAAGCATCCAACAATTCGAAGTATTCCTTCTTCTTAACCCCCCCCCCCCCCCCAAACTCCCAGTGTGAAGCTAGCCCATAGCCGGGTTGACCCCTGCGTTTTACCACCTGTACTCATTTGGGGAAAGCATTTTTCCTGTATATAAACAATACGTTTAACTTCTTCTAAACTTGATCTTTGTTCAGGTTATTTAAATAACCCCGAAGCTACAGCTCGCGTAATAGATAGCGAGGGATGGTTGCACACTGGAGACATCGGACATTATGATGAAGATGGGGATTTTTTTATCGTGGACAGGCTAAAAGAACTCATCAAATATAAGTCTCTTCAGGTATATAAAACACCGTATAGCGTGGTCGGTATGTTGATTGGGGTTGAGGCTGCACTTTGTTTCACCTTAATAGCTAAGTCATCGTTGTTCCCTGAGAGGGTTTTGTTGATGCTAAAGATAATTTTCCACCCTTCAGACTTGGGACATGGGAGCTGGGGAAGAGTACATACCTTTGGTGGATTATGCAGGGAGGTTCAGCCGAAACAGGTGCATCCTTTAAGAGAAGAGAAAAGGAATGCCGAAATATAGTGTTAAGTGAAAGGAATATCAATCAGGTGTAGATCTGTAGCTACTGAATCTATTCGCATTCAAATGGATTGCAAAATTTGGCAGAAATTACAACGCCAAAATATATGATAGTTTTTTTTTTTCAGTTTTAATACAAATATGAAGAAAATTTCCTTCCACTTTGAGCTCAAGTCGAAGGGGTACGATATTTTGATATAACTTAGTAGGTGAAAAGGTGAGACTTTAAATATTTATTAAGAACCCCCCCCCCCGGGTCCTTAAAGCACTGGTATATCGGGGGATAACGCTTAAGGCTTGAAGCTTGTCTGAAAGACGAACAGTTGTCCTAGAAGCGGTGCATCAAGAGACACTGTCAAAGGTTTAGGACAAAATGTGATGTAACAGCAACCAAAAAGGCGTATACTCAGTCCTCTATGCATGTCACGTGATATTTTTTTATCCAATTAAGTTAAGAGGTGCAACATCATGATGTCTGTTGTCTGGTTCCCAGGTTGCCCCGGCTGAGCTCGAGGCATTACTGATTTCTCATCCTAATATTGATGACGCAGCAGTCATAGGTATCCCGGATGAAAGAGCAGGAGAGCTACCAAAAGCTTTTGTGGTAGCAAAAGGTGTCGTCACACCAGAGGAAGTCGCAGCTTTTGTCGCTGAAAAAGTCGCACCTCACAAGAAACTCAGGGGTGGGGTGGAGTTGATTGACAAAATTCCAAAGTCCGAAAACGGCAAGATTCAACGAAAAGAATTGAGAAAGAGAGAAGTTGAGCGCCTAAATATAACAGCTCATAATATTACTCATAAATAGATTTTGCTGCCGAAATGCTTTGCTTTATTTTTGTCCTGTGTTGGTGGCTTGTGCTGTTTATTACTGTTATTTTCTGTAAATCTGTTGGTAATAATGCCTCGTCTTCCGAACGTTATCAGCACCTATTCCCTTACTAACTTACGGAATAGTTACGTGTAAGTTGTAAGAAATGAAGAACTATGACTCTGTTACTTTATAAGTCACGACGTAAAATTACCAGCATGCCGCTAAGTATGAGTATAGGGCCCCACTCTCCGGCCTGCGGCCACAAAGGGGCTCCGCTACGAAGAGGGTGCAAAGACGTACACTCGCGTCATATGGTGGACTGGTACCAGTTCCTCTCAAGGTAGTCGAGCAAGTGACTAGCGATTGAGTGCTACACACGCGTGCCGGGCTGTAATGAGCAATATTGTAGGCGGGAGAACTGGGTTGAGTCTTTGCTCAGGAGAAGTGTTCCTTAAGGAAAGTTAAAAAAGTAGGGGCAAAGATATAGCTCCCTGAATTGAGTGAATTTCCAACTCTTCAGCGACGTTTGTATAGCGGTTCTCAAATCATTTATTAAGAAAACGGAAGAATTTGTTACTAACGAGCGGACGAAAGTAAGGGACTGGTCAAACTCACAAAGACACAAAAAGTCCGTGATGCGCCTGCAAAACACTACTTTAAGCTCCTAGCAATCGTTTGCCGTTTTTTAGTTTACCCTAAAAATATGTAAAAAAAAATAGGAGGTCGATGATTGATTTTCCAATACTTCAACCAGTTTCTGTCAAACTATTGTAGGTTTTTGATGCTTTAGGGTGTTATAATATGCTGTAATATATGCTGTGAATTTAGTTCATTAGGGTTCGGTTATTGTATATTGTTAAGTATTTCCCAGTGGCCTAGCTGGAATGCAATTAATATTCTGACAGGTTTAAAAAGTTGGTGTCAGTTTTTCATCTTGTCGTTGTACATTAAAGAAGTACAAATCTCTTCGCTTCGTTCTCATCACTGTTATTACATAGGGTAAGTGTTTTGAGAAACAATGATTTGAAGGTCGCTGCATGCCTGAACTTTTCAGTTTTTCTAATAAAATCAAATGAAATCCTCTTACGAAAACAGATATCGAAGGAAAATAGAAAAATTACTTGGACAAAATGTTCAAACTATGTGTTTCACACTAGAGCCTACGTAATGGTGGGGAATGGGGAGTTTAGGACCACCGGGTCTTACCCCCTAAAAAAGTGAAGTCTGCTAAACCCATGAAATAATCACTGAGAAGACAATGAATATATGATAAATCATAAATTTGAACTGTGGAAACGAAATCAAATGAACAAAATGATCCTCGAAGTGATGTACGCAATCAAAGAAATTGCGATTAAGCCTCGAAATTTTGGAGGGGCCAAATTCAAATCTCTGCTCTTTTTTTTAAATTCAAATCCCATCCAAGGCCTCGTGATTTTTTTCAGGCCTAATAGCAATTCTTTAATTGTGTACATCACTGCGAGGATTATTGTCTTCATTAAAAATAATCAATGCAGATACTCATTTCTTGCTAACATCACTTCACAGACAATTTTTACTATATCATGTCCCCAACACCCCTTTTATTTCTGACTCAGCATTCCCCTTAACGTGCAATATAAGTTTATGTACTGAGCAAATGTTGCGTTCTTACAAAATCTGGGATAGATAAGTTAATACATCAGTAAAAACCAATTAGTTAGTACAATATGCGAGTCAGGTTGACAACCTTACAAATTGACGCCTTCGTTAGAAGGGCTTCTGGCAGACAATAACAGGATTGTTATCTCCATACGTCACATCTCCATAAGTCGCATTACAGTTTAGGTCGTTCCACATTCCGGCATAGCTTATTGCTACTTCTTTTCCAATCATGTGGCCACAATTCTCGTTACCTCCAAAGTTGTCCGGCTCCCACCTATACCACGCCGTATACTGCCCCTCTACTGACGTGCCATCAACCCAGTAAAACTTGGAGTCAGCCTTTCTCTGGAACCCAATCCATGCACCCAACGCAGTATATGTATCCTGCTTCTGAATCAAGCCCAGAATGAATTTGTTTTCCTCGGCTGATCTGATAATGGGTAGGTCGCCACCCATATTCTGGCACGTTGACCGAGCGTCGCTCCATGACTGGGTGGGAGTGTCGTCAATGAAATAACATGACTCTCCATATCTAACCCAACCAGATGGACAATCTAAGAGATAGATAGATAGATAGCTTTATTAAAAGTAAAGTCATTGCAGCCCCGGGCCGGCTGAAATGCGACCTACTTTACAATGTAAAAATTAAAAATATATATGCATATTATGATAACTACTATAAAAAAGGTAAAATATAACCTATAATATAATACAAAAAGGGAAACATGAATACTGATAATACTAATAATTAAAACTGTTTTCTATAATAAAAGTGTTTTTAAACCTATTTGTCTTACAAATCGGTAATTTAAAGTATCCCTGGCTTCGGGTGCAATAGGTGGACCCGTTGCGTGGCGGCAGCAGTTCATGAAGCTTGTGGCTTTGATCCCTTACAATTTGGTCGAATAGAGCTTTACTTAAGGCCTGCCTTCTCTCATACAGTGACGTGATGTCTAGAGCTACTAGAGCCTCAGCATAGGATAAGTCGGGTTGTATAAAGCAATAAAGTGTAAGAAAAATTAGAAAGTACTGATGAGATCGCGTCACATCAACAACAACAACAATTTATTTGCATTCTCATATACATCGATGGTATTGCATAAAGAAAAAGGAAAAGAATGATAGGAGTAATTATACAACAATAATTTAAAAAATAGTTAATAACAATTAAATTACAATTAAGATCTTTGTTTTCTTTTCTGGAAAGCCTCGAAAATAAAATATCCTAGTTTCTTAAATATAAAAGGGTCTATGTTATTAAAGAAAAATAATATTTTGTCACGTTCACTAAGAGTGTTAAAGTCGGGATATTTCAAGATTATATCATTAAAAAACGTTTTCCTTATACACTTTTATGAATTGCAGTAAAAAAGAAAGCGAATTTCATTTTTTACCTCACTAGACGAACAATTTTGGCAAATTCTTGGGTTTTCAGGTATTTTCGGGACACAATGTCTGCCAGTCATGATTGCCCGGTCTTAACTTTGCAACTGATTGTCTGTGATATACATTTTTAATTAATTCTAAATGAAGAGAGATACTTTGATCAGTCTTAAATGTAGAATAAAATGTTAGTTTCCTATTAGACCGTATCGTATCAAATTGGTGATTTTTCAAAGCGATCATGATGTTTTGTTTTATTTTTTTTTCAACAGTTTGTGCGTTTTGGTCTACAACATCATGCACTGTTTGTACTCGTTCTCGATTAGTACAACCATAGATCTGAAGAATTTCATTTAAAGAAAATATAAAGGAGGGTTTTTTATGCTCCGCTAACTGATATGACATTTCGAGGCATTGTTTTGCAATACTATTTTCTGGGAGGTTTTCAAGATGAATCCATATTTTAAGTATTCTTGTATAGATGTTTAATTTGAGGGAAAGCCTTCCAACTTCATTGCGGGATACAACATTTCGAGCTCTCCTGTTTAAACCTATGTAGTATTTGTAAAATTGAGTGTGCAGTTTTTCGATGGGGTCTCTGTCCCATTTCTTAAGGTCAATATCGTCGTATGCTCCCCAGACTTCTGAGCTCTATAAAGGTATCGGAAGGAAAAGAGTATCATAATGAATAAAATACGGAGAATTCTCATTAAAGTAGGATAGTGACATGTTCTATTTTTAGCTTACAAACAGGCTTGGCCGGTTTGTTGACCGGTTTGTCAGGTTTATCAATGATGCCACGTTCTGTTTTAAACCGTTTATGGCGGTCATGGTTGGTATAACTGGTTTGGCACGTTTTTAACTTGTTTGGTTGAAGCATTCTGGTTGGTTTGTAATAGCCAGATGGTTTTGTTATCAATAAAAGTGTGTTTGAAAAAAGGTCAGCTGTTTATTTCTCTGATTTCCAAGCGTTCCTTTCGCACGAAGGGTAAAAACAACTTATTGCAGGCCCTAAGTAACTTATTTATGGCGCAATCGGAAAATTTTTTCATAAGGCATTTTCAGGACCAAATTTTCTTAAGGGAATCTAGCGTACAAAACTATTGTTCCATCTGCGCTAAATAATTTATGCAAAAAAAGCTTAGATAATTACGCAACGATTTAGTGATAACGCTTTCAACGGAACACGCGCAATTAGTTTATACCAAAGCAGTGGATCGTGTTTTTCGCGAGCTCTTATTAACTACTCAAACTCGGGATAGTATCTGCTAAAGTTTATAAACTGGAAGGGCCACAGCGACAAGGCGTTGAGAGTTGCCGAATCATAAGTAAACCTGGATCAGTAAAACATTTGAAGTAAAAAAATAAACGGAACGACTGATCCTTACGGCAGTAAAGAAAGACACAAGACGAAGTACATAAAGTAAAAAATGTATGTAACAAAAAATTGCCCAATATTTCGGTTTGCAAAACAAACCTTCTTCAGGGGCTACAAGAGTAAAATGAGTAAATACGTTACAGGACCGTTAACATACAAGCTTAAGAACTAAAAAAATTTAAAGTCATCATACAAGTCATCATAGTACTTTAATGAAATTCCTCCGCATTTTATTCATGAAATAAAGCCTGGGGAATAAAGACAAGCCTGTTGAAAGAGGCCCTGCCAGGGGAAGGGGGGTGGGGCGGGTCCCGTGTCGCTTGTCTGAATTTTAAAATGTCCCGTGTCGGTGTTTTATCAATATTCACGTCGCTGTCGAAAATTGGGAGGAAATAATTTGTCTTTGTCGGGATTTCAGTTTATCTGATTTACTTTTTTTCAATCTACTAACATAGAGGGCGAGTGTACACGTATTTCATTTGGTATATGATAACGTCACTTTTGATGACCCGTTCGATGACTTCGATGTGTTTTGCTGAATCCTTAAGTTTTTGTGGGCCGGATGGCTTACTCTTGATGGTTGTGTCGTTTGCTTTCCCGTCTTTTCCATAACGAATAAACCTCAATGAATCGTTAAGCAATAGTCAACGGTCAATAGTACAGGCCCGTAAGCAGGTTTTTGTGTGCGTGTGAGCGCTGAAGGCGCTTATCGACGAGCGCCGGAGGCGCGAGATAGACTAGGGGTCTGGGGGCATGCTCCCCCGGGAAATTTTGAACAATTGGGTTGTCGGTACCCTGGGTGCCAGAGGCTTTTCTTGCGCGGTTTCCGGTTGCAGCTTACGTGTGGCTCGGCCTCCGGCCGATTTCGCCCGACGTTAGCGAGATAAGAACCTCTGGTACCCGGGGTATTTTGAAGGCCGTCACATAGAAAATCAGACAGTCTAGTTCGAAATGGATTTTGAAATTAATCTTTCAGTAGTGTGCCAAGCTCAAACCTCCTTAAATGCTTATGAGTAAACAAATATACTACTTCGCCCAAATTACTGTCTATCTGACTCGTAACGAATGTGCATCGAGGCCAGCGAAGACAATCTCCCTTGAGCCATGCTAGCTCTGTTGTACATGTGCAGCTATCCATTCTTATGGCACTTGCGCTCCTTTCACATTCGCAGCTGGTGGCTGGAATTGTGCAGCAAATCTTCACAAGGAAGTAAAGATTCTTCTGTAAGGTGCGTACACACCTGTCGCACCCTCTCTCCGTACGGCCCTGTAAGTGGAGTCAGTGGAGCGTGCAGTGTTCATACGATCACGACGTAACAGCAGCGTGATTGAATCAGATGATCTCATGCTCAGTTGCCAATCGCTTTTAAACAGAGAGGGGGTAGGGAGTTGAGGCATTGAATTAAAATAATGCCACGACGCTCAATATATCACATGAGAAGCTTTTTACATTCTTTGAAGACCTTTAAAATCTTTGAAGCGCAAAGGAAATTGACCCAAATTACCTCTGGCGTATTTTCGGTCTTCTGTTAGAGTCAAATTATCACCGTTCTTTGTCGCTAATTCTCGGCCTTGACGTCACTGTCGGAATTTTGCCGAGAACGGATGTCTTTTGTCGCGATTTCATTTTATGCGCTGTCGCTACGTTTTGGGCCATGTCGCTTGTCGGAATTTTCCCTGGCAGGGCTTCTTGAAAACCTGTTCGCAGCCCATTCACTAAGCAACCTGTTTACTTGATTTACTTAAAGGGTGCGTTTCTTTGGGAAAATCCGAAAACGGATTTGTGATCCCAAATCCTATGGATTCTTCGACACCAAAGAAACGGAAAATCCGAAAAAGGATTATTTTGTCATGACAAGACAGGCTGGAGGCACGCAATACATATGTCAGAACGATATTTCTCTCGTACTGCCCTAGAATTCAACTAGAATGGAATACAAATAATTTATAAACAAGGACAGTATCTGCAGTAGCTCAAGTGAACTCGCTACTTGCGTTCACAGTTAGCAAAATCTGGTCCCTGAATTACAGAAATGGTACACAAATGAAGTTATCCTGACGTGTCAATGCTTCTGTCTGTACTTTTGGAGAAAATTTTTCAAATACACGGAACGGAATAATCACCTAAATTTCTTTTTCACGATCGAATGTTTTGTCACGCAAGATCGAGAGAAAATATGGCGAGACCAGTAAATTTGCATGGAAGACCGCTTGACAGATGTGCTATTTTCGGATCCGTCCCCCAAAGAAACGCACGGATCATGAATCCTAAAAATCCGGAATTAGATTTGATCTGATGTATCCACTCGGAGTGTGGATTCTTCAGATCACTAATCCGTGATTAATCCATTTTCGGATTTAGGTAAAGAAACGCAAAATCCGTTTTTGGATACAAGAATCCGGATTTGGATTTTCCCTAAGAAACGCACCCTAGACCAAAACTGAACGTAAGGCTGATACTACGGCAAAGGGCTGATTTATTTAACAGCCAAAATTTCGGCTAACAAAATTAGCCTTCCTCATTACCAGTGTTATACTGAAGGAAAATATTATAACGGCTCCTTAAATTGAATTTTAAAAAATGCTCAAGTGGTAAATGATTAACTACACCAGAGATCCGGCAACACCGAACCAGTGCGGTTAATTTACGCGTCGTGTGTGGACCTCTGATCCAGAGATTGTAATTATTTTCATTTCCTTGATTTAACCAGTTATGTATGGGCTCCTGATTTAGCCCATCTTTGGGTTTGTTGAAAGTAAATATGCGATAAGATTTTTAAAATGTTTACTTAGATGCTGTATCTGCGTCCCTGCCTCCGTCACCACTGGCAACATGACAAGAAGAAGAAAGAACACTGTTTCCTTGTTAGCCATCTCTGATTCTGAGTAGAAAATCAAAGAAAGCCAAATACAGTTCGAGAGTGGTTAGTTTTCAGATTGCCACTGACTGGTGTTACTCTATATTCAGAGAGGTCCACCTCGCTGCTGAACTTCGGCGAGTTTTGGAGTTCTTATTTACGGTATTCACTCGATTAAGCGCCTCTCCCGATTAAGCGCCGCCCCCGATTAAGCGCCGCAAATGAGAGCAAGGGCGCGTTTTTTGGTAGAATCCGAAAACGGATTTGTGATCCAAATCATATGGATTCTTCGACACCAAAAAAATGCAAAATCCGAAAACGGATTATTTTGTTATGGCAAGACTGGCTGGGGGCACGCAATATTTATGTCAGAACGATATTTCTCAAGTACTGCGAGTGCCCTAGAATTCGACTAGAATGGAATAAAAATAATATATAAACTCTGAGCACATTATCTGCAGTAGTTCAACTGGACTCGCTATTTGCGTTCACAATCATCAAAATCAGTCCCTGAATTATAGAAATGGTACACAAATGAAGTTATTCTGTCGTGACGTGACGTGTCCTTACTTTTGAAGAAAACCTAACAAATATACGGAACGGAATAATCACCTGAATTTACTTTTCTTCGATCGAAGGTGATCGAGAGAAAATGTGGCGAGACAAGTAAATTTGCAAGGAAGACCGCTTGACAGATGTACTATTGTCGGATCCTTTCCCAAAAAACGCTCCGACCATGAATGTCAAAAATCGGAATTTACATTTGATCTGAAGAATCCACTCGGAGCGTGGATTCTTTGGATTCTTGATCCGTTTTTGGACTTGATTACAAAATCGAAAAATCCGTTTTTGGATTCGGATTTTCTAAAAAAAACGCAGCCCAAGAATATTAGAGAGCGCCACCCTCGAACTGAGAAGCGCCGCATTCATTCACAATAATACGGCACTTTATCGAAGCATCATCAGACTGACGTGTTGGAGGAGTCGAACTAAACAACAAGTACAACAAGTAGGGTACAACTCAAGCTGTATTTGCAATATATTTATAATATATATATATATATTTGTAACATATTGATTTTTTCTTGTAAATAAAGTTTTGTTGTTGTTGTTGTTGTTGTTGTTGTTATCTAAACCAGCCTCGGAAATTTATTCTTCTGTATAACAATGTTTTTCAGTTCGAAGTGGGTATATTTCATTACTTTGTCGTTAACATTTGCTTGTTATCATTTAAAAAGGTTATGATTTTTTGAAAGAGCGCCGCCCTCAAATAAACGCCGCCCCCGAACAAGCACCGCATCTGAAACACTAAAAATTTAAAGACCGCCTCGGCGCTTAATCGAGTAAATACGGTATAGAGATAGACCTACCTCGCTGTTGATCATCGGTGAGGTTTGGTGTTCTCTTGTTTATACAAACAGAACTTCCTCGCGTTTTGGTGTTGTTCTATATTATACAGACGGAATTACTTCGCCGTATATCATCGGCAAGTTTTGGTGTTCTTCTTTACACAGACGGAATTACTTCGCCTTTGATCATCGGCGAAATTGAGTCGTTCCCGTATAAGGTTAATCTCCATATATTGAAAAGTTGGCGTATTTTTGGTCGTTCTGTATAGTGGACCAGTTACATAATATGTGTTTCTCTGATCAACGAATCATTAGAGATCTTACCTCTGACAAAGGTTAGTGCTCGGTTTTTCAATGGAGCAGCAAATGGATAATCAGTACCCGACAATGCTTTTCCTCTGCAGGCTGAGCAAGCAAGTACCCTCCTCTGGTATCCAACTACCATTGCGCATGCCTGAACTTGGTCAAAAAGCTTTTCGCTAAAGCATTCCTTCATGCACTGCATTTTTACCTGGAAACCAGACAAGGTTTCGTGAGATAATCCTCCACAAAGTTTTTGATATTTAATTAATCTCTTTTGATATGGTTGATGAATATGTAAGACGAAATGCTAACTTTATTTTGTATCAATCATGTTTAATAACGCAAGAAACTACAGGACCAATGTCAAACGCATTATTACAAAATCAATCAATCAACTGCAATTATGGAATCTTTACAACTGCTATAGTCAACTAACAAAGTTCCGTTTAGAGGCTTTCGTTTGGATGGGGTGAATTAATTCACGACACCAGTTGATTCTTGCCTTGCAGTTGCTCAATATTGCAACGCTTTGTTGAGCCCTTGAATAAATAAAAACCCCAAATTGATTTAACGAGGTTGATTTCTGGTGTATTTGCTCTGAATTTACCCAGATAAATCATTTTTCCCTAGGTCCGTTTTCCTCTAGCTATTTTGAACACTGAAAAGACTCTGGGAAAGCGAATGCCTCCTCACGAGGGACTTGATCTTTGAAATTCAACTGTTATGGCCACCATCTTGGATTTCAATCCCCATGATATCACGGGTGGAAACACGGTTAATTTAGGGCATCAAAAATATTGAATTAAAAGAAATTGAACGTTGTAAAAAGCGTGTAACTAAACACAAAATAACTTATTTTTATACCTCATTTTTTTGCTGAATCACTGTGTGAGGCTGCAAGAAATGGACGGTCTTTAGAGAATTCAAATAATTTAAGGTGATTTCTTACCCTTCTCTATTTTACGACTAAATGTGTTTTCGTTTACTTTCATATATTAAGTATTTGTTTCGCATCGCTAATCACTCATTAACGATTCTACTCAACATGCAAACTGCTCTTTAAATCGAAACGAAGTATCAATGTCAGCCTGCAAGAAAATACAATATAACGAACATGGGAAAATTGTAGCTAAGACTGTTCAAAACTGCAGCTGGTTGTCATCATCAAAAATTGTTTTCGTTGCATAAGAGGAAATTAAATTTTATGTAGTTTATGAGGGGACGTTATGCAGTGTAAATTCAGAAGTTCTGTCTTAGCCCCCAAAATGGGGCCGTTTTGGTGGGTAAAATACAGTGCTATTTTGAGGGCTAACTTGGCTCTCTATGTTAAGGCCATAGTAGCCCTATTTACAGGGGCTGAGCCGGCACCAAATGGCCAAATTGGGACCCACTGTGGGCTGTTTCGGCTTTTAATAGGGGTGGTTTTCTCCCAGCTGTGACTGAAATAGCCCAGCTCCAGGGTTCTCAGGGCTAATTTGGCATTTTGGGGTTGAAACAGATCTTCTGAATTTACAGTGTGTGTATCGTTAAAAAATGCCCCATTTTTGTTCCGTAACCACGCTGTGCTCACGGACATTATTTATTCCTTCGGGAAGTGATTTGAGCACTAAACAATTATTTGAAGGTCGCCGTGTGAACTTTTCAGTTTCTCTGACAAAAACCAAAATGGGATCCACCTACGAAGCAGAGATATTGAAGGAAAATAGAGAAATCCTTGGAAAATTTGTTCAACTACCGTTTTGCACGTACAAAATTCTGCATGATAGCACCAAAACTAGCGAGACAAAGCAAACACAAACGGCGATCTCATGACTCCCCCTGCCCAATCCTGTATTGGAACTGCATTTTTGCCCTCTGAAGAGTGGACAAGGGGAGTTTAGACCGCCAAACACTGTAAGGATTACAACTTCATGAAACAATTATTACGACAACATGTTCCCAACACCTCTTTTATTTTTGACTCAGCATTCACCTTAACTTACAATATAAAGTTCACATGTATTGAGCGAGTGTTACGCTCTCACAAATATCTGGGATTGATTAGTTACTATATCAGTAGAAACCAATCAGTTATTTTAACATAGTCACTTTTCATTTAATCTACTATAGTTCAATATATGATCCAGGTTCACCGCTTTACCAGCTGACCGGCTTCTGGCAAAGAGCCAAAGCAGCACGGAAATCTCTTTCACAAGGAAAATCATTCCACTTCCCCGGCGTAGACCACTTAAAATTGCCCCACATATTCACACACTTCTCTTTATTCACATCGTTGTTCGGCTCCCCTGCAGCCCAGTTCTGATAATGCCCGGCCAGTGGAGTACCGTCAATCCAGTAGAGCAGCGAGTCAGCGTCACTTTTCTGGAGCCCAATCCATGCACCATTTTCATTAACTGTAGGCAGCTTCATTACCAGGTCGGATAAGAAGTCGTTTTCCTGGGCTGATCTGATGATCACTAGGTCTCCTCTCTTACTTTGACAAGTTTGACGAGCACCGCTTTGACTCGGGTTTAAAGTACTGTCGACGTAGTAACACGAGTTTCCCAGTCTAACCCAGCCAAATGGACAACCTAAGCGGCAAAATGAAAAAAAAATTAACACAAGATCAAATAAATGAACACTCGTTCTGTGCTTCGAATCTATATCATAAAGTCTACGCACGGAAATACATCCTGACCATGTCACATTCCTTAGCTTTACTTAATTGGAAAAAAGCGAAGCAAAAAATACTGCCTTGGCTTTTGATAGCCTGCACATTTCGGGAAAAATAAATGCTTGTGTAACTCCTGGCCTAAGGCTCGAGCTCAGACAAACTTAGAGGCGTTTCTCTTTCTTTCTTTTTTTTTCCTTTTACATTCCTTTCGTTTTTTAAATGTTGTTGTTGCTGTGGTTCCATTACGTTAACAGTGCATTTTGCACCAAAGCGTTATTCTTTTTTTATGATAACGACCTTTGAGCAAAACTGGTAACAAACCAGAATTTTAAAGTTGGATAGTGTCGTTCTGCTTTTCGAAGTTTGTGCTCATTATCATAATCATTATAATTCATAACTCCCCGCCCCCCCCCCCCCCCCGTCGGGCGAGAGATTTTTTCCCCTTTAGCTTTCCTTGATAAATTTCCTTGTTGCAGTTGCAAAGAAATTTCAACTAAGCTTCACGTATGAGGTATGCGTAATCCACTCGACAACTTTAAAGCGTAAAAGTTTATTTTCGTTTAATAACAAAACCAATAAAAAGAAAAGAAAGAAACTAGAAATTGAGTGGAGAAGGATGCAACCACAAAGCGGCTAAGACAATTCAAGGTTTCTTTCCGGTTAATAATTAATAGCAAAACGTCACATAATCCAAAACTCTCGTAACCTTATACTCGGCTAAACTGTTCCATTCGTCAAAAACTCGAAGGAAATATAACTAGTCCAAACCATTAGTTCTCAAAGGCACTCAAAGTTTGTTTCAGTGGAATACCTTTTCGGAAGGCATTAATCGCGTGAGATTTTTGGATTTAATGGTGATAAAAACTAGAGTTTTCTTTGGCGAAAAGTCACTTCAAACTTTCGTAACAAGGAAACTATTTAATTTCTGTTGTTCTCGAAGGAACAAATAGTGTCCTTTAGCTCCTTGACAGACTAGAGAGATAGTTGACAACAACTATGTGTACTTGACAACTAGATGTCTTATCAACTATTAGTCCCCTGTAGAGCTTTTCCACGCACCAGAGGCTAACATTTTCGATAAATTTGTGCTTTAAAGCAAGTGTTTGGTACTAGCGTCCCTGCGTTCAGCTAAGCGGTGGTCGACACTCTGGAGGAATTGTTTTGCTATACAAAAATATATTTCATGATTGGATTTCAATTGTCAAAACATCGCCAAATTTTCTTTGGTTTACAATCAACAAAAGATATACCAAGGCAACGAAAGATATCTACGTTTGTGGTCTTTATATTCCACCGAGTAGCTCAAAATATTTTGACCCTGAACTATTTGAAGAACTAGAAAAAGATGTCCTAAATTTTTCTTCCCAAGGGTCAATCCTTCTCTTGGGCGACTTTAACTCGAGGACAGGAAAATATTCAGAAAGTGTTTGTCATGACGGAAACAACGTCATAGTAAATGATCAATCTGAATCTTCATTTTGTCCAACTCGGCGAAATAGCTATGATAACGAAATAAATAATCACGGTAAAAGGATTCTTGATATTTGTAAAAGCGCCGAACTTAAAATATTAAACGGAAGAGTCTGGGGTGATACCTTGGGCAGACCCACCTTCCACGGAAGAAATGGAATAAGTGTTATCGATTATGCAATTTGTGACCAGGATTTGTTTTCAAATGTTTCAAATTTTGTCGTAAGTCAACCATGTTCTATATCCCTTATATCGGATCATAGTTCGATAATCACCTCGATAAATATTAACACAACTATTGGTGAACCTGAATCCTCAATTGAGAATAATCCACTGTCACGTCTTCCTTTGGGAAAATGATTCTGCATCAAAATTCAAAGATGTCTTGCGCTCACCTGATCTTCAAATGCTCATACGAGATTATCTTGATGACGACAATTCGTTTCTAGATGTTAACACCAGGCTAAAAAAAGTGGAGAACATGCTAATCTCAGCAGCTAAAAGAAGCTTGAAGATAAGAAAACCAAAACTTCGCAAAAAAATGAAGCCAGTATCCAATAAAAAATGGTTTGATAAAGACTGTCGTTTCAAAAGACACGAGGTGACAAAGCTCTCAAACCAAAAACACAGGGACCCCTTAAATGAAAACTTGCGGGAGAAGTATCATATTACCTTAGCAGATTATAAACAGCTTTTGAGTAGAAAACAAACTGAGTATTACAACTCAAAGATTACGGAATTAGAAAAAAGTGCAGAAAATTCGGATAAGAAACACTTTTGGCAATGTTTAAAATCGATGGATGACACCCAAAAAGATAAAGATATCCCATTAATTTCGGAGGAAAGATGGCTCAATTATTTCCGTTCACTTTACTCGGAAAAGCCTTTAAATCCTACACAGCAGTCAATTATTAATGACTTGACATACCTTGAAAGTCGTAAAGATCAGATGGCCTCTTTAGACTACTTCATTACTGAAAATGAAATTGTTACAGCCGCGAAGAGAATGAAAAATAACAAATCGTCGTTCTCAGACAAAATAAAAAATGAAATGATCAAAGCTAGCTTTCAAGACATGATGCCCGTATATCTTTTTAATTCAATTCTTATTTCAGGTAAAATGCCCGAGACGTGGTGTCGCGGCCTTATTACACCAATATATAAATCAGGTGATAGAAGTGATCCGTCAAATTATCGGGGAATTTGTGTTTCAAGCTGTCTAGGAAAATTGTTTTGTTCTATTTTAAATCAAAGACTGCTAAAGCATGTCAACTCGTGTAACATTCTCAACAATTCCCAGATCGGTTTCCTACCAAACAATCGTACAGCAGACCATGTCCTCACAATAAGAACGTTAGTAGATAAATATGTACATAACCACAACGAGAAAATATATGCTTGTTTCGTAGATTTCAAAAAAGCTTTCGACTCAATTTGGCATGTTGGTCTCTTATATAAGTTGTTACAAATAAATGTCGGAGGGTGCTTTTACAATTTGATTAAGAGTTTGTACTCAAACTCTACATGCTCTATAAAGCTTGGACAAAATCAAACACGACCCTTTCAATATGCCAGAGGTGTACGACAAGGTTGCATTTTAAGTCCGTTACTGTTTAACCTTTTTATTAATAATATACCTTTCTCTTTCGAGGAAACTTTATCTGACCCCTTTGTCTTACCAAACGGCGCGAACTGATTAAATTCTCTTTTATATGCGGACGATCTCGTAATATTATCAAGATCCAAAATAGGATTGCAAAATTGCGTAAATATGTTATCTTCCTATTGCAATTCATGGATGTTAACTATCAATCCTAAAAAGACTAAAGTTATGATCTTCCAAAAACGCGCAAAAAGATGTACTGAGTATAGTTTTCATATTGACAATGAAAACATTGAAGTTGTTCAGAATTACACCTACTTAAGAACATTAATCTCTTCAACAGGAAACTTTTCATTGGCGCTTGACAAATTGAAAGAGAAGGCTCTCCACGCTCTTTTCAGCCTCAGAAAACACACACATATCAGCAATCTGTCCCCATTCCTTGCAAATAAACTTTTTGACGCTATGATCTCTCCAATTTTAACTAACAATAGTGAAATCTGGGGAGTATATACCAAACCTAATTTCAAGCCTTGGGACAGTTCACAGATTGAAAAAGCTCATCTGCAGTACTGTAAACGTTACTTAGAAGTAAGCAGTAAGGCATCGAATGTAGCTTGTAGAGCTGAGCTTGGAAAGTTTCCTCATATAATAGCTATTAATCAAAAAATTATTAATTACACGTACCTTATATCTCCACAATAAGGAAAATGACTCTATTGTTAAACAAATCTTTTTAATGTCATCTGATCTTCATAACACCAGCAAAAATAGTTTTTACTCTAATGTCATGAGGATGTCTGAATATTATAATTTGCCTGATTTTGACCCTACTTTCTTAACTGATGCTAAGATTAAACACTATGTAAGTCTTATGCAACAAAAGTATATTTTACACTGGCAACATACTATTCGAAACTCTAAGAAATTAGAATTCTATAACACTTTTAAGGACGAATATACGCCTTCCTGCTATTTAGATCTTACAAGAAAACTAAATAACAGGAAAGAATTAGTGAAACCTAGAATAGGTAATCATAAATTATTGATCGAAACTGGCAGGTATGATCAAATCCCAAGGGATAATAGACTCTGCCCTACGTGTAAATCAAACCAAATTGAAGATGAAATTCATTTACTTTTCCATTGTACTAAATACTGTAGTTTTAGAGATGAATTTTACAAAAAATAGAGAACCAAATACCCAACATAACACAATTACCTCCTATGCAAGCCAACAAAAAATTAATGAATTCTGATAATTATTATTTAAATACTCAACTGATGAAGTTGATTTTGAGATGCTTATCTTTACGAAATAATCTTCTATCGAATGAAAGTAATGTAACGCATACATAATTGCTTTTTTCCTATTACATGATTATGATTGTTGTAAGTTTCGTTTTAGTTAAGTTTTACGCTTTTGCAATACTGTATGTACTTATAGTCATGCAAATAAAGCCTGTTGTTGTTGTTGTTAAAGTAGTTTTCCTTCAAAAGTATTTTGTTATTGTTTTCGTAAATGGCTTTGCACACTGTTGTTTTCGTTATGGACAACTCTTTTGTGATCGACCTGACTAAATAGTTATCGATAACAATTGGTCTGGTTTGTTGAGGGCCTTAGAGTGCGAAATAAGGTCAGATAGCAAAAAAGTCTCAAGTCACATGCACTTCAAATCTTTCGGCATTACTTCACGAATGTTGTCCAATACTCTTGACATGTTTAGCGATTGCCCTTCAATATTCTGTTTTTCAGTTAGCCATCTTGCTTCTTTGGTATCGTAGTACCGGTCCAAAACGTTCAAGGACCATGGTACTTTCACATCGCAAAGTTCACCGATGAAAAAACGGGCAAAGTTTATGACTTCTGCCTCCGTTAATTTTCCGAATTGGAGGTCTTGAGGCATCCATGCACCAAGGTAGGTTAGAAGGCCTCTGTCTTCAGTAAAACTGGTTGCCTCTTGAATTGCATTTCGCACATTTTGGCGGCCTTCAGGGATGCCATCATCATTCCAATATTTTTTCGAACCTTGGACTTTGTTTGGCCCTGACGCATAAATGTGCCACTCAGCCATCATATACTTGTCATTCTCGTAAATTGATTTCGAAATCTGCTGAAGACCCTTGGCAGTCTTTTTTGGCGAGCCGAGAATCAGAATTCGTTCATCGTTTTTGCCACCGGTGTCACGAATCGCTTTCTTGACATCTGAAGTCCATCGATTGTATTTGTCAGTTCTCTTACGAAGACTCTCGCTACAGTCAGTCTTTTTGCATTCATCTACTCCCAGTTCCGTAAAAAGGTTAAAGCTCAGTTTATAGTCTTTGTCTTTCAACTGCTGGGCCACTGCTGTCCACCATCTCACATAAGCGTTGTGGTCATCTTCGGAAGCGAAGGCCTCTGCATGGTGATGAACCTAGGAGACAATTGAAATCACATTGTGTTTCAAACAGTGGTCAACAGTGGTCGTCAAATTACCAGGAAACCACGTGAAGTTTGGCGCAGTGTAATCACAGGAGTAAAGGTCTGCCCTGCATCTCAGCCTCAAGTTCGTGAAGTTCTTAGCACGAACGTCGATAATATTTTGCTCGGAGTACTTTTCGGGCTTAGCAGCCTTGAACCAGTTTGTTGAAAAGCCAGGGCCAATCAGCTTTTGGTACTGTGTTGGCAGAATCGGATTAGCTTCCACCGTCACAGACAAATTGACCAAGAAAATGGTTAAAACCAATGGTACGGTGATGTTTTTGACCAAAGGGACTGAGTGCTTATGATCAAGACGGCGCATTGTAGACGTCCTCTTGATTGCAGTTCTGGGAAGTTGAGAATCCCTGAAACTAGCAAATGAAACAAGTTGGTATGTAAATGGTTTTCCTTTCAAGGCCCATTCAATTTACCTACTTTAGTAATCTTCAGACCAAAATAACGATCAAGCTTTGAAAATTTAAAAGCTAACAGTGAAATGCTTTGCAAATTCTCACACAACAGGAGATTTTCAGAAGATGTGATCTCACACTTTCAGTAGTTGAGTGTGTTCGTGGTGTTATTCTTCGCAGTTTTTTTTCTTTCACTGTCCTGTTAGTCCAAAAATGTTTTTATGTGTATTTGCAGGGTGGGGGCAGGTTGGATAAGAAGTATTTTTCGTGAAACTGGTTCATTTCTGGCGACCTACTGTTCTTCGTGTAAGCAGGAGTACGTCAATTTCGTAACGAGCGAAATATGACACACTTTTCTCTGGGTTGCTTCAAAGTAGTGTGCGGTAATAGCTGACTTGGGTATTATAACGAGCGGTGAAAAAACTCACGCCAACTTCTTAACCATTTGGAGGTAACACCAAGGCCAATTGTGTTTTTGTCGACAGGAATTTCCCGTCGAGTACTCTTTGTGAGTAATTATAGGATTTGTTGTGATTGGTTAGCGTAATTACTATGGCTTCGGATATCGATATATCGACACTAAAAACATTTTTTATGGATCTCATTTCAAATATATAGAACTCAACAATCATCATCAATTAATAGACATGTAACTCTCCAAGCTGAATATTTAACAGTTATTTTACGACAGTTTGAACTTAGACGGTGACTTGGGTATTGGCTGCCGATGACAACACAAACCGATGATTGGTCATCGAAACATTTGACATCTAACGTGACCGGACATTTGAAAAATTGACAACTCAAACAATACGGTTAAGACATCAGAGAAAGGCACGTTTTGAAAATAAAAAGTTTTTATAGTCGAAATAATTTGGACGTAGCTTATAGCAGAAAAAGTATTGTTTTGTACTTACCCTGGATATGGCAGTCCAAATGAAAAGGAATTATATCACCTTTGCTTACTTCGGTATGAAACAGATCAAACCTGCGATCGAAATGTAAAATGTGGTCAATTACCTTAATCTTAGCTCCAATTCATAACAACTTCTCCTTCACAGCTGGTTATCAACAAGCCAAACAAAATTGAACGTAACTGGACATTTGCAAGACTGACAATCCAAACCAAGGAAAATGTCAAATATTTGGGCTTAATTTTTAAATTAAAAGACTCCTGCGAGGAATTTTCTTTGGACTTACCAAGAGACCACTGTTGCTTGCTTCGCTCAAACCTGCATGCAAAAGATAAGAATACGTTCCACCATCTTAACCACAGTTCCAATTTATAACTTTCTCTACAGACTACCTGGGGAGAAGCTGATCTACCGAGCTTCCTGAAACAAATTGTTTTTCTTCAATGAACATGAAGATGCTAAAACACTACTGAGTTTCTTTGGCAAAATTATGGTCACATCAAACTTTCGCACTACATAGGAAAATTAATTTTAGGGCACATGGTAAAATCAATTCTGGGTGCCTTTGTTCTGCGTGGACAAGATGTTGTTAGAGGGCTCAATAAGGTCATCTAGCATTTTCGAAAAGCCAACAGCAGCTTGGAAATTCGGAGGATAAGATTCTGTTCCCTATATTTTTCTGCGACTTAAATTTTCAGCTTAAGAATCTGAACAGATCAACCTGTCTTAGCTTTCACAAATATCCTCTAAAAAGACTTAAGAGCAGTTCTCTGAGAAAGTGTAGCAAAGTTGGAAATGAAAAATTTTAACCCCCCTTCATTTTTTGTGTGAAGTTAGGTTGCCTGGGGGGATGAACGAAAACAACCATTTTAAAAAACAACCATTTTAAGAGCTTCATCTTCATGGCTTCTTAGCAAACGCAATGTCCCGCTGGATTACAGCCAGATATATACATATATTGGATCGTTGCAGGCATGCAGTTGCTGAGTATAGTATTCGTGATTCGACAATTTTGCTTCCTGGCTGGATTTGTTGACGACTTTCCGTGCTTCCACGACAGAAACCACAAATATAACCACTGTGTTTTGATCTGCTCACTGATCGTCTTTTATCAAGTATCTGCGGTCAAATGCGCCATCATCTGTGGTTTAAATCACCGATAAGTGGATGTAGGATGGGGCAAACTGCTAAATTTAACCTGAATGCAAGATGCTGCGCTAGATTTGGTCAAGAATAAGGAGCGAGCGAAAGAGCAACGCACGCGATCAATGCATGCTGTATAAATTGGCAAAACTCACAAGGTAGGCTTTGTATCAATTCATATTTCATCCAAACTCATGTAACGAAAACCTGATAAATCAAAGTAAGTTTACAGACAAGATTGTAAAGAATACCTTTAAAGCTTGAAAGGTCTATCCAAAACTTTTCTGGGCGAAACAATGGAGCCCGAAAATGGCCAATTTTGACACTTCAGTCAAATTTTCTTTAAATGTGCTCAACGGCCATGGCCATGATATAGTTTTCCCCAAAAAGATTTTATAATATTTAGAAGTTTTAGCATCCATGTAAACTCTGGTGCTAATTTGGTTACTGGCAAAAGAATACTTTGGGAGAAATTGCGAAATAGGTTGTGCTCGTTTTGGCTGATTGTGAAAATGGCCGAAAGGTAACCTGTTTCAGCGATCAGTTTTTCCACGTTTATAAAAGTCAAAATATTTTAACATCAAGTTTTAGAAAGTAGAGGAATGGTGCTTCTTTCTGGGGAATTTTTGTTTCAATTGTTTACATTCACCCGAGAACCAGACCAGTTTATTTTTGCTTCTTAAAGGTAAAATTTTTGCTCAAAATATGACATTGAGGCTAGCATGATTGATTGCGGTTACCATGGCAACGTCACATCTCCTGATCTTTATATGGCCGTTTTCGTTCACCTAACTTCACACAAAAAATGAAGGGGGATTAAAATTTTTCATTTCCAACTTTGCTACACTTTCTCAGAGAACCACTCTTAAGGCCTTGAAACAAACGTAGAAAGCAGGAAACAACCTTTGAAGTATTTTGCTCAATTTTTTCATTGGGTGCCCCTCTAATTCACTTTGTTTTTGGAGCGACAAACACGTTGTTTAGAGTGCGAAGTAAGATCGCTAACATTTCGGGTGGCCGACAGCAACTTGAAAATTCGACGGCACGGTAAGGTTCCATTCCCTTTAATATAAAATTCCCGGCTGAATCATCCAAACAGACAAAACTGTACTTGTGTTAGCTTAACCAATTTCCTAAAACACCCTGAGAAAAAAGAAACCTACATTTAAGGCATTTTGCTTAGGAAAATCTTGTCGGGATATATCCATGGTTTATGTACGAAAGCGACATGGAATATGTTAGCAGACGTGTACCAAAGAACCAGGATAATAGCATGTAAAAACGTTTTTCTACGGTCAAAAAAATTTAGATTAAGAATAAGCCTAAAAGAGCAAAAACTGCGCGTTTGTTAGCAAGAAAATCGCGATTTTACATGAAATGAGCATGATTTCGCGAATTAATTCACGACACTCAACAAGTGGATTGTTATTTATTTTTGCCTTGTGCGTGCACAATATTGCACGCTTTGTTAGTCCTCTCGTATCTACTTTATACCATTGCCCGAACATAGCCAGAGTGCTTTTCGCTAAAGCATGCATTCCTTCATGTGCTGCATTTTTACCTCGAGACCGGACAAGGTTTCGTGAGATGATCCCCCGCAAAGTTTTTAAAATTGATTTCTTCTGATATGATTAGTGATATGTAAAACGCAATGCTAACTTTATTTTGTTTCAATCAGGTATAATAAAGCAAGAAACTACAAGACTAATGTCAAAAGCATTTGAAAATTATAAAATCTTTATATCTGCCGTAGTAAACTAACAAAGGTCTGTTCAAAGGCTTTGTTTTGGTAGCCTGATTCTAAGACAGAGTGGCCGCGAGCGATCTGGACCGTCTGAGAATCAGGCTATTCTTTTTCCTGGGTGAATAGACCAACGTCTATGAAATCGAGATTACTGCAAACGAGTGAACTACAATATCGCAAACGACAATTAGCAAGGCTAATTGTTTCCACGCATAAGACGCAAACAACACCGAACCAAAACGACGTTTAGTATGGCCACAAATTGCGCTCAAATTAGGCAGCAGTCACAAAGATAACTACATGTTGAGGGAAGTGAAGTTTATTTCAACGTTCTTTGTTTTATTTTAACTCTCTGAGAACCTAAGTGAATTTCCCATACAACATCTATGAAATCGAGAATACTGCGAACTAGTAAACTACAATATCGGAAACAATTATATGGCTCACTAAAAGCAAAGACTTTTTTTTTCCTTTTTGTGCTCATCTTCGCACTTTCAATGTTGTTTATCGTAATTCTGCCAGCATATCTTGTACACCAGCATTGAGAAATGGGAGACATGATTTGTCCCATTAAACGTCTTCTTCTATTTCTATTGTAAGACTTACGTTCGTACAGTCAGGTCGTGAGCTTGGTCTGCCTGTGGCACGACTTCAAATTCAACAGTGGAAAGGTAGACAAGTGCGTGTCCGCTGTCGTCATGGTCACATCATCAACATACACAAACTAATTGTAGCTTAATTAAAGAAAGGACACCTTAGACTTCACAATTTAAAATCCACCCTTGCGAATCTCTTCGTCGTTCAATATAGACTACGAGCAGTCTCTCTTTCCTCTCAGGGATAGTCGAGCAAAAGAACACGCGAGCGAGAGAGAAAATCGCCTGTCGCGTGGAAATGTGACGCACGTGTAGCCTCTTCGCTGTCGAGTGATTTTGAGGTGTCACTTTCATATCATATTTAAGGCCAATTAGTCTCATCCAATAGAGTTCTTTCCCACAGTTGCCAAAATGTTGTTAGAGTAAGTTAAAAATGGGTAAATTTTGATCATAGTGTTATGTATCGGTTGTGGTGTTTTGAGAGGGAAGTAAAGCCCTGCTTTCCTTCCCTTCCCTCCATATCAGAGCTGTCTATCAGCGAAAAATAGATACCTAAAAATTGTTATAATTTACTTTGCTCACTTAAGTTTGCTTTACAATCGACTTGCCAAATTTTAAATTTTAAATCGCTGATCCTGAATGAAAACCGATCTACACCGGTGTCAGCCTACTACCCAGGTCTTCTTTTCCCAATCGCTTGTTTTGGCGCGAACTTGGTGAGGTCACACATTTCGGGTCAAGATCGAGTGAGTGGGAAGAGAAGTGGATACTAGGCTGAACCGGTGTGATTAGAAAGAGGGTCCTGAAGGGGTAAGAAGGGAGCTGGGATATGCCCATTTTAGCGCTGGGAAATGAGATTTGGGACACTGGGGTTGGGATCTGGCGACAGGACTGGGAAAAAAGGAGCCTTTAATTGGAACGGGAAAGATGTCCTACAGAGTTTACAGATGATTCTACCACACAATTTACCAGCACAATTTCGCTGTGTCGCATTCAAATCATCTTGATCAAAGGGACAAAGCTGTTACCATTTTACGTGAGCAAGCTCTATTTTGAAGGCTGGAATAACTTCAACAACTGGCGGCAGTCGTGCTTGGCCTGTCATTTCATATACTATCGACAACAAGTTATAACAATTTACCGCCGTATCCCGCCACGCCAGAGTTGTGAACGCGCTTCTGATTGGTCTAAGAACAATTATCTTGACAGCGCTTAAGTCATCGCTCGCACATGCGCTGAACCGTGAAACTCTGCCTTTAAACTGCATTTACTGAAATCAGCGATTTGGTTGTACAACGGTAGACGTTCCCACGATGAGCATGCGCAACAGGTCAAACCATGTGCTCGATTAGCTTGTTTAAAATGGCGGATACGAATGCGGGTGCTATTCGGACTGTAATTGTTGAAATCAAGTACATTTCGTCTAACAATGTTGCCATATTTGGTAAACTGTTTTTATTTTGACCACTTATAAGATGCTTTGGGAATTGTCGCACTAGGAATGGACTGGAAACTGGGAATTGGGAAATTGGACTGGGACCTGGGAATTGGGCAAAATTTAGGCTAGGAAATGGGATTTGGGCCCCGCTCTCTCCCCCCCCCCTTCAGGAGCCTCTAGATGAGGAAATTATTGGGAAATAACACTCGCAGGTTGGAAAAATAGGTGCATGTAATGGTTCTTACTCGGCCCAAGGCGTCACTAGTGACAACTGATTCAATTTATGGGAAACAGCCATTTGAGTTGCATTACAAGCTTAAAATTTCACCCGTGCTGACCAATCTGCAAGAAAGAACCATGCAATCAGAAGATCGTGAGACCACTTGTGAGAGCGCTCACGCTCGTGTTCTTTCTGCTCGACTATCCTTGAGAGCAGGGAGACTGCTCATATTCTGAGTTCGACGAATCTGACGGATTATTATAGGAAATCAACGCTTGTGTTAATTAAGGTATTTGAAATTAACGGGACTTAAATTAACGCGAATTGAAAATTACTCCCCAATAAAGGAAATTAACGCGAAAGAGGGTGTAAAATTTCAAAATGAGGGAAATGAACGCGATAAACACAAATAAACACTCTTTGGTCCAACTGGAACGAATTTATTTCATGACCGAATTTAAAAATCAAGAACAAAGCAGATCTACAGGTGTGTGAGGCAATTTCTTTACTAACAATGAGTGTTAAATTCTGCCTAAATGTAGGAAAGCTATTGTTTTGTAGGTGTCAAGAATGCCCGGACTGGATCCAGAATTTGGGATTAAAATGACGGAAATTAAGGTCGCGGAAATTAACTCTCTACTTAATTGAGAACGAGGAAATTAACGTTCACAAAAATTAACGCCACTTAAATTAGCGCGAATTTGTACAATTCGCGTTAAATTCCTATAATAACATATTCGAAATTCATCAACTATAAAATAATCACAAATGCATTATAAAACGACGGGGGAAACACCCAAAACTTAAAATGCTTTTAGGTTCTTCCTCAGCCTGGACGATAGCTTCAATTGGCGGCACCAGGGCACTATACTTTTAGCCTTGAATAAGTGGACACTTTCCTAAGCGAACGGTCAGTCACGGTCCCAGCCACACACAAATACTGCATAACACTGGAAAAATTGAAAATTTACATGCACATGCAAATCCTAATTTACATGTTTTGTAAATTTACATTTACATGTTGGCATTATGTAAATTGAATTTGCATGCTTTTTTACATGTTAAGGTGAAAATGTAAATTTGTTATAAAAACGGATTTACATGGTCCCCTTTAACCCCTATAATTTAAAGAGCCATGTAAATAACATGTAAATTTTGGGTAACAAATTTACAGTATCTTCTTTTTAAATATCCTGATAATGTTTAAAGAAAACATGTAAAGAACATATAAATGAGAAATATGGTGCTGTTTTATACCCTGCAAATAGCATGTAAATTTGGTGGCCCAAATCCTGTAAAAGTCATGTAAATGGAAAAAGGGAGGCTGGCCAGACAACGTAAATAGCGTGTAAATTGGAAAAGGGAGACTGTCAAGAATATGTATCTAAGATGTGAAGTTAAAAAAAATGGTAAATCAAATTTAACGTCATAGTGTGAGGAGTAGTCACCTAATCTCCCGAGCCATAGGCTCATGTGTAAACACTTGACGTCCAGGTCGAATTAGAATTTGGAAGTGTTGGTTTTTATGGAGAGAGGAAAATTTGGAGAACCCTAAAAAAACCTCGGAGCAAGGACAGAACCAAGAACAAGCTCAAGCCACGTGCCAACCACTGGAACCGAATCCGGGTCGCAGAGGTAACCGCTACGCCAACCTTGCTCCTCACAAATGTAAAAAAGGGAAATTGTAGAAAGAAAGTAAAACAGAGAGACTGCCTAAACCCTGTAAACGACATGAAAATCAAAAAGGGAGACTGCACAAACCTTCTACATAAAAGCCAGATAGGTGTGGGCGGCCTGAAAGGTAACTGGTTTTTGTGTCGTTTTGGTCTGAATTAGGGTAAGGTTTGCGCGTTTTGGTCTGGAATTAGGTATGGTCTTTAGAAGGAGCTACTTTTTACTATTTTCATCCCTTGAGAATGGTCTTTTGATTAATATTGGTTTGTGAATTTTAGGTTTGAAGTAAATGCGTGAGGTCCTAGGAGTAGTAACAATAAGATTTTTTAGCGGTCACTGGTAATTCTTTTTTGTCAATGAGATCCTGAATAGTTTTTTTGATAGTTTTTTGCTTGGCTTAAGTGAGATCTCTGTCAACTTTGGCATAAAAATGGGTGTCGGAAAGTTGCCGAAAAGCTTCTTGTCGGTAAAGGTCGGTGTGCCAAACAACTACCGCACCGCCTGATGATCAACCGGGTACTTTTAAATGCGCGCGCAAACGATGCAACACTTGTCCTTTCATTCACAATGCGGACAAAATAACAGGACCCAAACGATCGATTAAAATCACCGATCGCTTTACATGCACCTCCGCAAATGTTATCTATTGCATAACATGCACTTTACGCAAAGAGATATACATTGGTGAAACAGGGAGGAGACTAGGCGACCGTTTCCGCGAACACCTACGAGACGTTGAAAGAAATGACAAGGACGCATCCAAACCAGTCGCCCGACATTTCAATCTCCCTAATCACTCTAGCCAACACCTGACGATCTGCGGCCTTGTCCTACACCAGGGTCACACATAAGGCCGTAAAAATGTAATAAAAAATTCATTTTTCAAATCGGCACACTTAATCCCCACGGTATCAACGAACGCTTTTCATTCGACTAATTTATTCTTGTTTTTCACGTTGCCATGTTTCCACCAATAGCGTAGCTCCGCTACTCCCCATATGAACGAAGTGCAACCCACAATTCCTTGATTCGCTCTGACGAAGGGCTAACGCTCGAAACGTCAGCTTTTAATCTCTTTACAGTGGCCAATCTACCTTATCAACTCAGTTGATAAATCCACAATTTTGTGTTTCACGTCCCCACCGACGCAGCACCACAGTTTCTTTAGAAACTAACCCCCTTGTTTAAAAATGAAGCGATTGTCTGTGACTAGCACCATGACTTGGTGTCCATTTATCGGAAGGGTCCCTGGTGGGAGGGTGTGTCTCTGACTGGGACCAAGACTTCGTGTCAACTTAGGGAAATGTCCCTTATGGGAGGTTAAAAATGAAGTTTGTCTGTGACTTGGCTCCCCGTTAGCGAACGTATTTCGTTTAAGATCTTGCTGCTTACGTATAAGACTGCGAATGGATATGCTCCATCTTATATTGAAGATCTTGTGAATCATTATGTACCGTCAAGCAGTTTACGTTCGACTTCGCAAGGCTTGCTCACAGTTCCTAGATCGACCACTTCAACATATGGCGATCAGGCCTTTTCGATTGCCGTGCCAGTAGTAATGTGCGCCCATCTGGCAGTTAATGCTGGCTTCTGATTGGTTCTCGCTGTTGCTAACCGGAAAGGCAACCACTGACCAATTTGGTTGCTAAGGGGGCATGCGGGCTCAACCGGAAGTGCCCGGAAATGACGTCACCGGAACCAGAAGTCACGTGTTTTGGGATGGGAAACCGCTGAGCAGTCTGAAAAAGGGATCGTGGGCGCAGGGTGGTGCAAAACCGCTGAGAAAAGCGGGCTCAAAGTCCAAAGTCCAATTGGTGCATCGGGGGTGGTCCCTGGACTCAAAAAAAAAAAAGACGCCATGTTGAAAAACAAAAAAATGATTTATTCCAAAGGGAGTGTTACAGGCGACCGCGTGGGGGCATGGATCCAAGATGAAGGCGAGCACAAATCCTCTTGGGGGAGGCCCTCGTTTCTTTCGTTCTGAGTGTCACAGATATCCATATGGATAAGTCTTGAAGCTGAGGGGATCGATCACTCTCTTCTCATACACCAATTTGTACAACTTGGACTCGTGAAAGGTGTAGAGTTGATAGGTTTTAGGATCCCGGACAATTTGATACGTTTTGTTCACTGTCGTTTGGCGTGGTTTCAGGAGTGGCTTCTGGATTTCATCCAACACGTTCTGCCTCATGACCGTATAATTTAATTGGGTTTTTCCTTCACTGTTGAGGCGAAAACCTCTCACTTTACATTCGACTTTGCCTTTCTTTGTGGTGTAACCATAATTCTTGGGACCACCCGACACGAATTCCACGATGTAGTCGTCATCATGTAATTCACTCGTAAAATCGCCGAGGTAATTGCCTAAGGCTGGGCTGGTTTGACCCTCGTCCTCCAAGAAAATAACAGAGTCTGTGTCGTAGTACAAGACACGTTCCCCCAACTGTTCCAAGGCCTCGTACAGTTTGAGACGGGCCCTACAGGTAGTGAAACAGGCGATGAAGATGTTGAGGTTGGGGGAGACGGGGATGTCTTCCTTTTGGTGCTGGTAATGCACCTTCACCATTTGGTCATTGATAATGGACACGTGACGTACATCCAAGCTATCGGTGTCCAAAAACCGATGAAAGGCTTGGGGGTCATCAAATTCTTGGACTTGGGTCTTGTTGAGCCGTTGTCCAAACCTACCCCACATGGAATTGAGCATCATTTTAGCCAGGGTACGCAACCCTGGATTCTTTTCAATCTTGTCATAGTCCAGGCGGATGCCCTCATACTTGTAATAATCGTCGATGTAGAGCTGTCTTTGTTCTTCTGTTTCTACTTCGGCGGGCCACCCACTGGCTTCTTGCTTGATTTTCAACCAAGTGTTGACGTAGTCTTTGAAGAGACCTTCACAGGTTTCTTCAAAATGCCAGACTTCATAGATGTACTGGACTTCGTACCCGAGCTCGACGGCTTTGTCTAATTCTGGACTGCACCATGCCCCCGTAAGGGCGCGTTGCTCATCGGTATGATTGCATTCCGCGCATCTCTCTAAAGGCTTTTTTTCCATTTCTTCTTCCACACAACGGGCACAGAGTGGAAAGAGCAGTTTGCTGTCATAGCGGTAAGGCAGGACGGGATGGTAGAGGCCACGGGGAGGCAGGATTTGGCACTGAATCACCCCGAAGTACTGGTGGATGTCCGTGTGACCCGGTTGTGTAATGAAGGTAGGATGTCCT
This sequence comes from Siderastrea siderea, assembly GCA_964030785.1. Classification (NCBI taxonomy): domain Eukaryota; kingdom Metazoa; phylum Cnidaria; class Anthozoa; order Scleractinia; family Rhizangiidae; genus Siderastrea; species Siderastrea siderea. Next base: position 41,740,100 of record OZ034974.1, read on the forward strand.
TTGGGGTAGAGAGAGGTTTTGTTGACCCAAGGGTACAAGGAGGTGACATCGATGTAATGGATCTTTTGGTTGGGGGTCACCTGATGGTACAGTTTCACGGCATTGGTACGTCCTCCACAGAAAGCGTCGCGTGGATTGAGGGGTTCTGTGCTTTGAAGGTTAGCTACAAACGTACGGATGTCAAGTGAGGTGTCTTTGAGACTTGCCCAATCGCATCCCCACATTTCCACCACGGTGTACCCTTGGGTGCGAAGCGTTTGGGTCCTTTGTTGCGTGGTCTCGTAGACATCTTGCATGGTGCGATCACAGTGGCGCCGATGTGTTTCGTGACGGTTTGGATAGCAGGTCGGGCAGCCATGGGTGAAACAACCGTGAAATTCGTAGACAGTGTGGGTAGTGACATCGAAACCGTCCACATGGAGCTTGGTGCCAGGGATGCGATACTCGCCGCATTTTTTCGCATGTTGAATATGGGGGGCTTGGTGTTGTTGGCACCAGGTTAACCATTCGATGGCCACCTTGGACTGATTGATGTTATTCTTCTTCCAACCAAGGGTGGGTTCACTGGCAATACTGTTAGGGATCATCCGGTTCATACGTAAATCCATGTTGCAGGCAGAAGCGATGGTGATGTTGTCAAAGGGGTTGAACCCCGCTTGAGCTTCAAACAACCGTTTGAAAGTCAGACATCCTTGTTTCAAGAGCCGCACATCTGATTCACAATACTCCACCAATTCTTTCTGGAAGTCAAAGACCACCTCCTTCTCGCGTTGCTCTTGATGCCACTTTTCCAAGGCCTGCTTGCCTTCGGGAGACATGGTTTCGGGCATGTAGTAATCGAGGACCGGGACGATGCCCACGTACGTTTGGTTGTCGCGGATATTGAACTTGTGTGGGAAGTAACCTTTTTTCAATTCCGTTAATCCAAAGGTTTTGGGAAAGGCGGACAAAGGCATCTGGAAAAAACTGAGTGAATCGATGAAACGAATCCGATCGTGTTTGACTTCCAAGAGTTTACACCCGTTCCGGAGCTGTTGACTGATCCGGTTGTCACTATGGTATTGATGGACGACAAAGTACCCGTCATATCCTTGGAAATTATGAGCCAGCACATTGACTTGTCGGGTGTCGTTCAACGTGAGGGTATCCAACCATTCGAGAAAATCTCGGGTACAATATGGGCCTGGGAAACGAATAGGTTGATCGTTGTCTTCGGTTTCGGCTACGATGAGATTGGCAATGTGTTGTTCGTCGGGTTGCATGGCTTCAATATCAAAAAACACGTGCAAGGGGGGCAGGTCCTCCTCCTCCTCCTCCTCTGGGGTGGTTTCAGGCTCCGCGGCTGCTCCTCGTTTGGCGCGAGGACCTCCTTGACGTTTCCTCTTTCTCTTCTTCTTGTCTTGAGGCTTGGGGCGTCTTTGAATAAAACAAAGATGGGTTTCACCGTGCACGTACTCATGGCAAGACGGGCAGTCCACGTACCAGCATTGGTGTCTGGCAATCTTTTCTAATCCAACGTTCTGTTTAAGACAGTTAGGACAGCGACGGCGACGAAAGCACACGGAGGACTCTAGGTTGGTCGCGGGTTTGCCAGTGTGGTCCTTGACGAGATGTGCTTGGAAGCAAGTCTTTCTGAAAAAGTCCCGATGACATTGTTGGCAACGTTGGGTGGCTTTGAGGGCTCGAGGGTAAGCATGAAGGAAATAAGGGCACTCTTTTTGGCAACAGGCTCTGCAATGGTCTTTTCGTTTGGTGCATCGATGTTGTCCCTCATGGTCATAGGGTTTCCAACAGTGGGCACAGACGTAACTGGACCCGAAAAACCCTGGTAAAGGGGTAATGACATCGTAATGGCCTTGGTGGTGCAAGAGGATCAATTGTTTGTCTTGGGGGTCTCCATAGGTGGTGATGTGGAACGACCGGTGAGCATCCACCAGGATGATCTGGTAGCCGGTCAGGGAGGGGGCCTTACTGAAGGCCGTCAACGCCTCGTAGCTGCAAGGACCCAAGGGCACCTTGGCTTCGTGATGGAGGTCCAGAGCCAGGGTTCTCTGCAGCGGGCCCTTCCCCCGCTGAATGGCTCTCTGTTTCGGGTGTTGGTCCACTCTGGCTTTGGCGACCACGAGGGCTCGAGCACAACAGAGTTCATCCCTGTTTTGAATTCTGATGACCGAGTTTTTCTTGGCCGTTAACATTTCCATCGTAGGGTGGCCTGGTTTGCCACGACGGGGTTTGCCAGTTCCCTGGGGGCATGATGGACTTGAGTAATGGATAATTGAAAGGAGTCATCCATTTCAAATTGTTCGTTGCTGTTGAGGGCTTGCGCTAAACGGTGGAATAGGGCCTCCACACGCTCCCTGTCTTGACGCCATTCTCCCGCTCGTAATCCCCAGCCCTGGAAGTTATTGTGCAAACGGTTTGAAGCGATGGTGAAGTAGAGGCGATCTTGATCGTCGAGGTCAGGGGTGGTGGCTAACACTTCATTCACGGCTCGACGTAAACCATCTTGTAGGGCTTCCGTGATGTCTTGACCTGGAATCAAGTTCCCCGTTTGGCGTAAACGGGTGTTGAAATGACGTTCATGAACACCCATTCGCGTGCTCCGACGGTCGACATAATTGCCGACCTGAAACTCGAAGGCGCCCTCCGCACCAGCATCCAAACCTCCACCACTTTGTTGAAGGAGGTGGGTTTGAAAGGCACGTTGCCGTTCGAAACGATCCAAGGCCTCTTGACAGATGTCATCCTCGTCACTGTCCGCCATCTCTTCGTTGGCTACCAAAGGTTCATCAGAGGAATTCGCTGCCGTCTCTTCGTTCTCAGAGGTCGAGGTGTGTAGCAAGGTCAAAATCTCATGGCGGTTGAGGCCACTGGGCCCCGCCGCCTCCTCGTCTGGTTGAGAGGACATGATCAGATGAACAAGCTGGAGGTTGGTGCTCGTTTTTTATAGAGAAAAAGGTCCCGTGGGAGAAGGGGTTGGGCCAATCACCAAGCAAGGCACAGGGTGGCTCTGGGAGTGGTGGTGGGGATGAGGAGACCCAGTGGTGCCCCTGGGAGGGGTAGGAAGGGGTGGGGGGACCCCCCTCCCCCCTCTCTAGATGGACCACCATGCATCGCGGGGAATGATCCCAGAGACTATAAAACAGATCGCACCTCGAGGTGAGTCATCTCAAGATGGACTCTGCTCATGAGAAACTGTTGGAACAATTCGAAGACTTTGAAACAGATTTAGAAGTGGAAGAGGTTTTGAAGAAGGTGAAGGAGGAGTGTGTCCTGGACGAAGGAGTGATTGCCTTTGGAGAAAAGTTAAAGGAGAGGGAGCGCCTGAAACAGATAGCCCAGGCAACCCGGACAGCACGAGCCACCCGCTTCCATCAACTGTGCTACCCCCAACTGACCTGCGACTGGTTTGTGGAGGGACTTGATTATTTTTGCGGCTACTGGCGTTATCAATTCAAGCGCCCACTCACGCCCCCACCAGCACCGCCACCATCGCCCGATGCTGGCAGAAAGAGAATCCCGTCCCCGCAGCCACCGTCACAGCCACCGTCGCAGACCCCCAGTCAGGTACCGGGAAAGCGACGATGATGATGTTGCCCCCCACGACACCGACGACGACTATGACCCCCAGGACGACGCGGACGATGACGATGACTACGAACTGGCAGACCTCAGGGCTAAACAAGCACGGCGACAGGCCTCCCAAGTCAGGTACCGGGCCAGGCATCCCGACCGAGTCGCCGCCACGCAACAACGGTTTCTGGCGAAACGTCAGAGCAAGGCAGGCCAAATGAGGGTCAAATGTGCACGGTACCGGGCCGAACACCCAGAGCAAGTGGCAGTCTCCAAAAAAAAGTAACGCGAAACCCATCGAGAGTTCATAGCGGTGGCCAAGAAGTGTTACCGGGAAAAACATCGAAAGAGCGTGGCGGCGGCCAGCAAGCGTTACCGGGCAAGCCATCGAGAGCGCCTGGCGGAGGCCCGCAAGCGCTACCGGGAAAGGAATCGAGACCGCTTGGCGGAGTACCATAAGCGCTACAGGGAAAAACATCGAGCCCAGCATGCGGAGAGGCAAAAGCGCTACCGGGAAAACAATCGGGGACAGATCCTGGCGTATAAGCAACGATATCGGGAGACCCATCGAGAGCTGTTGAGTGAGAAAGAGAGGCGCCGTTACGCCGGCCTGGGGGAGGAAAAGAGAACGGTACTGAAAGAGAGGCGCCGTCGAGCCCACCTGGTGAAGAAAAAGAGAACGGCGGAGAAATTGAAGGCCTTAGGACCTTTGACACTAACCATCCCCCTTACGGATTATTTGAAATCGGGGCACATTCCTGTGACGGCGTATGTCCAAGCCTTTTGTGACTCGCTCGAATCTGCGGATACGAACGTATCGCCCACGGAGTCCTTTGTTCAACTCCTCAAGGAGGACTCTCATACTCTGCTTGATTTGGATTCGGCGGCCATGCAAGTCGCGGAACCCCCTGACTGGGACTTGGACGACCTTTCCTTTTTGCAGAACATATCGCCTGACGAGTGGGCCGAGGTGCTGAAGGATGTGGAGGATTCTTCTTCCTTTGATCTGGAGGCATTGGTGCCCCCTGAAGACCTCGTTCATGTGGAGGACATGTCACCCGACAAGGGCGTCGATTTGATGTATGATTTGGTGTCTTAACCTTCGTCTCAGTATTTTGGCAGAACATTGAATCGTCTCAGTATTTTGGCAGAACTTTTTTGAAATTGTAGGACTATTTGGCAGAACATCTCTTAGTATTTTGGCAGAACATTGTGGTAGAACTTTTTTGAAGATACAACTCATGAACCAATGAGACATTGACATTTTCATTTTTTATTTTTTACTCAACATGTAACTGGGGTGTCATTAAATTTACAATTTTAAACGTTTCTTGGTTTGCATGATTTTCTTGACCACCCGTTCCGTCTTGGTTTTCTTGCCGGGTAATCGATCAATGGCTTGGATCATCTTGGTATCGGCTTTCCATTTGTCTTGCAAATTCTTGGCACGGCTGTAATCAATGTCGTGTTGTTTAGCAATCTGGTCCAAGCGATTGATACCGGGATCCCCACGTTTCAGACGTTTGGCCAAATGGGTGCCAGGGCCCATGTACTGATAACCAGGCCAATGAAATTCCTTCCCCGTTTTAGCAATCCATTTTTGGACATCCACTGCCCCTCCTCGTTGGGTGCGTTTGATACCCCTTTTTCTCTTGGTGGGCATCTTTAGTCACTGTCGTAATCCAATCGACGTCGTAACTTTTTGCCTTGGTACCAATCTTCCCAACCGGGTAAGGGTTTCAATCGTTCCACTTCTCGGGCAGGTGCTTTGCCTTTGCCTTTGCCCAAGGACTCTCAGCTAACTTTTTTCCAAGGTCTTGCGCTGTTCTCGAATGGCTTCTAAACGCGACCGGATATCCCCTCGACTGGTGGATGGGCTCCCTTTCTTGACAATGGGAATTTTACTGGTGGTGGCTGCTCCTTTGCCTTTCTTGGTTGCAGGGGTAATGGGTGGTTTGGGGGTGGACGGGCTGCATTTTATCATGCGCTTCAACCATTGTTCCACAGGTCCAGTCACCAAATCCCCGGCTTCTTCCTCGCCTTCTTCGCCTGGTGGTCCACCCGGTGCACCACCCCGCCAGGAAATTGACGGATGCGTTTGGTTAACTTGGTTAATTCTTGACTCAACGGTTTGGTTTGAGCATTGACCAGGGCTGGGGGTAATTGGGGGTTGGCTAACAACACATGTTTTTTGGCGGCTAACGTAGCAGCTTTGTTCAACAAGGCATTTTCGGTGAGTTCTCCTTTGTAATATTGAATGAGTTGTTCCAAGTCCTGGTGGGGAATCATGTAGACCTCATCCATGGTGGTTGACTACAGTCGGGGCAAAGTTCCCCGTCTTCCACGGCACGACAGTTCTCTCAAAGACGGGACTTTAAGATATGCTGGTACTCTCGATACAACAGGTGATATTTATGCTTCAAATAATAACACTCGTCTTTCCACTTGTCGGTGGCCCGATTGGCCTCTTGTAACAGATGCATCCACATGGCAAGCGTTAACGAACACATTGACATAACACGTGGTGAAGCCCTTGAAACAACCCGCGTCCTTTTTGTTGGACTAACCACTGACGACGTTTTTTCACGGAATGTCGACGGCGTCCCAAATCACGTAGTACCTTTTTATAAGGTTGAAGTTTGGCCAGCATGGGCGGTGTGACGGGAATCTTGTTTTTTAAGAAGTTCAAGACCAATTCACTCACAGCATTGATTTGATCGGCATTGGCATGTTGTAACAACTCTTGACGTTTGGAGCCATTGGCTTCTTGTAACATGGACCGTAAAAACGGTAATTGACGTCGAAGACGTTGCATCTTTTACCGATGACGACGACGATACCGTTGGTTGGCTTTTTGAATCGTGCGTTTTATACGTTTATCCGTTTCCAATGCCACGGCTTTCCCCAATCCTGCCATGGCGGGGACCAATAGATTTAAAAAACCTCCTCGTTGACGACGTCGTGGTCTTCTCCTCAAGGATACCATGGACGGTTCATCAATACACGTTGAAGGGCTTTGTTTTGTTTGATGGCGTCTCGCGACTCTTTATAGCTTTGACGGGTATTGCGTTTGAAATCTTGCCACCAACCCCCACCTCGTTGTCGGTAATGTTGTACATTGTCGGTAATGCCTTTCAAGGCTTGACCACCTAATTTGCCTAAAGCGAGTCCAAACCCAGGCTCTGGACCTGATAGAAACATACTCATGCCATGGGCAATTTTATCCACCAAACGGGGTTTGCGACGCATTAAAGCCCCTCCTCCTTGACGTCGTTTCCTTTTTCTGCGTCGTCGTCGTCGTTGGACGGCCATGGTTCTAAGAGTGTGGGACTGGGAGGGAGCGGCTTTTTATCTATCCAATAGTCTTTGGGTCTCAAGGGACGAGGACATCCGTCCACATAGCATAGGGCTTCCACGGGTTGGTACACAAAATGACGGTAGTAATCTTGGAGACATCGTTTGGGTAACGGAGGGGTGAAATCCACAATGGTATCATCCAAGGTTTGCATCTTGATTAAAAACCGTTCCAGATCCTCCAAGGGAACACCACGCACATGGGATTTCAATTCGGTCAAGGCTTTAGCATAGGTGGTAAACGCAAATCGACTCATGGTCACTTTAAATCGGTATTGTTTAAAATCATTCCATCCTTTGACCACCGTCCCCACCGCCGCCAAACATGCCACCAACGTACTGTTTTCCAAAAGCGGTCCAGCAATCATGCCTGCGGCCATCAGGAGTAACGCCAATCCATTGAACAAGGCATTGATACACTTGAAATGATTCAACATTTTTCGATAACACCACCATTGTTGATGGTAAAAAGCATACAAGGAATCCATGCGTTGTAACAGGTCCGGTGGGAATTGAAGGCCATGATGTTTCGATCCATTCAATAACGACACGACGGTTTTCATCATCACGGCGAAACCCGGGACGAAGAAGTTTGTACGCTCGGTGCTCCTCCCTGTTTATAACTGGGCACAATGCTATTGGTCATGGTGACAGTTGAAATGTCACGTCCTTGGGCTAATTGTTCTTGATCTTGTAACATCATCCGTAAACGTCGTTGTAAATCCGCTTGACGCAAGGTACGAGGTGGTGGACTCCCAGACGTCCAAGATCCTCGAGGGGTGGCTGGATTGGAGGCAGGTGTCAAAGGCAAAGTGGGGGTTCGTCGTCGTCGTCCACGTCGTCCACCACCCCCACCACGACGACCACCACCACCACCACCACCTCCACCACCAGCACCACCACCACCACCACCACCAGCACCACGTCCACCACCGCCACGTCCACCACCACCACCACGTCCACCACCACCACGTCCACCACCGCCACGTCCACCACCACCATCACCCCCAGCACCCGCTGCTGTCCGACCACCTCTCGCTGTTCGAGGAGTAGGCGTCAAGGTTGCACTTCCCCAACTAGGTGGAGTGTCCGGGGAAGACGGCGGGGTGGTCTGTATACTACGGTATGATTGACTTCCTGGACTTCCTACCCCGGCTGGGGAAGAGGTCTGTAAAGGGGGCGCACCATCCACATCGGGCCAACCCGCGACCGTGTTGGGGGAGGGGAGATTACTCAAAAACTCATGGAGGGCATCAGGGTGGATTTCCTCCATGGCGACGTCGAGAAGGCCTTGGTCTCCCGTCAAATACAAATCTTGGAAGGCCCCTGGGGACATTTGATTAGTCGTTGTCGCCCCAACACCCGCAGGGGCCACGGTATCGTACGATTGCGGAGGTTGACGGTCATCATCGGCCATGGTCGCTCTCTTTTTCCTGTTCAAAGGGGGTGTCGTGCCTTTATAGACGTTTTTGATAGGTGCGAGTCCATCCTTCGTCTTTTAACAGGTGACTCAATAAACGTTGTTGATCGGAGGAGGCGGGGTGTAAATCCAACACCAAATACCCATACGGTCGTGTGGTGGCTTGATGAAACGTCTCCAACGTGTCTTTCCAAGTGGTCGGAAACGATTGAAGCATGACATTGCGTACCCCTAATTGATCTCGGGGGTTCTTGAACGCCACAATGTAATGGGCATTGCGGGATATACTTTTAGCATATCGACCCACGGGAAACATGTCTTGACACAAGTACAACACGGTCACCCCTTGATGATGCGAATGTTTGGTGAATAAATCCAACACGCGTTTATCGTGACTCCCTTCATCCATTAAATCATCCAAGACGAGGACCCCATGTCCTTGAGGAAACCATTGGACCAACGCGTCATGATCGGGAATCCCTTCGTGAAACACCACCCCATGATCTTGCATGCTTCGAAATCGATCTTGGCAGGCGCCATAACAATAATGCAGTTGGGTCCGGGGACTTTCAAACAAGTCCGGGTTGTCTACCAAGAGTTTTTCCGTAAACACGGTTTTGCCACATCCCGAAGGACCCACGACCAAAATACTGGAGGGAGTATGAAAACGAAACGGTTTCCCCGTTTGCATGATGCCGAGGACTAAATACCCTTAAAAAAAGGCACCTTTTTATTGGAGTCGGTGGGACTCGAACCCACGCACGACCTCCTAATTTTTTTCGGGGGGATCCAAAGGCTCTACCGACTGAGCTACGACTCCGACACAATGTTTTTTCCAACATGTTTTTTTATTTAACAATTACATTGATGATACGGATGACAACAGAGTTGATACCATATCGCTTCTTGACCTACAAGGAGTTGTTGAAGGCGTTGACCAGCTTGATGGTCATTGCTTACATAATCATGATCAGAAAACTCATTTAAAAACGCTTGCAAGGTCCGTCCACGGGCTTTGGCTTTCAAGTACAACAAGGCGTAATCACCACAACTCTTGCTTGAAATGGCTTGCAGGGACTTGCCATTGGTCACCACATACTTCCAAAGTTGCACAATCCAATCTCGTAACGGGGTGGCTTGCACGTACGTGTCCAATGGCAAAGCATAACTATCGAGGACTTCACACACATTTCTATCCGTCCAGACCCCTAACCAATGTTGTCCCGGTTGATCGTGCGGGTCTGTATTCACAATGTACCCTTGCGAAGTGGTCTTGACAGGGCTCTTGGGTAAACGATCACAGGCTACCGTGCCGTAAAAGACAGGTTTCAATTGGGGGTCGTCTCGGGCTAAATAATCCAACTGGACATTATTCAAGGCCACATGTTCCATCAGTGTTGGTAAATGTTATACAACACGGCTCCGTTCTTGTCAATCTCCAGCAAGTTCTCAAATTCCCCATACACGAGCACGGTTATATTGGTACCGGGTTGGGCTCCAAATTCCAAGCTGAGTTGTAAATCTCCCGTTTGCTTGGGGTTGAGGGTTTGACTGTCAGCACATCCATTGGCGACATTGTCAAACATGTACAAGGTACAATTTTTAGCTTGGCCCCAATCTCCTAGTTCCACCATATTGCCTTTCTTTTTACACCAAGCGCCACTGGCTTGCAGAAAACGGAAGTAGCCTAGATTATCTGGGCTGGCATTGTTGTGCACTAAGTGCAGGGTTTCATAAGGGTATTCTTCTCCTTTGACAATCTGTTTAATGGAAGACAGACCAAATTTCTGGAAGCAGAAAGGATCTCGGGTCACATCTCCATTGAAGGCTCGGCTGTCCAACAACCCCACAATCAATCGGTCAGGTATTCTGTTTTGAAACAGGTTGGGGATATCAAAGCGGGTCAGGTTGCCTTGCATGCTGAAAGTCCGGATTTCACTGCGGACGGTCGGGTAAGCAGCCACTTGGCCTTCATTGTGTCTTTTTTCAGATAAACTCATGTAGATGGCGTCATACAAACGCAGTTGACATAGATGAAACCGTAGTTTGACATCGCCTTCCAGCAATCGGCCAGCTAGAGCCACTCCATTCAAAAACAGGTTCGGGCCATTGAAATGAAATTTCATCTTGATTTCTATGCCAGGCACCAACAATTTGCCGGTGTGAAACACTTCCAAGTGCGTGGTAAACACCAGACTGTGGGTAAGACCTCCAGCATACTTCTCCACTTCGTCCGCAGAGGTATCGAAGGCCGCTTTATGATTAGCAGTCAGATCTTGCCAATGTTGATGGTTTGCTGCTTTGTCTGTGTTGGTGGCAGTCCATTGGGGTGGGAAATCCACTTGATTGAACCATCCTTGGGGTCCTAACACGGTCTTGCCATCTTCTCGGTCATAATTCAGCAAGGTTTCTAGGTAAGCTTTGTAATGATAAGTGTCGGATTGAGGACTGATCAACGTGCCATTCAACTGCAAGTCAATTTGTTTGATGATGGAATGGGCCAAATTATTGACGGGCCACAATTTTTCAGCGGCTACCAAGTTGGCATTGTTGCTCTTTTTCAAACTCAATTCCATGGTAAAGTAACTGCGTCCCAAATCCACAAAATCGTCCAGCCCTGGCACAATGAATTCCATGGGATTGATACCCGTGGTGGTGGGTTGGATGGTGACCATGCGATAGGCATTGATGCTAATGTCGGTCGGTGGCACCTTGAAAATCCGTAACGATGGGTTCACGGTCCCTTCGGAACGCGCGTGAGCCCGTGCGGTTTGCGTACTCACGTCAGGCATGTTTAACGTCGTCGTCGAGTAGTGGTACCCCGTAGTCGTGAGGGGTTTTTATAGCGTCGTCGTCGTCGTGCTAAGCGTTGTCTCAAATCAAACCCGGGTACTCTCATCACCTCGGGACTCAACCATCCACCACGTTGTCGTCGCATGAGTTTCCAAAAAGCACCTCCCCATTGAGACAAACCTCGATCACTACGAATCCGTCGAGGTCGTCAATGCACGGGTTCCATGTTCACACTCCAAAAATATCTCGCGCACGTTTGGTTTGTTTGGGAAACAAAGCACTGGCCACACGCACGGCGTCTTTCACGTTCTTATGGCTCAAAGCTTTCTTGGCTTGTTTGGTGATTTCTTTTCTAATGACGTCTTCGGCTTTGCGTTTGACACCTCGTGTGAAGCCCGTTTCCAAGCCTCTCTTGATATTACTAGGCAATTTCAAAGGATTTCGCGTGCTTTTAAGGCCTTGGAACCCACCACGCAAGAGATCCGTCACCAATCCTTTTCCACTTTCACCATGTTGATCATACCACTCGTCTGTTCGAAATCGTGTCAAACTTCCCCCTCGCATGGTGTCTTCTTCTTCTTCACCAGGGATAAACTTTTGTTTGGGCTTCACGTGACCCCCTTTTTATACCGTCATCATCGTCGTTTTTTCCGAAAAGCGGCTTCCAACCCTTTTTTGGCACCGTAACTCGCCGCACCACCCGCTGCACCCAACGCCACGGCTTTCCCTCCAGCGATCAAGGCTGGAATGAGGGCGGCGAGTGGGAATAAACCCCCTCGTTGCCTTCTTCTTCGTCTCCTTCGACGCACTCTTGTCTTGGGCATCTTTGTTGTGATTGGACACTCCCTTTGTCAAGTCCTCCCCTTTTTATGTCTTTTTGAAGTGCAACGTGACAATGGTATGACCTTCACCAAACTTGACCAAGTCTCCTCCGGTACCAATCGTTTCGGCTACTTGAATATGAATGATTTCCACCACCTCGTTACGAAGAGACATGTATTGAATGTGCAACGGTTCAAAATACAGGGTGCCTCGTCCTTGTCGCTTGTACTGGATTTCACGCAACAAATCGGTCACGCGATTGCCCACAATCGTACTGCCTGCCACGTCGGAGTACACGTGCAACGATCGTGTGGGTTCACCCACCACCGCCTGAAACGCCACATTCAAATTGGTGAAACGCCAACCACAACTCATACTCAATTGTAAATAATCCGGTAAAAAAGCACGCACCGTCCAAAAGACCGGGTTGCTCTGGTCGTCGTTCACATCGTTCCAATCATTGCCAATGGGTTTTTTCATGTTGGGGATTTGATCCCCCATGAATTCTTGCTGTAAGTTCGGTCCCAAAATCAACCCACTGCTCATTTTACGTAACCATCCCATCTTGAGTGCTAACTTGGTGTAGATGGTCAGGGCTGGCGTGTCAGTTTTGCAATGGCAGACATTCGTGTTGTCGATGAGCAGATCGTCGCCTTCCCAACGAAACTTGACGTAGGTGTGTTTGCCTTGATCATTGGTAAACCAGCCTCCTTGAATTGCCGTTTCCATGCGTCGTTGTTCCAAGTGAGCAATGGTGGCTTTCATGAAACTCACCCCATCCACCACTTAATCCAAAGCTTGAATGTCATTGATGAGGGTTTGCGCGGTGTCTACTCGCGCAGCCATTTCCCCGTCTTTTCCGCCCGGTTTGGGATAGGTTTGGTCCCAGGACGTCCCCATGATGTACCCATTTTTCTTCACCAACTCGTACAAATTGACGCGAGCATCCGGTAAGGAAATGGCACTCAACCCCACTTGCCATCCACCCCCCGTGAGCTGTAACGGTTGAGGTAAACGAATCTTGAAGGAATTGGCTTGGTTGTTGGGAAATTCACGTCGGTTGGCATGACTGGGTAACGTCACGTAGAATGATATTTTCTTTCTTCTTCACACTACGACCTCCCTTTTAAAGTGGAGGGTTAGGAGGGTACGCCCTTCGCCAAATTTCACTAGATCCCCATTGGTTTCGGCCATCTGCGTTTCCACGATTTCCACCACTTCATTGCGTACCGGGACATATTGAATATGTCGAGGTTCAAAGTGGGTGGTATTTTGAGGCTGGTACTTGATTTCTCGTAAGAGATCCGTGATGCGACCCCCTACCATACTGCTGGTCCCTACATCACAATACACGTGCAAAGGACGCGTCGAGGGAAATTCCAACGAGGGACGAAAGGTGTTGTTCAAATTCACAAACCGCCAATTACACGTCATACTCAACACCATATAATCCCCATCCACTTTCCAAAAGAGGGGTTTGTTGCCGGCATCGCGGACATCGGACGGTGTGGGAATGGAGTCTGAATGAAATTCTTGTAATATATTGGGACCCAATCGATACACGCCCGTCGACACTTGTTCAATCCATCCCATTTTCAGGGCCAAGGTTCTGCCCCATGACACGTGCGCCACTTGAACTTTGTAATCCACATTGACGGTATTCAACACCAAATCCCCTTCGGAGGTCCATTCAAAGCTCGGGTACAATTTGACGCCATTGTCCTCTGCCCATTTGTTGAGGGGTTCGGTTTGTTTCGCACGGGCTTGCACGTAACGGTACACCAGTTGATGAAAAAAGTGCGATCCCGTCGACGAGAGCAATTGCTTTCTCATATCTCGACCGTAGACAGTGAGTTCGCGACGTTGATGCCACCAGCGATCGTTCCCTTGATCGTCTGTGTCATGCACCCGTTCGTGCCATCGTACATACAACAGAGGATGGGAATCGCCCACTCCCCCTTCTTCCACTACCACTGGAATGGTGGGTAAGGATAAACTCACCATGCCTACCATCCATCCTCGTCCGACAAATCGGATGGGTTTGGGCAATCGGTTTCTGAAATGATGGCTCTTGTTCCCAGGAAACTCTTTGGTACTCGCATGACTCATCAACGTCACGTAAAACGAAGAGTTGGGGACGAACGTCATTTTAGTCGCGTCGTCGTCTTTTGGGTGGGCTTGTCTCTTTAGTCTTAGGTTGTCGTTTGGGCGGGCTTGTCTTTTTCCTCTTGGGTGGTTGGAGAGACGTCCCGTCTTGGCTTGCAATCCAACTATTGTACTTGTCTGGCCACCCTTTCCACTTGACCAACCAACCATCTTTTTGTCGCTTAAGTACCTTTTCGATGCGAAACACCTCGGACACATGGACTTTTTGTAAATCCTCTTCATAAAACGTGCCTTGGACGGGGGTGTCATCCCATTCGTGAATCTTATACGTGGGCACCGGGCCCGGGACCACACGATGCACCACAAACACTTCTTCGGTCCAACCAGGTAAATAGCCTTTTTCAAATGGTCGGTGAATCTTATTGAGACGTACACGATCCCCAACTTTGAATTTAGGTTTTTTCTGGCCTTTCAACCGTTGGCCATACAATCGTTTCCACACCGCTTCTTCGTTGTCCCATGTCACGTCTTGAGGGGCCATGCCAATACTTCAATGACGGGTAGCATTATAGCCTTGCACCAACTCGGGTAAGACATCGTCAAACTGTAAGGTGTTGGCGGCCGTAAAATAACGATACAAACGTTCTTTCAAGGTCCGGTTAAATCGTTCCACGACACTGGCTTTCGCATCCCCTTCGGTGGAAAAATGTTGAATGCCTTGCTCGTCAAGCCATCGTTGAAAGGTCCGATTATAAAATTCTTTCCCTCGATCCGTTTGCAATCGATTAGGGTGACGTCGTCCTTGTTTCAAAATCTTGTCAAAGGCATGAACCAACGCCACCCCGGTTTTGTCTTTCAACGGTTGCACCCACGCGTACTTGGACAAGACATCCAATACCGTCAGTAAATATCGTATACCCCGATTATACTTGGCCAACGGTTGCACTTCCACTAAATCCGCGGCCCATTGATCATCTAAACCTCCTACGATCACGGGTACGGTCGGAAAACGACGACGTCGAGGTTTATGTAAGGTATAGGCCAAATCCCGTTCCAAAACCCGTTGGGCTTTTTTCAAAGGGAGACGATGGGCTTTGGCAAACCGTTGCACGCCTCCTAAACTGCCGGGGGCTCGAGGATCGTGGTAACGATTCAACCATGATGGGGAGACCCTTTTCTTTCGAGGGGCCATACGTTCTGGCATTCATCCCATAAGGTCGGTATGGTGGGGACAGTGTTGGGATGCGCCTTTTGAATGATTCGATACCATCGCCATGCGTTCGGATGGGCTTTTAACCATAAGACAAACACCACCCATCGATACAGGTTGCGGTCTACATGGGTTTCTTCAAAGATCTTGAGAGGATGCGTGTCCTCGGGACAGGGGGGAATGGGGATTTTGGTACCGGGTTGATGATCATTGCCATTGCACCAAGGACAAGACAGAATCCCACGCATAACACACAGACTCCATGGACTAAATAAAAAAAATTTTATTCGTTCTCTCATTAAAAGAGACCTAGACGTCCACAGGTGATGGTCTCTAGACCTTTCTGCCAGTTCTCAACACTGTCACTGTACTTAGGGGGTGGTGGAGCCGGGGCTACCATCATTTCTTGACGGTTCTTGAGATCTTGAATTTCTCGCAACAATTGTTTCTCATAATCTGTCAGGGACCGTTCTCGTTCCACGTCCTCTTTCCTTCTGACTGGAGGTGGCGGGCCAGGGATGTCCACTCCACGTTTGGGATATCCTTGAACATCACGGGTTGGCGGTTCAGCGAGTGGATCGGCTTTTTTGGGGGGATGGTCGTGAAACCAACTCCAGTACTTGGGACCCAAGGGTTGATCGGCCCACCTGAAGAAGCTACACTTTTTCTTGGAACAATTCAGAAACAAGCGATCGGAGTTCTGAGTCGAATGACTCTGTTGAAGCGTGGCGGGTTCACGGCAAAAGCATTGCAAACAACACCACATGTCCAACACTTCTGAATGAGGTTGATTATACACGGCTTTCATATACTCCAGAACTTGATCTTGTCCACAAAACAGCAAACACGGTTGCATGGGACATTTCACATAAGGCCATCCCTTTTGAGATTGACGGGCCTCCAAACGCACATCATGGCAAGGGCATACCATGTAATCCACCGAACTGGGAGGATCTTTGTCATACACGGTCGTCAAGGTGAATGGAGGTGATGGTGTAGATTGCTCCACCATATCATTCAATTCTTTCATCATATCTTCCACCGCAGCTCGGGTGTCTTCCACCACTTCGCATACCACAGGATCACAGTCCACATTCTCTTTCTTTTTCTTCTTCCCCAAAGGGTGTACGCTTTGCTTTCTCTTCCGATCAACAGACATCGTGCTCAAGATTTTCACCCACCCCATGCCTTTTTATACCTTGGACCCTTGGTTGTCATTGGTCAGTTTATCCTACCCATATAAGGACTTCTTGTCTTCCCATTGGTCAGCTTGTTATGACCCTATAAGGTCCTCTTGTCTTCCCATTGGTCCGTTGTCCCTATTTAAGGAGCTCCCTTGGTCCCTGAGTCGTCATTCTCAAAGCAATGCCACCAGACATCGACATGATCGGAGAACAAGATCTCGAGGCCTTGGAACTGCAAATGGGTCATGGCCATGTGGTGTACACCGGGGGAGCCAGAGGCACGGATGAACTCGTCGAACAACTGGGTAAACAGTTTGGGATGCAAGTAGAAGTCCTGGTCCCCCCGAACCATCCTCGAGCTACCTTCATCACCCCTTCCACCGTGGAAGTCTTGATGCTGGCCAACCCACATCTTCACAGCTGAGAAACTAGACAAACGAATGCCCAACCATTTTTACACCCTGCAATTGCTGCAACGCAATTATCAAATTGCCAAAAAAGCCAACACGATCTATGCTTTTGGCATCTTGGAACAGGATCATAAACGCGTGAAAGGAGGCACCGGTTGGACTGTGCAATTGGCCATGGATCAAGGCAAACCCGTCTATCTCTTTGATATCCCCAGTCAATCATGGTACCGCTCGGACCATTACTACCAAGTCAACGAGAATGCCGCCACCCTGGTCACTGGCAGTCAATTTGTCCCTTGGGGACCTAAAAAGCCCACCCTTCATCAAAGCAGTGCTATCGTGGGATCCCGTGATGTGGACGACAAAACCCGAGCCGAAATGCAAGCCTTATTCAATCGCACCTTCTGTCTCCCCGAGAACAATGATCAATTACGCCTGGAGCTCGAAGACTTTCATTTGTAATTGTACATAGCCATTTTTAGTTTTTATTTTTCAATCTGTACATAGCTTTCTTTTTTAGTTTTTTATTTTTCCAAATGTACATAGCCTTTTCCAATTTTTAGTTTCTATGTTTCAAACTGTACATAGCCATTTTTTAGTTTTTATTTTTCAAACTGTAGATAGCTTTTTCAATTGTAAATAGGAGCACCCCACCCGCGTGGCAAGAGATGGACAACCATTTGTAAAAAACATCAACTCTTTTTTTAATTAAAACAATAAAAACTGACAACACTGAGTTTGCACGTTCATCATAAATAGTTGGTCTTGACTCGCAGTAGCCTTGACTCACAATAAAAACAAAATGTTCAAAGTTCAAAGAGTTAAAACACGTCGCACTTGGTTCAATCTGATGGCCCGTTGCCTCCTCTCTTGCTCCTCCCTCCGCCGCTGCTCCCGCACCCTCTCCATGTCCGCGAAATACAGTCGAATTCTTTGCCGTTGGAGGCCCGCATGCACAGACGGAAGATAATTGCACAAATCATTGTCTAGTTCTTGAAAGTGTTCCAGGGTCATGGGCCACCGACATTCAAAGTTGGACCAGACGCGATGCTGGTCCACCCAAGGAATAATCTTCCGAACCAGGGTGCCCAGCAAGGCTCCCACGATCTCGGGATGTGGTCGACCCTCACGCTCCCCATTCTCTGTCCACACCATACAACGCAAAAACAACTCACAAAAAGCAACCACGCGCTGACGGGTTAAAGGACGCCACGTTTCTTCCCCTCGCTGGTACATTCTTCTCGTCTGGCGTTCCACTGCTGTTCTCTCCGGTCCCACTCTCCTTCTCACTGCTTCCTCACCCCCCACGTTCATCAAACCGGCTAACGAGCCCAAGGGCTTTCTTGATTTAACCATTTTTCAGCTCACACCACAAACATAAGTCACCAAGGACCGGCTCAAAGCTAGGAGTGGTGTCCTGGGGCCTCGCTTGACCTATATACCCCGATCCGCGCAAAGCCTGATGGTCCATCTAAGGAGGGGGGAGGGGGCCCCCCCACCCCTTCCCCTCCCAGAGCACCATGGGGTCTTTCTCTCATTGGTTCCTTACCCTCTCACGTGACCCTTTGTTTCTCTATAAAAAAACCACCGTCCCATTTCATGTTTCAAACTCATGGATGATCCAGTCATCAGTCCAGAAGCCCAACAAGTGATTCTCATGAAAAGGAACACTCATCAAAATGGAACACTCATTGTAGCGCTTATGAAAATGGAACACTCAGTCGAGGACGTTCTGCCTCATCACGCCGTAATTCAACTGCGTTTTTTCCTTCGATTGACATTTTCACGTACGTCGAGTTTGTCCGTGTCAAAGAATTGGTGCAAGGCTTTGCAGAAACGGAGAAAGGAATACTCATCAAAAAGGAACACTCATCATAGAATAGGACAACTCATATTAAAAGGAATTCATAACAACATTCATCATGGAATAGGACAACTCATATTAAAAGGAATTCATAACAACATTCATCATGGAATAGGACAACTCATATTAAAAGGAATTCATAACAACATTCATCATGGAATAGGACAACTCATATTAAAAGGAATTCATAACAACATTCATCATGGAATAGGACAACTCATATTAAAAGGAATTCATAACAACATTCATCATGGAATAGGACAACTCATATTAAAAGGAATTCATAACAACATTCATCATGGAATAGGACAACTCATATTAAAAGGAATTCATAACAACATTCATCATGGAATAGGACAACTCATATTAAAAGGAATTCATAACAACATTCATCATGGAATAGGACAACTCATATTAAAAGGAATTCATAACAACATTCATCATGGAATAGGACAACTCATATTAAAAGGAATTCATAACAACATTCATCATGGAATAGGACAACTCATATTAAAAAGGAACTCATTCAAAGGAACTCTCATATTAAAAAAAAAATTCATCAAATGGAACACTCATTAAATGGAACACTCGTCCTGGAATAGGAACGCTCATATTAAAAAGGAATACTCATACACGAGCTGGTATTGTTTCTTTTCCGGATACGTGTAGAGTTCATATCATCATGGAATAGGAACACTCATATTAAAAAAGAACTAATAGGAACACTCATCATGGAATAGGAACACTCATATCAAAAAGGAACTAATAGGAATACTCATCATGGAATAGGAACACTCATATTTAAAAAAGGAACTAATAGGAATACTCATCGGATTGGATCTACCACTCTCTTGTCATAAACCAGTTTATAAAACTTGCATCAAAAATGGGAACACTCATATCAAAAGGAACTAATAGGAATACTCATCATGGAATAGTAACATATTCCAAGTACCTACAATACACATGAATACACATAACAATGAGATATGGAAGGGTGAAAATGGGTGCTGTCCACGAGTGTGGACAGCGGTATATTCATGTGCATGAAGGTCTAGCACCGCGTCATGCCACTGGGGGTGGGCGGGCGGGTTCGTTCCTACTACCAGTGATGTCGTAGGAGAAATGTGCACAATAGAAGAAAACATGATAATATATACAGCGTAGAGAATTGTGGGATATATATTGTTATGTTAATATTCATTTATTATTTCCGGTACTTGAAATAGTAACATATTCCAAGTACCTACAATACACATGAATACACATAACAATGAGATATGGAAGGGTGAAAATGGGTTGCAAAATCCAACCGTTCGACTCTGGGTAATGGACACAGAGATGGGGAAGAAGAAAACCTAGCCAAAAATGAGTTTATTCTCCCATTCTCCAAAACTACCGCGGGAAGGCTGGAATAAAATCTTTAAGGCTATTACAATTCTGATACAAAACCCCTGGATCTGCAATGTTTACTTCTCGACCAGAAAGGGTCGTGGAAGGAGAATTGGTGGACATTACTTTCGATAACTGCATATAATAGGTCGCAGTAGAGCGGTGGCGCCAGCCAACGTGTCCCATAACATCCTGCAGTCCCGCGCCCGCAAGGGCGAGGGTGATAGCGCAACCCGATCTAAAACCGTGAAGTGTGGCTGCTTGTGCAAGGTTTCCTTCGTCAAGGTAGACTCTGAAGCGAGAATCTGCCGCCGAGGATGAAAAAGGTCTATCAACAATCCCCCCATCTGGGGTAATAGGGCGGAATAAAAAACCGCTTGTAATGTCAATACCTATACCCTTTGCAAAGGTTACGTAAAGGTCAATTGCTTTAACAGGGCATATATCGGCATTCTGGTTGCGACGAATGGCAAAAAGGTTCGAAGAACCATCACGTAGAGTCTTCCCCCAAACATGGTTGAATAGTAAACCGCTATTATCCGGGAAGCGGAGAATTTCGGGTGTCTTAACCTGACTGAGATCGCCGGGTCTATCTCCCACTCGAGGGGATATGGATAACTGAAAGGTGCACATTAAGGTCTAGGACCACTTCCGCTAACCGCTTTAGCGCGTCAGAAAAAAGGCTCGATCGGGCAGCTTGAGACTGCCAGGCCTGAACAAGGGATAGGTTGTCCACATAAGCATCAACCCTAGCGTCACGAAGATCATCACGAAAAGAAAGAAGAGTGTTGGTAAGGGCCTCGGTTTCTTTAGTGGTAATATCTGACACTGCTGTAGAAGGCGTCCAATAGTCGGAAACACTGACATGACTTTTTCGGGGAAAAAGTCCTCCCCAAGCAAAAGAGGACGCGTCCGAATAAACAACGAACTGGAGGTGTCGCTCGTCGCGCCACTTTCCAATTCTAGCGACAACTGAAGGATCTGCCCAATGCTGCACTTCAGCTCTGAGCGGAGGCGAGATGCGAATAGGCTTAGAGGATTTTGAACCCTTGCTAATAGCGAGGTTCATCTCATTGGTATAAAGGCGAGAATCCTGTACTGCAAGGCGAAAAGAAATACATTTACCCGCGAGACGCTGAAGGGTGACAGTCGAAACGCAACTCCCACAGAGAATTGAGTTTACCAAAGCAAGAAAACTGGTTTGCTTATCGGGAGGTAAGTAAAAAGCTTCCAGGTCAGAATCAGAGATAAAACCGAGGTATTTTATTCTTTTTTGCGGGGTGAAAACACACTTTTTTAGTCCAAGGGTGTACCCAAGAGAAGTGAGGGTATATGCAGCAAGGAAAACCGCAGCCTTGGAAGCTTCAAGACGTGTTTCGTCAGAAGGGGTAGCTAAAGTACTCGCCGAAGGGTAGGAGGTTTTGGATTGCAACTCACCATTGTGCCTATCGTCAATATACAAAGAACATGGTACTCCTATTGAACGCAAAAAATGCGATACTAGGAGACCTGTAGAATGATAAACATAGGCAGAAATTTTCCAACCAAAAGGAATGGTGTTGGAAACAAAATACCATCCTCTCCACCTAATGCCAAAGAAAGTACGACTAGACACATCCAAAAGAATATGATCATAGCCAGATTTATCGTCCAGCGTTGTCTGGTAACATCCTTTTGTGAGGTATCTGGGTAATTGCGATAAGTTGTCCAAACGAAAAGGGCGGTCAACCATCCAAAGGTTCAGAAAGCGGTTATCGTGACAAAGGCGAGGTTTTGTCGGTTCAACAGTCAAAGGCATGACGAGATGTGGAGGGTCCACCTCACCAACCCTCCCTAAGACTGATATAGCGCCACTACACACCCTTTCAAGCAACGTGTTGACAATAAAATCAACAAAATTATTACAAGATTTGTTATTATCAAATTCAATGCGGGGGGGAATAACAGAGTCATAAGCGCGTCCCTTAAAATGTCCTTTGAACGGCCGAAAAAACTTGAAGAGAGAGACTTTATTCTTAATCCAGTCAAGGACTTCATCCGCGCGTTATTTGCAGTTGACGGTCCGTAAGTTTCGCATGGACCGTCACTCTTGCTTACGGACCGTGATTTGCGGTTGACAGTCCGTATGCTTCGCACGGACCGTCATTCTTGCTTACGGACCGTTATTTGCGGTTGACGGTCCGTACATTTCGCAAAGACCGTCATTCTTACTTACAGTCCGAATACAGAGCGTGCATCTCATTATCGCGCCAGGGCCAACTGTTGACGGTCCGTACATTTCGCGATTCACGATCCGTATGTAGAGGTATAAATAGTCTATACAACTATGATTGAGCCTCGTTATTTAAGCGTACGTACGAACCGAGCGAAATACACCAAAGAGGTCGAAAGAGAAGACGGTAATATGTCTATTACTCATTCTATAAGCGTAGCGCAAACTAATAACAGAGTTCTAAAAGCAAACTTTTATGTCGATTATTCCTTCCACTGAAGCCTTGTGAAACTGTTCAGGGAAAGGCAGACGGTAACATGTCTATTACTCGTTCGATAAGCGTCGCGCAAACTGATAACAGAGTTGTTATGTCCATTACTCCTTCTATTGAAGCCTTGTGAAACTGTTCAAGGGAAGGCAACCATGATTATGCCACGTTATTTAAGTAGCCCGTTCCAGGCGTTCAGATACAGTCTCCCCTCGTTTTTTTCCCCCGCTCTTTCGCTCGCTTTATTTTTCGCTCGCGCTCCACTATCTGAACGCCTGGAACAGGCTATATTTAAGCGCCATACGAAGCGAGCGTGATACACGAAAGAAATACGTACGACGTGGGCGAGGTGCACGAATAGAAGAAGATAATACTGTCTATTAATCGTTCTATAAGCATCGCGTAAACTGATAACAGAGTTCTAAAAGCGAACTGTTATGTCCATTGCTCCTTCTATTGGCCTCGTTATTTAAGTGCCATACGAAGCGAGCGTGCAATTCAGGCAACCAACCGACCGCAAACGATCGATGAATAGGTATTATTTTCATGCACATTCTCCCTTCCATTACGATCTGTTTAAACACGAACGATCGATCGATTATAAATGTAGTATTCTGCCTTCGTTCCACACTTTCAACTCGATAAAGCCCTGCCTTACACAAACAATACAAAATGTTTCATGCGAATTCTGCCTTCAATCGCGTAGTCCCGCTAGTCCCCTACACTGCCATTTTTATGTCTACAGGAGCCTTGCGTGGCGACAATAAGCCAGGAAACTATCAATCGCACTATTTATTAATGGTCCTAGTAAGAACTAGGCAACCCAACGGCAAGGAATGCAGAAAGGTGTTAATTGCGATATTGTTGAAACGGTCCACCTCATTGGCTAAAACATGAAAATCTACTCTAGTTTACTCTCTAGTTTACTTATTGATTCCCTTTTGGTGAAAACTATTCTGAGTTTTAATGCAGCAAAATTTTTATGTGGGAAACGTGGAAAATTAGAGGCCTTTCTTGGCCATTGTTTTGGAGTCTCATGATTGGATAAAATCTTGTAACACAAAAGAAATATCGCTTTAAAATAACGTTTCAGTACATTTTATTTCAAAAACGTGTTGTCCATAGGTTGATGTATTCTCAGTAAGAAAATCTAAACAATCTTATGTGGGGAAAGCGAAATGCCGTAGAACAATAGAGGATTGCCTAGTTCTTACACGCATTGTTACTTAAATGTCGACTACAATGCTGCACGGGACAATTCATAAAGAATATTGCTTTCACGCGTATTCATATTCATACCCAAAGACACTACATTAAAGTGCGCACCATCGAGCGACACAAGTTATTTTCAGGCTAAGCAACGAATATGTGTTCCACAAACGACCACCTTTACATCTACGAACCGATATTTACGGACAGCGAACTCCTCTATACGGCCCGTACTTAAAGTTCGCAGTCCGTAAGAAACGTATCTCCCACTCACAACCAGAACGAAATATTCTAAGTTCCACTAATGAGATGCAATTTACGGACCGTGAACTCTTCTATACGGTCCGCCATCTGAAGTTCACGGTTCGTACAAACTGTACGGTCCGTAACAAAGATATCTCCCTCTCACAACGGGAATGAAATATTCGAAGTCCCACTAATGAGATGCAATTTACGGACCGTGAACTCACACATTTCGAGCCAAGTCGAGTGAACACCTGGGTACTAGGCTGCACCGGTGTGATAAGACGAGGAAATTCAGGTTGGAAAACAACACTTGCCGGTTGGAAAAGTAGGTACATACTCAGCCAAAGGCGTCATTTGCGAGTAATGATAATTTATAAAAACAGCAATCTGAATTGCATTACAAGCTGGTAGTTTGTCAATTGAAATCGCATGACGTGGCCTGTGTTAACTGATCTCCAACAAAGAACCAATGGGAATTTTGCTCTGTGAGAGCGCTCCCTCGCTCGCGCGTTCTTGTCGCTCGACTATCCTTGAGCACAAAGGGACGGCTCGTAAATCTTAGTTCGACGAGAGTGACGGGTGACTACCCAACAGTCATCAACGATAAACTAACCACAAGCTAATTATAAAACGACGGGAAAACTACCCAAAACTTAAAACAACTCGACGATTAGCTTCGATTGTCAGCTGCAGAAACAATACTTTTTAGCCTTTCATAAGCAGACAGTCAATTACGGTCCCGGTCACACAAACGCTTATGGCACTACATAAGTGTTTGTGTAGATATTATGCCCACTTATGGGAACACTTCTGTGTCGGTAAGTGGGCACTAGGTCCATTGAGCTGAAGTGTCCCTTATGGAGTTTGTCTGTGACTGTTACCTTGTTTCCATTTATCGGGAGTTGTCTGACTAGGACAATGACTTGCATGTCTACGTAGGGGAGTGTCCCTTATGGGAGGTTGAAATGTAGTGTCTGTCTGTGTCGAACCTAAGTGTCCACTTACGGAAAGTGTCCCTTATGGGAGGTTAAAAATGCAGTGTTTGTCTGCGACTTGGACTTGGTGTCCAGGTATGAAGCGTCCCTTATACGAAGTTTAAACTGAAGCGTTTGTCTGTGACTAGGATCATGACTTAGTGTCCACTTAAGAGAGTTATCCCTTGTGGGATGTTAAAAATTAACGCGAATTTTATAATTCTAGTGGCCTTAAAGGTCATTTGGGATCTCTTTAAGCGTGGTGAACCTCCTCAAACCATTGTACTGCAGTTTCACAGACACGCAAACAAACAAACAAACAAACAAACAAAAACAAATTAAACCAACAAATAGACTAAAAGGTAAGCAGTTTATTATACCAACAAGTCCTGCATGTACACAGCAAACACTATTTCCAGCTTAGGTAACAATGACTTCCAAACATTGCTACCCAGATTCATGTCAAACCGGAATCAATTCAATTGCATAATTTGCCTAAATTTATTTCTTATATTAAATAGTATTTTTAAGTTGAGGAGCCTTGCACAGTAGACCATTAAGAGTAAAATTCAATAATACAGTATATTAAAGTTCAATCTCATTGAACAGTGGTGCGGCCGGTGCCCAGAAGCGGTCGTCGTTCATCTGTACCCTCAAGAAAGTGCGCTTTGAGGGAGGAATCCTCAGCCAGCTTTGGAGATCGTGATGACAGTGGTCCGATGTAGCTCAAGAGCACGGGTAAAAATACGAGTCCGTGAATCGCTCCAATCAAAACTACTCCAAGATACATGCGAAAGTAGAAGACCTAAGTCAAAAGATCATGTACTACAGTTAAAGAGGGTTAATCTACTGTTAGACTACTGTTAAAAAGTGTTTAACAAGGGGCTGCGTTCAGTTGATGTAGATCTGTTCGTGGGAGTCACTTTGTTTGGCGGTGGCCCGATGTAACTTAGGAGAACTGGAAGGAACAACAGTCCATGCAGTGCCCCTAATATTACTATGCCAACATACATACGGAAGTAGAAAACCTGAAAAAAAATAACAAAAAAAAAGAACGTTTTTGTGAAAAAAAAACTATTGGTAACTGCTCGCATGGATATTGGCACGTTTGAGTATGGGCAAAGCATGCGTACAAACAAAACGAAAACAACAGCAACGACAAAAATACACGTTTTTGAGAAAGACTTATTAAGTAACTGCCCCCATGAATATTGGCAAAGTATGGGTACAAACAAAACCTCAACCACAACGTCAACAAAAACACTTTTTGTGTCTCCCCACCCCCACCCAGGGTTGTAGCTAAGAAATTTGTCTGCCGGTTAGCTTAGAAATTGAGCCGGCTAAAGAAGGCGCAAAGCGCCTTCTGCCGTCGGGGGAGCCGACGGGGGGTAGGTATGGGAGGGGGTCGCCCCCTCCCATTGAGGGGGTATGGGGGCCTCCCCCAGGAAATTTTGAAAATTTTAATTCAATTTGGTGCTCTCTGGTGAAATCTAGGCCGGCTCTTCTATGCAAAAAGAAACAACCATTAAAGAGAAAAAAATTATACATGCATAGGCATTTTGTTATTTACCATCCCCTGATATTGGGTTTATATATCATATTATTTTATTTCTAATATGAATGCAAATAAAAATACATTTGACACAGGATGTTGAATATGGGAATATAAGTTTAATGTGCTCTGTTGCTGATTTATAGATCATCATCTGAGAAGAAATCACTGTCATAGTCTGAATCACTATCACTATCACTGTCATCTTTATTTGCTTGTTCTTCCAAGTGGAACAGCCTCAAAGCACAAGAAAGAAAAGAAAATGAATAGTACCTCCTTAATTTTGTAAAGCTAACTTTTACTCTTCCACAAAAAGTAAAGTTTAACTTGATTGTTCTAGCAATAATACTTTTAATAAGGACGAGTTCGGAGCAACTGCGGAACTATTTAACACTAACTTAAAAATATTAATTTATGGCATGTCTGACTTAACTGTAATTACCTTGTTGCCTTCAAGCAAAAAATGCTCTTATATCCCCCTGGTCGGTATCGCGTTTTCTTTTACGTTGATTAAAGCTTACATCTGCTGATTCCATCGATGGATAGATTGTAAATTAACAACTTTCGAACAACTGTCGGATGACTTTACATTATTCACTCGTTGATCGAACAAATTATCTTGTCCCACGTTTACGAGAGATCTGAGAGACCTGGGGCGCTTTCCATTCGACCAAAATTTCCGGTTGGCATTTCCGAAATTTCCATGTACCGAATGGAACGGTATTTTCCACCAGGCTCGTTCCATTCTCGCTCGGGACAAATTCAAAATGGCAAACTTGAGGACGTTCTTGTTTCTTTCCGAGTTGACGACTTCGAGTTTACAGACGATATCCTGGAGGGCGACGATGACGTGGTTATGTTTAAGAAAGCGAGATTTTTTTTTACATAACCACATTTGAGATAGCAAGCTTCAACATGTTTACAATGGCGGGAATCCTGACACGACGATGCAAGGTGTTAAAAGCTTATTGTTCAAGT
Source organism: Siderastrea siderea (assembly GCA_964030785.1). NCBI lineage: Eukaryota > Metazoa > Cnidaria > Anthozoa > Scleractinia > Rhizangiidae > Siderastrea > Siderastrea siderea. The sequence goes on from OZ034974.1 coordinate 41,767,667, forward strand.
TGCTCTGGTTAGTTTTCAACTTACTGATGGGAGCATCTGGAGGTGCAATGTTGCTGTTGTCGTCAACACAGAGATGCCTCAAAAAGAACTCAAAATCATCGCTGGTAAAGAAGCACACGCTGCATTGGTTAAGACTCACCTGAAGCCGGCGCCATTTTCACTCAGCAATCACGGCTGGAGAAACTGGGACTGAGCATCTAGCGAAATGGAATGCCCAATGGAAAATAAAATTCCCGGAATTTCCAAATTTCCGGGAAAAGCGACAACCTCGAGAGGCTGACCAAAATTTTCGAAATAAATTTTGCGAGAATCTCCGTTCCATTTGATTCTGTACCGGAATTTCCGGAATTTTTGGTTGAATGGAAAGCGCCCCAAAAATTTTTGAAATAAATTTTGCGAGAATCTCCGTTCCATTTGATTCTGTACCGGAATTTCCGGAATTTTTGGTTGAATGGAAAGCGCCCCTGGTAACAAACTCGTTCCCAATCTTTGACAACGCCTTGAATGCGGGGGGCTACCAAGCTTCGTGTTGACAAGATGGCGGACGCAGAAAACGGAAAGAGGACACGGTAAACAAGTTCTCAAAACAAGACATTATTTCAATTACTTTGTGGCATCGATACTCAAGGTAGTCAGGAGTTTATTCAACCTTTTCATCTAGAATATATGATTCTAAATTGAACAATTGCTAGTGCGTAACCAAAGAACTGTTCATTGCCCTTTTAACCGAGTGTTCGCCAGCCAAAATTCAGCCGGCGATGACCTCTTTCCCAGCCGGCGAATTTCGCCGGCAGCCGGCGCTTAGCGACAACCCTGGGTGGCCCACCCCAACAAGTTGTCAAGTTTCCCCATCAGGCCACTTAAGATGAGATAGACGGTCACTATTTGTGAGTAATTGACACGGAAAGGAAGCACACGTTAATGTACACATACCTGAAATATTTGAGACTTTGAGAAGTAAAGTACCAAGATTCCTGAAAATTTAGTTAGCGTGATTCCACTCAGCACCTACAGAACAAATAAATTTCATTGGATTTAACAAGAGGACCTCCGAATTCCAGAGGAGAAGACAAGACAGATCCCTTCTGTTCAAACAGCTATCTACTTTGAAGTCGTGTAAATTAATTTTGTGATTTTGATATAAGATTGTTTTGGGGCTGAATTGAAAATTTTCAACCAGTTTATTACTTTCCGTTGTTATAGATTATGGTAAAGAATTTAACACAAAGGAAACTTGAAATTATAATGTTTCAAAAATTTTCTAAAAAGCATAAAACAAAACAACACCCCCCCCCCCCAAAAAAAAACCCAAGAAAAAAAGCAAACGAACAATTTAAATCACAACATAACCATTTTGTATGAGTTAGGAAGAAGTGAGTACCAACGTTTAGGGCCAAAAGGCAGAGAGCTGGCCCCTGGAAAACTCTACAATAGGAGTATGTCAGGGAAATGTGTGGGAGCCAGTTTGGACTCAACTCTCGCATCACTTGTCTGCCTCTGATACTTCAACGATAAGGAAACCTTCTCTTTAGTTTTTAAGACCCCTGTTGGCCAACCCTATTGTAGGATTTGTACCATAACTGAAAAACACCGAAGGCATGTTTCCCTCGAAATTTACGAGTTATTTACCAACCAATAAATTATGGACATTTTTCTACCAATTTCAAAATGCTATCCGGTTGAAAAACAAAGGATTTTTTGTTATTAACCTCTCGTCAACAAAACTATTTAAGAGACAGTAGAAATTGACTAAACGACTAAAGAATGTTATAAAACTTATACTGCAAACAATACAAACATTGTTACTTACAGAGCTTCCCATCTTTGCTAAGGCTTCTTTAGCTCTTTCTACTCTCGAGTTTTGTCTGTTTACTGTGAAAGCACGAGCAATGTGGGAGCAAAACTCTACTGATATACCAACAGCCTGTAAAAATAACGAAAAAGTAACAATTCCAGTATAAATACGTTTCATCCTTAACAGTGTGACACTGAGCAGTACTTTCCTGTGGTGCTGTTTATAATGCTGTATAGGGTGGATCTTACTTTTGAGTCTGTGGATGAAATCCTAAAGTGTGACCATTCAAATGAAAGCTATTGAGCAGTACTTTCCTGTGGTGCTGTTTGTTGTGCTGTATAGGGTGGCGCTAACTATCGAATCGAATCGAATCTGTGGATGAAGTACTGAGGTGGGACAATATGAATCAGCAGTACATGTACTTTCCTCTGATGTCGTTTCATGTGCTTATTGTGAACTGCCTACATGTAATGTATCATTAGTTTGCAAGGTTAAGTCTCGTTCTTCAAGCCTGGAGATGAAATCATCTTCTCCTTTGTGACCTTTCAAATGAAAGCTACTGAGCAGTACATGTATATGTACCTTTTTGTGATAATGTTTGTTACATACATGTATGCTTTACAAAATGAGTGAAAAGTGAATGAAAAGTGACTATTCAAAGAGCCGTACTTTCACGTGGAGCTGCTTATCACGTTGCTCAAGCTGGTTCTATCTTTTGAGTCTGTGCGGATGAAATCCTAAACATAATGTGGCCATTCAATTGAAAGCTAAAGAGCACTTCTTTCATGTGTGGCTGTTTCCTGTATTTTGCGTATGATGGACCTAAAGTGCGACTATTATCTACATGAAAGCTACATGTACTACACCTAGCACAAATTGTGCTAGACTACGAGCAGTCTCTCTTTCCGCTCAGGGATAATCGAGGAAAATGATAAAGCGAGCGAGCGGGCGTGCACTCGCCTGCCACATTGAAACATGATGCACGTGTCGAACTGTGTTTCAACGATGCGGACGATTTTCGTGCCCGCTCCCTTGATCGTTTCCCTCAGCTATCCCTGAGTGGAAAGAGAGACTGCTCGTAGTCTAAAATTGTGCTGTTTAATGACTGGAAGAACATACCATAACAAGGTTGACTAAAGACACTGCATTAAGAGAGATATTCCAAATGTACATTAGACCAAGCAAGTTGACAATGATAATTGCAACTGTGAAGGTCACGATTACAGCAATGCTCAAGTTAAATCCCAGGAAAATGAATGTCACCACAAAGATGGCAGCTGCAAAAACAAACACACGAAAATATTAGGGCATTTACAAGTAGACCAACAACAACTAAATAAATTGAAAACCTTAATTTATGAAATGTCTCTCAAACGAATTCTGGCACATGCTTGTAAATGAAACCACTGAATTAACGTTATTTTGCAGTATTGACTTTAAATCAGGCACTGTTCTACTTTAGAAACTGAAATAACTGCTTCGTGTTCCAGCTGCTGAATGTGTGGAAAATCCCTAAATGTAAAATGCAACCATTCAAATCAAAACTTTCAAGCAGTACTTTCCTGTGGTGCTGTTCATTTTCATGTATAAGGTGGTTCTAACTTCGAGTCTGTGAGTGGAATGCTTAAGTGTGATCATTCAAATGAAAGCTACTGAGCAGCACTTTCCTGTGGTGCTGTTTATTATGCTGTACAAGGTGGTTCTAACTTTTGAGTCTGTGGATGAAATCCTAAAGTGTGACCATTCAAATGAAAGCTACTGAGCAGTACTTTCCTGTGGTGATGTTTATTTTGCTGTACAAGGTGTTTCTAACTTTTGAGTCTGTGGATGAAATCCTGAAGTGTGACCATTCAAATGAAAGCTACTGAGCAGTACTTTCCTGTGGTGCGATTAATTATACTGTACAGTGGTTCTACCTGATTAAGTGTTTGGTTTTGTCCAAGGTAAAAGCCTCAATAATTAATGACCAATCAGATAACTGGTCTTTAGCAGTACTTTACTGTGGTGCTGTCTATGTACACAGTGGTTCTGCATTGGGATGTACATGTGACTTTCGGTTGTACCAGGAGTAAAAGCCTCAAGAGCGACCATTTAAATGAGTTAAAAGCTATTATCAAGAACTTTCTTGGTGGTGGTGGTGGTGGTGGGGGGGGGGGGGGGGGTGCTGTTTGATAGTTTGTACATAGTGGTCCTTACTTTTGAGTGCTATTATGAATTTTTTAGTCTGACCATAACTTTTCAGTACGAGGGTGATATCTTATGTGTGTTTATTTATAAAAAAAAACCTTCCTGTATTGAGTGCTACTATTTTGTGCACTTTTTTTCCCCTAAAGTGGAATTTCCACAACAATTTCTCAACTTCAAACTGAACAGAAAAATACTAACCAGCACAATACAAAAGATTTTCCCATGTGTCCTTGACTATTGTCAGATACTGCTCGTAAAATACGTAGAATACACTATACGCAAACACATCAGCTCCTATTGTCTTTGAGACGTTGTTAGCAATTTGCCGAGCACTCTTCAGAGCTGCAGTGTATTCAGGTGAAGTCTTCAGAATTGTGTGGTATGACATAAAGTACGAGGCTACAAAACAAACGATTAAAGAAAGATGGATTAATAGCTGATACAAGCTTGGGTTTTAACTTAAACCAAGGTTCATGAATTTGTGTTTAACCCTTTTAGTCTTAAGAGTATGGACTTTGGGCCACTAATTCCAATGATTTACAACTAAGTGTGGGCCTAAACTATGAACAGCTACCAATGAATTCTTCATAAACATAACAAGTGTTCTACAAACCAATCACAGAGTCAAGCAATGCAAAATTAATGCGAATTACTTTCAACATGCATTTGAAAAACCCTTTACATAAAATGTGAATCACATTTTTTGTTATATTTTTGTAGTCATTATTTTTGTCAAGGTTGACTGGTCTCTATTTGTTTGCCATTTATTTAAGTCAACATGATGATCATGATGGATAGGGCAAATATGACAAGGACGCTCAAAAACCACTCTAATGTACTAGTTACAAGTGCAGAACAGGGACTAACCTTGAACAAAATGCTTGTCATCAGGGTTGCCCAACTTGACAGCATTACCATATGCTGCATGGCCACTAAAAAATAAATAAATGACTTCTATCAGTGTTAACAATAAATGGAAAAATTTGGGTACTTGTAACTTGAACTTTAATCGTTGGTACTCGTGATATTCATCATTACAACTTTCACTTATCGCAAAATGACTTCCAAAACGACTCCACTTCAACTCGATTCGACTTCAACTCTGCGCTTCGACTCCTCTTCAATCTCAACTTGCGCAATTCAACCACACAAAAACTCTTCTCGAGCACATGTTCTAGAAAGTTACAGATGGCCACGTGACGACCATAAAAGAAAAAGGACAGAAGTGTTCAAACTCCAGTGAAAAACTAAAATGCCACAATTACCTGCAAAACAGTTGACAAACTGTTATGCACAGGTGCAACAGTAGGCTTTGTACACCCAGTTGCTTTCTCCTTGATCCTGACCCTCAAAATTGACAAAATTGGGCAAACAATTTGAAGCCACCACAAAATGCTTTCTAAAATCCTTGAAAATGATATGTTCCACAGTGGAACCTTGATTTAACGAACCTCTACATAATGAAGTCCTCGCTATAATGAACGTTATTTTTCAGCCCAGTATTAGCGTAATGTATGGAAAAGAACTTTGCTATAACGAACCCTTGATATAATGAAGCAATTTCCCCAGTCCCTTGGCACTTTGTTAAATCAAGGTTCTAATGTACACTGTACTACATGTACGTATGCCAATAAATTGCACCTTATCTAAGTAATTTGCTGCAATTTGACCAAACAAATTTTATTGTAAGCAGTTAGGACCAAAAATAGGGGAAGGGAACAAACAGAGAGCTAGTCCCAATGAACAAGTCCTCTCTTGTGTGCCAATAACTTGACTACATTTTTTCTTACCCTTTGGTACATTTTGTTTCTGGGTTATCCTTGAGGTAAAATGGAAGATATTTATCAAACTGTGCCCCAGTTGGCCGCATCCCCTGCTGACTTTCATTCAAACATGGTAGACAAAGAGGATTGTTGACTGAAAGTAGAAACAATGAGCAAAAAAATGAGTTTAAACAAGCTCGTCTTGTTTTAATCTGCTACAGATTCAAACAATATCAACAGTATGACATATTAGCAACAATGATCAAACCAAACACCTATAATATAAAGCAGTGGGGATGGCACAGCAATTTAACACTTGCCTTCCACCAAAAGTGAAACCCATACTTTCCCACTGAAAATTGACAAACCAGATTGTTGTCAGTCGCTAATATAACACTCACAACTGCCATAATTTGATGGTTTAAGATTGCTCCAAACCTATCAGATACTTGTGTAAGCTAACACAGCTTGATCTCTTTGGATTCTTTACAATAGGTGAATAACTCAATCCTAATTTCTAAGGTGATTAAGGTGCTCCAAACAGATACTCCACCAAAATGATCTGCTGGGTGGCTATGTTTCAAATGAAATCACTAACCTGTTGCATTACAGAAGGTTGGAGGTACGACTGGCACTGTTTTGTTGTGCTGTGGATCTCGTTTGTACTTCATACGGCAGCAAGAGTCCTGACCACTGGGCCCAATCCAGCTGAAGTAGTCATCTATCCAAGATGACGCTTGCATGGCTATCTTAGATCTAAATAACAAGATCACAAAAAATTTTGTACCTCAAAATGAGCGAGTTTATGAGTAAAAAAAATTATCAAAAAAGTAAAAAGTAAAAATTAATACCTTAATATTATTTTCCAGAACAGCCATTTTTAGTTCGCAGTTGCTATAGCAACTGAGAACTATTGGGGCTGTCCTGGCGTAAACAGTCATGTTAGTGTGTTAACTTTTTGGCAACAAGCCCACAAAGCCATTCAAAGTAGAATCCTTCGAGGTGTAATAGACAAGTTTCAAGGGGCTCTTAACCAAGTTTTGCGCAGTCTCTATGGATAAAGAATAAATCAGAGTGTTTGGATCCTCGAAAATATCGTAGATTTTGATTTGTAAAGACAACGCAGGAAGGAATTGGAAGGAAAAGTTTACTCAGGAGCATGTTAGGACTCGCTGGTCTTCAGTTTAGGTTGGCGTTCGCCAGCGGGTTAGGAACAGCTGGACGAGGAAAGAAATTGGTTGTTAAGTTTAGTTGCTGTCGAAAAGATTGCAAAGAAGTCTGCGTGTTGATGTTTCTGATCTACAAGTGCAACCATATTTCTTTATGCATAAGTTGTCTGGGGGAGAAAATTGGTCGTAATTAACGAAGTCCACAAAAGGCGATTGTGTACGTTTGCATTTGGTACGGGTTTAAGTTATAAACTATCAAAAAAATCATCCACACCTTACAGAGTTCAAGGACTTTATTGACAGCTTTCAGTTTGAGTTTTATGTGGTTTACTTTGAGTTGATATATAGTGTATGTTGCTCGGAATTATCGGCCAGTCAGGATTTTCCCCTTACGCGCGATTTAATAAATTTTAAAAATATTCCATGCATCATTGCCAGAAGAGTCCTGACACTTTCCTGTTATTGAGCTCTCCAGAATAGACTGTTATTGAAGTTTTCTTGGTTTCTCCCGCAGTTTAGTTTCGTAGTTCCCACAGTTGAATGTATTTGTGGTTATGACATTGATCTGACGATTTACTCGTTTTTCTGAACTTCCCAAATGTTTGTTCCTTGATGATCACCAGAAAGATTGTTGAAATCCTTGTCATTAAGCTGCAAAAATGTTTCGTGTTTTCTCTCGCTTAACCTTTTAGAACGATCATATTCGTGAGGTTTTCCTGACACGAAAGCTATATTTAAATTTGATTTTCATAATTCAATTACTGTAGTAGAATGTTTACATAAGTGTAATGTTGGCATGATTTCTGACACGAAAGTAAAATTTTGCCAATCACAAGTTTTTAAATAAATTCAAACAACTTATATACACGCAAAAACTAGCCCAACGTCTGTTTCTCCTTAATTATGTAAGTATTCTACATTCATTCTGTTATTACGAAAAAAAAAAGATTTCCCACAGTTATGATAGCATATTTCTTTTCAAATGCCAGACTACGTTTTAGTAGTTTCCCCGTTTTAATTTTGAGCTGCCTGTTACCCATTTAATGGTGACGCTCACTATCATGGAACCAAATCCTGCTCCTGATAACACTGATATACACTGAACAACAAAGACAGCAGAGACAAAATAGTAGTGACATCTAAAAAACAACTGCGAACTATCCGAACGGATCCGCTCGTTAAAACACTATCAACTTTTATTTTAACCCTTTCACTCCTCGACCAAGTTATGGTGAGATGACTTGTTACTCTAACTTTTTAATCTGTTGACAAAATCCTACGGTGTGACCATCCAAATGAAATCTCTTTGGCAGGATTTTTGCATAGGACTATTTATTTCTTAGGATTTTATGAAACGAAATTTGGAACTTTTTGGTGAATTGTTTTGCTTTGGCCACTTTAGGAGTGAAAGGGTTAACTTCTACATGTTTTATTCTGTATGCTAAGCTTCAAAGTTACACCATTTTTTTCTTTCTATTAGTAATGCATTTTACTGTGAATCGCTTTTTACTAAGTTGTATTGTTTACTTTATTGACACCGCACCCCTCCGGATTTCAGCTTCGCTTTCCGAACGAGGCACGACGTGCCGAGTAAAAATAAGGACAAGGGAGGAAACTTATACCATGTGATCTCGATTGATGTGCACCGCAGCACACGGTGACGGAAGTGATCGTTACCGGAAACAGAAAAGCAGTGGACCGTTACTAATGCAAAGTTCAAAACATCACAGGTGGAGGCAGTTTTGAAAATGGCGAGTTCGCCCTTGAAGAGGAAAGCTTCGTTACAAGAAAGCCAGCCTGAGCGGAAGAAATCGAAACTCTCGAACAGGGAAAAACACGTTTTCGTATCTAAATGGTAAGTGTTTCGACGATCTGCTTTCAGTTTAAAAGGTGTTGACGGGCCAACACGACTCCTGTACAGTTCGTACGTGGTATTTTCTAAGCCTTTATAGCTTAGCTCTAACTAAAATGTCTTTGAGAGACTTCCTCTTCTGTACGATAAGAGAGGAGGCTCCTTGAAAATTTCTTTTAACCGTAGATGGTTTTGTTTAAGGTACCATTTCTCTCTTATGATATGTTTGAGACCAGATAGTGCTGGGCAGTATTGCATTACAAACAGCAATATTTGAGAGGAAAGTCTCAAGCTGTGATATGTTTGGAGGGTTTAACAGACGTTAGATGCTTAGAGCCGTTTAAAAAACTTTGTACCATCGTGTGTGCTAGTGCTGGTTGGCACTTAGTATGGTTTTTTAGGCTCAGTTTGATTGCAAGATCTCTAGAAGCCTCTAAATAAGTGATGTCACCTGAAAGGATCTGTTAAATTTTTAAGAACGTGATTTGATGGTTGCTTGCGGTTTTCCGCAAGACATGTATGTTTCTTTATCACGGATGTAACCTGCGATCAGGCCGAATTTTAGCATCGCTCTCATATTCCCTTACGTTGGTCGCTCGCTAAAATAGGGCCTGGTACAAACTCTGACAGGAATTCATGTCGGCGGCCAAATTTTGGGCGGGAATCTCGCAATCTGATTGGCCCTTTAACAATAGAGCTGTCAACGGAAGTAAATTGTCTACAAGACTCGCTCACAATTTCGATCCGACCGCCATTGCCAAGGAACAACCAAAGAACAAGTCTGCCGAAGTAAAATGTGTTGCTCTAGTAAACTCTCGTCGTTCTAGGAGGATTGTCGCCATTTCTTTCTCTCCTGAGAATGGCGTTTCGTTTGACGCAAGCTCTCTCTCACCTGGAGCAGAGAAGTACAGCAACAGTGAAGTATGTATTCCGCTTTATCGCATCGTGTCTCGGAATTTTCATTTGACCGCTTTCAGCTAGTATTGAAAATATGAAAAGAGTAGTAATTTTTTCCGCGTTTTACGAAACAAAACGAACAGCAGACGAACAAGTATCTTTCACCAGGAATGATCAACAAGTCAACAGATAATTCGGTAAATTTAACGGTAAACTGATGTTTGTCGAGAGCCACAATCAAATCGTAATAACGATTTTCAGTTTATTCATTCAGTGTTTAATACTTATGTCGTTTTATTGATCTGTGACATTGACATCAAAGAATCTGACTAGTTTTATAATAAATGTTCTTCGTTTTAAAATTCGCTGCTGTTTAGAGATAGAATTCGCTGCTAATCTCAAATATTTATCACTTCTGGAACTAAGTTAAATTACAAATTACTCGTTTGTTCATAAACAGTTTTATTTATATCTTTATTCTAAAGAATGAAACTGAAGGTATTTGTCTTGATTGCCCAAGGTTTTTTATGCAGAAAATCGGTGACAAATGCGAAGAGAATATTTGCGGATACCACCTGAAATGGGAAAGGATTTAAGCATGCGGCATATTTTGGTACATAACAACCTCGTCGTGTTTTGAATTTTCATTCAGTTTCAGCTCAGATAGAGCAATCATGTACGATACCGGAACCTTCAAGTTAGCAATCGTGTAAATTTGAGTGCTAGTGCCTAGAAGATATATTGTAGCCTATGATTTTCTTATTTTTGCCGACATTTCCGTGACTTTTTGCGAATTGCTGTTATGGGAAATTTGCATACCGAGGATCGTGCAAGCAGGAGAAATTTTGATTGGCTGTTTCGTTTAATGTCAATCAATCAAAAAAGTGGGCGGTAGACGTTCCGTAGAAGAATTGTATCAGGCTCTATGTTTCGTTTCGCCCGTCCCGCCTGAATGTTTCACCGAGCAACGAAAATAGAGCCTGATCGCAGGTTATCAATGTCATGTCTAGTCTAAAGGATCAAAGTTAATCAGTGATTGTTACAGTCTCGGTTGATCTTATAAAAGCTATGGCTTCTTGAGTTGTCGTTTTAACTCCACTTTCGTGGTTATGGTTGAAATATAGAGAAGTAGAATGCTTGGAGTTAAAACATTGTACCTCCATTGTCTCATGGCGTTACTAGCATCCAGCATATCAGATAGATCTCAAGCAGTCTAACTGCGCTAAGTAATTCTCACCGAGAGGTCATGACTTTGTTAGACTTTTCTCTGTCTGGATTTTCTAAACCTCCATTTATAAAATCTGCAGCAGTTAAAATGCTGGTTAAGTCTCATGGATGCTTCTCGTGAATGCATTGTGTTATTTCTCAAGCAAGACTGCAGTTTCGACTCTTTCGTGAGTCTCGTCAGTTGCTCCAAGATACTCTCTAGGAATGGATGAGTGTTAACTCAATTCATTCTGTGGCTGATACAGTTCTGGAATTTCAAAACATTAACCAAAACACTGCGAATCGAGGAGTTTTTCTTTCGTAAATAAAGACCCACGATCTCCAAGTCGACTAAATTCCACGCCGTGAACTGTGCGTGTTTTCCCGGACAAAAGAAGATCATAATGCGCATAATTTCAATCCGACCATCCAAATAAGGGCATGGGTTACCACGGCTCCCAACAGGTCAACTTCCCCTTTCGATCAAATCACCATATTTACGTCATTTCTGTCACCGAGCGTTACGGTGCACGACCGACAGAGCTGAATAACGCACTGCGCATGTTCGTTACGTCAGTGCTCTCCTCCACTCTCGTCCCCAGAGCTGCGATCCTTTCGGCCAGCGCCACGGATCGCAGTTCTGGATTGTGGAAAATTTGTGAATGAGTCAGTTTCTTGTTAATTGTGCTCGAAATCGACAATAAATTGTTGAATATTTTGTTCTTAATGCCGATTTAGAGCTGGGAGATGTTAAAAGAAGAATTCGGTGTCTTTGGCGATATCATTAAGGCAAGTAAAGTTTTCGTTCAATAGAAATTGTGGCTGAAAAGCTTTTTATTTAAAGCTGTATTGCGGCAAGTCGAAGTGTCGTAAAGCGATTGTGTCACGGTTCATAAAGATACCTTATTCTCTTATAATGAACTTTTAAAATTTTATAATTGGAAATTTTTAAACTTGTAATGAAAGCAAGTTGAAAGATACACTAACACAAACATGTGCTTAATTTTAATTCAACTAACACCGACCATAATTTTTGTTCAATGACGGTGTTGCTCCGTAAAAACCACGTCTTAATTTAAGACGTTTCTATTGAACGAAAGCTTTACTTACCTCAGTGATAATAATGTTATTGGAATTTTTGACAGTTTACTCTTGTCTGAAGCGGTGCCATGCATATGACACGAACACCTGTTGTTGTCTTTCTCGAGTTGTTTTCTGTGGCGCTGACAAGCGAGCGATTCAACATTTACTTGACCAACACGACAAAGTTTAGCCTGAGTATCAGGCTTTCCGGGAGAAAGTCGTTATAAATCGCCTTGGAATTCACTTGCCCGTGGACTTCCACATTTAAAGCAATTTTCTTGGGCCGACACGAAAACAGAGGAAAAATAAAAGTCCCACAACCAATAAATCATCACTTGCAACTTTCGCGATAAAATAAAGCGACTGGGACATGTAACTGTAAGCACAATTCGTAAAATCTCGTTTAAGCCAAAATTTCACAATTTTACCGATGAAAACAAAATTTTTTCAAACTGAAATAAGATACAATATGGTATTGGCTGTCCAAAAACACACAGACTTTTCTTAACCACGCAACACTGTGCTTAACCAACGGGTTTGTTTACCGTACGGGAAAATACCACAAATACCGGCCATTTTAAATAGCCCGCCAGGTCTGCCAGGTCTGCCAAGTCGCCAAGTCGGGTTCGCGCGTGGACGCCCGCGTTTCGCACCGCTGACCATTCAGCGTTATTCAGCTCTGTCTGCACGACCATTCTCGTTCCCAGAGCCTACGATCTGTTCAGTCAGCGGTGGGATCGTAGGGCTCTGGTATCAGCCAGTACCGCATGTCGTGAAATTCACGACATCCGGTAGCGCATGTCTAATTCGTTAAGGTGCTATTGCGCCTGCTCTATTCTCGTCCGTGGAGCCCTGGGCATGACAATTCTGACAACAGCCAAGAAATCTGAATTCCTATCGATCGAGTCATGGTGTCAGATCGACTAAAAGCTGTTCGGGACCCTCTAAATCTCCTGCAATTAGCGGAAAACCTGGAGCTTTAAAAGGAACAAACTTAAGAAGCTGCCTTTCGTGCCGTAGTTGTTCAGAAGAATGATTGTCTCTGCATTTCGCTCACGGGTTTTGGATTTGTATCTTGCCTGAATAAAGGTATTGCCTTTGCGTTATACTGAATTGTATAGTTATTTTATCACATTCGTCTGGTTTCTGATGTGTGAGAATGTCAACTGTGCACTTATCATTTCGCCACTAAATGCTACATTGTATTACGTTTCACCCCATCGAAAATTTCCAGAAGCACTTGGCGCCCAAGTTTTTAAACATCGACATCAAGAGGTCATTACAAAAGTTGATGAGACAGTTACATGTAAGTTTATTTATGGACAAGCTGTAGTTTTGTAGAAAATGCTGTAGCGAGAAAAGAATCGCTGGCATTTAGCGACAATCTCTAACACTTTGAATTCTTACGTGCTTAACCAAACAGCAAAATTTGGTCGCTCAATCTGCCCTACGTCACATTCTTTGCGTGGAAATTGATCAAGTCAATATATTTTAAAATTAATGCCTTGATTAATTCAACCGGAAATAAAACGTTATGCGTAAAAGCCAAAAAATTTTAACGTTATTACGCATACAGTTTGAATGGGCCAATCCAAAAAAATAAATTTTTGGCCATTACCAGAGCTACAAGAGACGTAATTTTAAAAAGCCGCGTAGCTCTGGGGACGAGAATGGTGCACGACGGCACATAGTACGAAAGCGAAGCGTGGAAGCCGTAAATTCCGCTCGGCGAAAACACGTTTTTCGTCATTTTTAGACAACTTTTTTCCATATTTGTTGAGAATAGGTAAATTCTAGACCAGATTCTTAAAATTAGGCATTTTGGCGAATTTTCTTACGAGATAGAGGGATTCAAAAAAGCAGCCCAAATCTGTTTCTTTCCTTGTCGTATTATTTAGTGTTAGTCAATCTCAGTGATCCTAAGAGCCAACAGTAATTTGACCTGCGGTAAAAATATAGGTAACGCAAGTAATGCAAGTTCGCAGCAAATTATGTCAGTTGTCTTTCGCAAGGAAAACTACTTCGCTCCTCTGGACCCTGTGTACAAATATGCTAAAAAACTATTATAAAAATAACCTAATATTACACGCTACAAAAAATCAACTGATTTACATGATTGCCGTGTGGGAGCCTAAAGAAGAAAAGTAAGCTTTTGCCTTCTTTTTGAAAAACCCCAGGGAGTTACATTCTCCAAGATCCTGTGGCAGAGAATTCCATAAAGCGGCACCACTATAAGAGAAGCTGCGCTTCAGGTACTCTGTTCTAGGCTTAGGCAATATTGTTTGTCGAGTTTCCTAAGCCATAATGAGAAATGCCCTGGGTCACACTGCCAAAATAAAGCTTCTACTACTCATACTTACTGCTCAGGACTAAGCGAGGCAACATAGATTTGCTGCACCAGGGAATTTGAGTTGCACCCAGCAGAACCACAGATCATGTTTTGTCCAACTGCATGTTCGTAATCATAACCTCCATTTACGATAAAATACACAGGGGGACCAACATGAAGGTAGTCTTTCATGTCCCTGAACCAGTTTAGAACATAGGAATCCTAAATGAAGAGCAAAACAGTTGTTATTACACAAGCCTTAGTAAGATGTACACTGTGGAGCGGCATTGCATTAATTGACCAATGTTTCTGACAACTTGTTTCACATTTGCATTGTAAGAAAAGTAGCAAGAAACATTCCGGGAAAACTGCAGTGTATCACAACACCTTGCAAAGGCCAAATACTTTGCATCACAAAGAGCTGTCATAAAATAAATCAACTGATTAATTCTGATGAACAGAACTGATCTGTACTGTTGTTTTATTTTATCATTTTTTACCCCGCAGTCAGGATGGGGTCTAGTAATACCCGTTTTTTTTATTCATTAGTTTTTTGGGTGGACACTTGCCCCAGACCTCCGGTTTTTGCTCGGCCAAACGAATAGCTGTCGCAAACTTTTGGTCAACAAAAGCATTATCTTCATGAAAGACGGTGTAAAAAATTACTAAGGATACAATGCAACAAAAATCGTTTCGACGAGAACACGGACAAAAATAAAATACTAACAACCTTTGAAAGGCACCGATTCGATCGTGTTACTCTGACCAGAGCACAACAAGGTTAAATATTCAAGCGTGAAATGCAAGCATTTTCGGCAGTTTTGCTTTACTTCCCCGAAATCTTAAGGGAACGTTGTGTAGAAAAAAGTACAAGAAATTCAATGGAGTTGACTTCTCTTCAACAAGAACAAAGACGAAGGTGCTAGCGAGCTTTGAAGCTGGCATGAATTCGCCTAACTTGCTGAGGCATGTAAACCTTACGTCGTTGAAACACAGAAGCCGATTCCGGGAAGTTCCTTGCGTTTGCCAAATCATTCATCGAATCATGGCCTAAAAGTAGACTTACATTTCCTTTTTCAGTAGATAACCATTCCCTTTAGATTTTAGGATAATTTTTCTTTATCAATAAATCTATCTAAATTTCTGCGCCCTTGTTATTTAGAATTACACTGAGATGTCAGTTCGTTAAAAAAAAAAAAAACGTGACGTAACTGAGTCACGCTATGGCCAAAACTATTTCGTCACATTCTTCTTCGCAAGTGCCAGAACAGGTGGATGACCAAGGAATGAGGGATGGGAAAGGTGTTCATACTATTAGGGATTCATGTTACCACAAGGAGAAGGGTACAGAGACGTGACGTGTTTGCAGAGACGTGCAAACACGTCAAAGGTAAGAAAAAATACCAACTTCAAAAATTTACACCACTTGGGCTCATATCTTGAGTGACCATAATGCATTTTGCACCCCAATGGGAGGGGAAAAAAAGGCAGGGTCCAATGCCCCTGGGGCTTTTCTTGTTGTAGTTTAAAATGTTTCCTCCAAGCCTAACTGGAAGGCCAACTTTTCTCCCAAACGTTTAAAAGATTAATTAGACAACAACTTGATCCTCACCTTAGGGAGTGCAAGCTCTTGATCAAGGCCCACATCAATCTTTGGAGTAACAGCAATACTTAAGAACAGCAAACCCGTGAAAAGGGCAATCTACAAGAAAAGAGACAGAAATTTAAGTTTAATTCTTGTTACAGTATTACTACATAAATTATTAAGCAGATAAGTAAGAAATATGTGGAAGTAAAAATATATACATGTACAAAAGTGAACTGTACATGAAAGAACATCACAGCTGTGAATGCAAATACTGCAAATGATCTAATAAACACCCAAGGCGTTTATTAAACTCTCAGGATTTTCTGAGGGCATTATTAGATACGAGGCATTTATTATGACTCCCCAATCAAGTATTAAACTAAAGGTCTAACTTTTCTTAAATTCAAAGGCTGCTAGATACAATGAAAGTGAAAAATCACTACATTACAATGTTAGTACACATAGTTCTTGGTATTTATAGCACCAAATCATCATTTATAACATTTAATTTCACTGTCCTTGTCAATATTGGAATGATTTCATCTTATTAGCTCATCCAATTTAACCTGCTCTTCGCAAAAGGCATTTGCTAGACAGGCACGTTTACATGTATTAGATACAGGAGGCGTTTATTGGAGAGGGGTGTTTACCTAAAAATGTCTATTTCAGAGGGGTGTTGATTGAATTTGAGGCGTTTATTAGAGAGTGGACGTCTAAAAGATCACTTACTGTAACTATCACCAACTCACATATTGGCCAGCTCCCGGCCAGTTGCCTTAACCATTAAAGCCCCAATATTAACATACATGTTCTCCTGACAGTTCTCTATAAGTTTCTTATGGTACAGGGTCCGAAATTGCGACCAGCTGGTCGCCAATGCGACTGAAAATTGAGTGTTGGCGACCAGAATTTCAAGGCTAATCGCCAGGAGGCGACTAACTTTCAGCGCCTTGTTAATGTTTTGAACCGCCGCTCAAGGAATTAATTTTGTTTTAAATGGAAAAATTCGCGTTTGATTTCCAGCAGAAACTTACCCCTTGTCTTTTCGAAGTTTTTAATCTCCATAGAAAATAATTTAGATCAAAAACGAAGGTATAAGATTCCTGTTAAATGACCTCCACAACAGTTGTAATCCACGCAATGTAATCGACATTTAGCGGCCGCCATGTTTTCAGCAGTTTCATCTGACAACCATACCGTGGGCGCATCGCATAAACACAGGCTTTCCTTTCGCCATTGAATATTCAACAAAACACTCTACAAATTTTCGACAACGCTTTACAGTCAGAAGAAGTGGCGTCATGTTCAGTCTTCAAACTAAGAGAGCTATCTATTATTTTAACAAAAACTCCTTTTCAACTACAATGTAAGCTACTTGATCGCCTTTTTTTCATGGCAGTCTGACTCTTGAGATCATTCACGAGTAAAATTATGTTTTGAGCGAAGAAATGTCTTTAAAAGCTTTGTGTTTCGCTGTGAAGCAACAATTTTACGGACACTATTTGGCGACCAGAATTTTCCATCTGGCGACTGAAAAAAAAATTTCATTTGCCACTTGGCGCTCGCATAAAAAAGTTAATTTTGGACCCTGTGGTACTAGCTGCGAGAATTTGCTTACACATCAAGACATCTTATCCTTGGTGATCATTTCTTTATTTCTCATGACCTACATGTATGATCAAGTTGTGCTACTGTAAGGAGAAATAAGGTGCATGTCACTATAGGGGTTTAAAGGGTTAATAGCTCAGTTGGTACAGTTCAAAGAGCACCATGCTAGTGATTGGGGGGGGGGGGGTTAACGGGTTCAAATCCTGTACAAGCCTGAATGTTTTTTTTTGGGGGGGGGTCACAATCATATGCTTAGGTTATATTTTTCTTATTTATTAAATAAAAAGAAAATAGGGAAATTATAATTTTGAAAAAGACCTGTCATTCTAAAAGGATATCAGATATAATGAAGATGAAACACAATAATGTGAAAGGCCATTCAAATGTTCCCAACATTTGCTTAATTGTTGAGCAAGTGTTGAAGCAAACGTGGAAACCATTTAACCTTCACAGTGCACCTGTCAATAAGCTACTTACCACTACAGGTCGTACAAAATCGGAGAGAAGCACCTGAGAGAAATACTTCATGACTATGTAAACATTACAAGAGATCTCTTCAGATGTACTTTTCTTGGGTTCCTTGATGCAGCACAAGATGTCCAGGCGGTTGTTCTCTTGGCGTTTAGAATCAAGTGATAAAAGGGCCACAAAGGCTGTCACCTGAAGAAGGAAATCGAAGAAGACTGCTGTGGCTGCATACAGAGAGAATATCCTCACTGCTGGCATTGTTGATAAAGCACCTATAAATTATTTTAAGAAAATAAAATGTGTAAGTATTAATTTAATTTAACAATCATTTCAAAAAATTGCTTCTTTTAAAACAATCAACTGAACCTAGTTAGAAAAGTATTGCTTGGTAGCTTTTATTTAATTTTATGGTTGCATCTTATGGTTTCAACCAGAGACTCAAAAACAGCCCTTTAGGGAGTGTATTCATGCCTGCTTTCTGAATGTTAAAACTTATTATGTCCCAATTTCTGGCAGCTGGTATAATTTCACCCAGTATCCTTGCTTATTATTTCACCCTGTCACAATTTCATGGTAGTGCATGTTGCTTGTCAGAATTTATCCTTCAAGGACCTGAACAACCTTGTACAGCATCATACAAAAGTAATGTTTGGTTGCTTTCATTTGATTGGTGACACTCAACAATCTCAGATTTAAGTTACACTACAGAGCAGGCCCCAGTTGTTCAAAAGGTGGATAGCGCTATCCACTGGATAAATCGCTATCCAGTGGATAAGTGTTAGGGAAACCAATTGCGTTATCCACTGGATAGAGATTTATCCGGTGGATAGCGCCATCCTACTCTTGAACAACTGGGGCCAGAAGTACAGGCTCAACTGCGAAGTTAAACCTAACAGTGAATGATGATTATCTACAAAACACAGCATGGCTTGTCTTTAAACCTTTAAGCCCCCAGTGGTGACAAGTAACACTACTTTATAAAGGAAATGGTCGCCAATGTGAAAATGTCTGAATGTTTAAGCAAATTCTCTCAATTAGTACCATAAGAAATGTATGGAGAACACTGAGGAGAACGTGCATATTGATACTCACCTAACGCAAAAGCCACTGACTCAGACAGGGAAGTCAACAACATGCTTGGTGCAACCTCTCCAAGGACACGCCCAACTTTATGAGGGGTATCCTCATCAGCATAGCGACTATGTCGTTGGTAGTGCTGAACCAGGATAAAGATGTTGTCCACACCCACAGCCAAGACAAGGAAGGGAATAACCTCAATGATAATGAGTGTGGCTGGTTCACCAATATAACTCCAGAAGCCAAGCGAAGCCCCTACTGAGAACAACACTATAAAGATGCCACTAAGTCCCAGTGTAACCTTGGAGTCAATCTGAAAATTCAGTGGAAAAACCGTAGTAAGTTCATCTCTAGACATTATCCTTTAACTAAACAATCTAAAATCATTTCTCATGACAAGTCTTACTCTTTTGAGACAGATTTTGGTTGAATAATCAGGTTTAAAAAAACAAAATTTGAAACAAAATATCCTTTTCTATAAAGTGGCCTAATTGGTTGTTATGGTCAGTTAAGTCACTTGATGACAACAGGCTTCACTGAGAATCTGCTACTTAGCAAAATTGCTAAATTTTGTGGGGGGGGGGGGGGGGGGCTCGATAAGAATTTATTTGATTGATTTTATTACTATTTGAGCGATATTACTTATTCTCCTAATTAGATAGAAAAGAAAGTAAGCTTAGCCTGAAAATTAATTACTGAGATGTATTTAGGATGTTTATCATAATTAAATTTCCTTAAAGTCACTAAGGGCTTTTCCTTTGTACATCCCTTTAATTTTGGACCTCAAGTTATCGCATCCTGAATCCTAATTTCTGTGAAGACTTGGAGCATAATTTCTTGTAGTCAAAATAGAAAGTACTGTTAGAGAGCTATTTCATTTTGGTGCATGTTTCTTTGGAATCTGCTGAATTACGTCACTTGGTGATCGTAAAACCAAGAAGTACTCAGAAATTCAATGGCTGCTCATGGAAGGAAAAGATTTAAGACACTACTTACCAAAATTGTACTGCAATCTCTGTACTGTCCTAAAGCCACAGTGACATACAGAAACATAATAAGGTAGCTGACTATAATAGTATATATGTCTGTATCACTCTCGCGGTCCAGCTCATCCTGAATGGAACGTTCTGCACTGTAACTTATGTTCAGATTACCATTTTGGGCGTCGTTGACATAATCATGCATGTATTTTAAAAATTCCTTCTCCCACGCCAACGCTTTAGTGAGCTTGCTTTTATCCTTATGGTTGTTAACAACAAAAGTGATAATCAAAGTGGAAGCATTCCCATATGCTGTGCCATTAAAGCCACCCAATACAATTTTTGGGTCAACAGGCCCTCCATACGCACCAAGACATGGTTCTTTAAATTTCTTATCAGGTGATGTTGGAGAACTGAAAATAAAACATCACATAAAAATTATTATAATTTGCAATCAAAAAACCCATGCAAAGATTTATGGTAGCCTGTGTGGGCCAAAAGGGGAGGAAAAGGGGGCCATCAGAGTACATATCTGGTCATTTTTTTATTGCTGTTTACATGGTAACATCAGGGATTCAGTTTATCCCTATCCTATGAATGAATAAGCCATGTAAGTAAATGCAAAGCTATTTTCATCCTGGGTTAATACCAGTATTAGTAGTGGGGGCATGCACAGCAGTGGTTAGCACACTGGACTTCAGATCTGAAGGTCGGTGGTTTGAAGCCTAGTCCCTGCTATAGTGTTGTCTCCTTAGACAAGAAACACTGCCTCTCTTCACCCAGGTGTATAAAATGGGTATTGGCGAAGTACTGCTAGGGTAACCCTGCAATGGACCAGCATCCCATCCAGAGGGGGAGTAGCAATAATCTCAGTTGCTTCATGCTACAGAAACTGGAGTAAACTCCAGCAGCATGGGCCTCCATGGTTTGTAAGTGAATTTAACTACCTTCACCTATCAATATATCATAATGTCTTGAAGGGATCATTTTGTCCCAGAATGAAACAGTCATCTCAGGATGAAACCACAGGTAATTAAAGCTAAAATTTGCCCCCTCTGGAGGGGGAATGTTATTCCTAGATGAAATTTATCATCTTTGCTCTCTGGCCCTAAGTGTCTTTCTTAAGACCGTTTGTGTTTATATACAGCTGGGACTTTGTCCTTAAGTGGTCATGAGAGGGAGGTAGCTTACTTTTGAGCAGTAGCATGACAGCAGAGTATTTATTCATGACCAGCTCCCATATTTTATTCATGACCAGCTCCCAGTTGGCTTGTTAGCTCAAATGGTTAGAGCGCTGCACCGGTATCGCAGAGGTCAGGGTTCGAATCCTGGCAAGCCTGATTTTTTCAGGCTTTCTTTTCGCAACTGCATAAGTTGCGTTAATAACTGCGAGGATCTTCTTTACATTTATATCTTCTTTACATTTAGAGTATTTATCGTAAGCTGAGTTTTTACTTACAATTTTCATTCCAAATTAGGGGTGCAGTTCAGCTGAAACAACACCTGGAAACAGTCCCAAACATTTTCCAGAAGAATGCAGCCTATTTCCTTATTTCAATCAAACCTTTGGTTTCTAAGTTTTCTCTGTAATCACTTAATATCACATGTTGTTTGTTGCCCAGAAAAAAACAGCTTTACTGAAGTATTTTGCAATATGTTTCATACAAAAATTCAAAGTGCCCATGAAGTAAAAATTAAGTTAAGCTTACTGTAGTTGAAAGACCTTTCAAAGTGAACAAGAATGGTGTTTTCTTGTAATTATTATCTTCTCTCATTCTAGAGATAATCAAGTTAAAAAGATGCAAATGATGACGTCACTTTGAAAGGCTTAACTTAACTTAAATAAGCTTAACTTAGTCTTTACTTCAGAGGCACTTTAACCCTTTCAGCCCTACCAGTTGTAAAAATGAAATTTCTCTTTACATTATGAGTGCTTGTTCAAACATTCACGTGATGAGAATAAAGAAAGTGATCACCAAGGATAAGATATCTTGATATTTAGACAAATGTGACCGTGAACGGTAAAACGTACCTTAACAATTATCCGTTAAACAGGCAATACCGTTAAGCATCCGTTAACTACCCGTTAGAAAGCTTTCTCAAAAACGTTAGAGGCGTTAGCCTAACTGTTAAAGCCAGACCGTTAAAACGGACAGTGAAACCGTTAACAAAAATTCTGTACCCATTAGCCGTTACCCTAAGACCGTTAGAACGGACCGAGTAACCATTAACAAAAATTCTGTATCCATTAGAACGGGTAGCAGAGCTGTTAGGGAAAATTAGCACCCGTTAAACGGGTAATGTAGCTGTTTGACATCCATCAGAATGGCATTGCATCACTTGGAGTCAAGAATAATCAAATCAAATGCGCGCCTTGTTACGTACACTGTGTAAAACGCAAGCCAAAACAGAGAGCTGCATGAATGCATGTGACTTCTTGCGAAGTTATAATTATTTTAAAGTGCTACGTGTACTGCGATAAAAAATACACGTCTTCCCTTTAAATTTATTTTGAAATAAATAAAGCACAATTTGCTATGACAAAATGGTCCCAAAATGGAAGAGGAATTTGTTTTATTTCACAAGTTGCTGATCCGAAATTAGCCTGAACGCCTGGAACAGGCTAATCCGAAATTTGCATAAGCTGTTTACTGTGTTTGTCGTGTAATTCGAAATGTGCGAAATAGCCATGTCAAAGGTTTGACGATTTTTTCTTTTTGATTTGATGTGCTGTTGACTCTGACTCTGAATCGAAAGAAACCAATTCCGAACAAAGTGAAAAAAAAAACCTTTTTTCTGATGAAGCCAGCCTCAGCCGAATTTCGTTCCAGTCGCTCATCGCTATAAGTGATGTGACTTCAAAAGTTACCGCTTTCGGGTGCACTATGAAAGCGGTATTATGAAATGTAAACTTTGTCACAAGCAAATTTGAATTGGGTAAAACGTTTCTAAAACTGGAGAGAAAACAACAGTTCAGAACCAGTAACTATTAGACAAGTATAAAATGAAAACTAGTTCACTAACGAGTTTGTTTACAAGCACATTGAGCTGCTCATTAGTCGTGATTGGATTAGTCCGCTTGTGTGACATCCAGAAATTTGCATCAGATTACATTCAGTGCTTGTCTAGATGATCTCGAAGTGAAGATGGAAAGTCAGACGCGATAGTTGTTATTAAACTTTGATTGCATTTTGCGGAAATATTTTTCTTCAATTGTAAATGGAACCAGCAATTCGTACGTCGTTTTATTTAGCATCGTGATAGATAAGATTGTTCGACAGATCAGTAACATCAGACTACAAGCTTTTAACTGCTGCACCTATCCGTTCGTCGATAGCTGTATTGAAGCTAACGTCCTATTAACCGTTAGATACTTTCACGGTATCTGTTAGATTTTCTTCTCAACCGTTAAACGGCTCCAGCCATCCGTTAGAGCAAATTGTGCAACTGTTAAAATGTTTTCAGTATCCATCAGGCATATCTAGTTAGCCATTAGAACATTAGGACGATCCGTTAGGCACAAATCATTAGCTGTTAGAATACTGGGACAAAGCGTTAGAACGCGTTGAAGGCTGTTAACTATCCGTTAGTTTTTACCCGTTTAACGGATAAGCACCAAAGTACGTTTTTCTGTTCACGGTCACAAAACCTCCTCACTAGTTCCATGAGAAATGTAAGGAGAACAGTAAGGAGAATATGCTTTTTTATATCAGGGCCTAAAGAGTTATAAACTTTCCAACTTGGGCTGCTGGTTACATGTATCTGAGGGTGTGGTTTACTCACCACTGTTTACGATACCAAGCAGAAAATAAAAAGTAACAATATTATGGTACCTTGTGCAAAACAACAGGTGGTCATGGAAGTCGGCTGAAAAAAAGTCAAAAGAGAAGGTGTAGTTGCTACACTCATAACCCATGAGAGTTAGACACTTGTTCAATTTTGTTTGGTTGTTCTGGAAATACTGAAAGATGCTTTGAATTGTGCACTTCTTTGTCTGTGGTGCTAGTGGCTGAAAACATATGTCCTCCAACGTGATGGAATCATTTTCACCATACGGAACCTTCATGTTGGTGATGTTATTCTGAAGTTCGAGTACCTGCAGAGAGAAAGGTTACTGCATAAGTTCCCTTTGAAATTGTTAGATGTGTTGTTCCAGTCAAAAGTAATCATGCATTGAACTTTGAGTTTATTCATGCTGTTAACATTTTTTAGAATGGCCGGAAATTCAAAGTTTCATGTCCTACATTTTCTGACTGGATCCACAATTATTTCAATAACTTCCTTCACTTATACCACTAGTACTGTCAAACAAGATTAGGGAATTAAAACTCTGTCATCCTGCAAGTTTAATCTTTTAAACTGAACAATAATATTATAAATGTAGTTTTAAGTTACCACTTTTTAAGACAGCTAACCCAGTGTGCATAATCTGCTGTAACTTGTAAGCCTGGTTTTTCCTAATGATCAGGTCCCAGTTGTTCAACGAGCGGATAACTCTTATCCAGCGGATAGATTTTGTCCGCTTGCACCATCTCAGTTGTTCAAAGCTTGGATAGCGCTATCTAGCCGCTATCCAGTGGGTACAGTACTGGACAGAAGTAATCTAACAGGGTAATCTAACCGTAAAACCCAATTAATGGCACGTGTTCTCCTTGGTGAGGTGTACACTGTCGGTAATTCCCTAATTTTTGGCCGGCAATCTTGACACAAAATATATTATTCTGTGTTCATTTTGTCCTTGAGATCTCAAGTATTCTACAGGTTGTTTTCCATCTTTTTCCCACTACCATGACCGCTTTCAATCCTCTCTAATGTCAATCAGATCAGCTGTTAGGTTTTGGGTCGTTCACAAATCGGTGCCCTTCTGAATTTGTTTTTAATTGATTTTACGCACGATTCACGGCATATTTCAAGGACATTTCGACAAGAAATTCGTTAGGTCAAACAAAAGTTTGCAAGGCCAATCAAAAAATCGAGGAAACGAATTTTCAAATAAGTGTAAGATCGGTTTATCTTCCAGGTCATGACTCGGAGAAACACTTGTTGTTGCCACTCACAGGTGTGAGAAACAGCATCGTAACTCAGGTGAAAGGGAAGGATAGAACTTAAGAAGTGATGCTTGTATTAACAAAATTATTGCCATTTATAATGCTTAAGTCAATATATTAGTCTTTGCAGAAAACCAAAAAAATTGGAAGGAAACTCCATGCACTGTAAAAAGGTAATCTGAGACGTCAATCCTGAGTAAACATGCAAATTACTGTATGCATTATTTGCATGAGTGAGATGTAACACATGCAATGAACAGTTCTCCACGCCGTCGACAACAGCAAATCGCTCTCTTCAGCTACGCATATGTTGCTGAAAAAAATTTCTATCCTGTTTCTTCAAGTATTCCTGTTTTGCTGTGAAAATGAAGTTGCAACGATGCAAACATCTTGGCAAGTTCACAGCAGACATTCCAACGTGACCATAAGCACATGGCGTCTGAGCTAAGTTTTTCCCATCTGGCAATGAAGGGTTGATGCACCATTTGCTGTAACTGTAGCTTTTGACTTTCTATTTCTATGTCTTGAATGGAATAAAAAGCTGAATTCAGTCTGTTCAACCCCTGTCAGTGTAGCAGACACGGTTGAATTGAATACATTTGTGAACTGGTTGTTTACATTTTATCTGACAGGTACGTGATGTCACGTTGCTTCCCGGCATTGATCTTGTAGCAAGGGACGGTTTGCTGGTATTCCACTACCAAAATTTTTGTTAAACGTGACTTTTTATTTTGATATCTCCTTTGTTCGAAAAATCGTTTCATCGATTTTTCAGTTGGCCTTGTGAAATTTTGCTTCACCTGGTGAATTATCCTCGAAATTTTCTCGAATTAATGTCACGCGAACGCTGCGAAAATCGGCTTTAGCTATCCCTTTAGCGCTGATTGTGTCCAACTGATGAAAAAAAAGTGTTTGTGTATGTTTTCAGCTTCCAAGTTGGTGCAAATTTACGATACATGTCTTGCATAAAGCGAGAGTTTGCCCATCAGTTTCAGAAAAGTCAGCAAATCTGGTCGGGTGCACACTGTTGTGTAGTCAGGAACCCGTTCCAAAAGAAAAAAGAAAAGTAGGAAATGCGTTCTCTGTTCCGTTCCAATAAATCTACAAATGTACTCAGCTAGCATTCCACTAAAATCGGAATGCTTGGGGAACGCGAGGGGAACGCTAAGAGAACACTAAGGGAACGCTTAGGAAACATGAATGGAATGCTAAGGGAAAATGAAGGGAACACAAAGCGGAAAGCTTTAGGAACGCGTTCTGCTTAGCGCTCCATGTTAGGTTACTTCTGTCCAGTACTGTATGATAAGTTATCCATGCCATGGTAGGTCATTTAACTTTTATCCACTGGATAAAACTGCAACAAAACAGACATGGCTATTCAAAGAATTGATCTGTTAAGCTTGGGAAATTACAAATTACCTGATTTAACAAATCCAAGTGAAAGATTGGTCCAAATGGAACCCATTTTTCATCACCAGAGCGGTTGTAGCCAGCAGGTAAGGGATGTTTTGGTTGGATGATTATCTGCTCCGTGCGATAGAAAGGGCTAAATTTGGAGTCAAAAATTTCTTTCTCCTTGCGTGCTTCACTAGAAGGGGCAGACCATAACTCGACAGGATCTGTGGTTACAGTAAAGAAGACAAGCCCACAAGCTAGAATGCCAATGATGATAGCACATACACCCAGAACAATATATGGATGAGTGCTGCACCATACACCCCACTTTGTAAACCAATGGCGCAACGCAGATTCCAGCTTGATTCCTAACCGCTCACACAGTCCGGGGGGTGAGTCTACTGTCTGAGGAGGAGAGCTTGAGACAGGGGGGTACACTCCGCCGTATCTCAAGTTTGGCTGGGTATTGTCTGGTACTAAGGCATATTTTTTTCCTTTCTTTCTCAATGAGCACATGATGCTAAGGGGAAAGAAAATGAGCAGAAAGATGATGTACACAACAAGAAGGCTGAATGAAAGAACATCAAGTCCCATAATCTTGCGGTGAGTCGGCTGGGGCGGAGGCGGCGGCCGGACAGGGCAGGAAGGAATGCAGTCCTGACAACTGCACGGGTTTGCGGTCCTATTAGTCTGAGGATCGATGAATGATTCGTTACATTTAAAAATTGTCTCATTCATCCATGAAAGATTTGGAGCCAGTTTCTGTGGGTAATAGATAGTGAATGGAGCAAACCCATTGTCAGTGCTTCCCATATATGATAGCAGCTTTTCTGGGGTACACTTTTCTGCTGATGTTCCACAGAGAAGATTGAGTACCTTTTCGTTGTTTCCTGGGAATGAGACATCTTGGCAAGAGTTAAACAGTCCTTGCTTAAACTCTGGGGATACATAGTAGTTTACTTTCATAATATAATTAGCAATAATCCAGCTGGAATCCACATCCATATAAAGCGACTGGTCCTGGCTGCAAGTAAACTGGCAGTACAACCGTCTCATGTTGTTCCAGCATGCAGGGCAGCGAGATGTCATTTGATGCATTGTTTGTAAATTCTGTGAGAGCGTCACCAGTTGCTTGGTTGAACAGCACGTGGGCTGACCTTTCAATTCCGGGCATATATCATTTAATATCTTCAGGCCCTGTGAATTGTTCAGATTCTTGGCTGGTCCATTGTAAAAGCAGTTCATGGCTTTGGGTCCAGGCGTACACTGATCGTACCAAACACAATATCCCTTTGTGTGGTTTTTAACAGGGTCCTGACTTTTGACCTGGAACCAAAAATAGTGTAAGACATTGAACTTGAACCTGAGCACCTGGTAATTACTCAAGCCTGGTACATTGTAAGACTCATTTAGCCTAGTATGTGAGTGATTATATGAGACAGGTGTGAAAACTGCTCAGTGATTTCTCAGTACTGATTCCTGAAACTGGTGGGCTCTTATACAAGCAAAAATTTGCATTGGTTCACATTGTTTTTTAATTACCATAAACACCAGTGTATAAGCCACACCTTTTTACCCTAAAACTTTGCTCAAAATCAGGGGATGCAGCTCATCTGCGAGAGCATCTGGAAAAAACCTGTCATTTTCCATGAATCATCTCCAAGACCCCCAAAATAAAGTCTCCGGTCACTGCTTTTACAAGTTTGGTGGCTCCTATTTCTCTGTTGATGACAACTTTGATGGCAAATATGTCATTATTAAGCACTTATCGAACTCCCTTTCACGGGGGAATTTGTCACCGATGGATGGCTTCCAAATATCCTTATAAACATGAAAGCCACGAACAACCAAAGAAATTGCTAAAACCTCCATTTCAGTTACTTTGCGAATGAATGAACAAAGCAACAACAAACTAAGCCATGTTATCACTAGTTTTCTCTCTTCTCATCACATGCCTGGCTAGTAAGCCAAGATACTCAACCGAACGAACTTACTCGCAAATTTGAATAGCTTTAACTGGAAAAGTGCTGGGAAAAAAGTTCATTGGGGAAAGTGGTCTTGTGTTCAAGTATGTTTATATACCTTTTTGATACTTGTTACAAGGATTAAAATGCCAGTTTGAGTCTTATTCAGACTACAAATTGAATCATCGATCCATAGTGAAAAGGACTTCTCTTCAGCCAAAATTTTCGTTAAATGAAATGATTTGGCTATAAATTTTTGACCAAAACATCTTTTTTGAGATCGGTTCCAAAAAATCAATTTCAAAAAGGTTAAATCTCATACTGGTATGACTCGATTGCAGGTTGCATGAGGAAATCTGTTGGACCAGTCCAATATGAACCCTTTGGATTTTTTTTCTTCAAAGGGTGCCGATAAAAATTGGAGAGGTTGGATTCCTGCCATCTTTCAAGGGGACGTTCCATTTTTTATCCGAACCCCTCCTAAGGATGGCCAATTTCTGCACAAGCGGGGTCGGATTTTTAAATCAAAGGAGCCGCCAAAAATTAACCCTTCGGAAATTCTTTTCAAAGGTTCTGCCAAAAAATGAACCCTTCGGCTTTTTTCTTCAAAGGGTGCCGCCAAAACTTTGAGGGGTCGGAATCCTGCCATCTTTAGGGGGGGTGCGGGTAAAAAATGGAACGACCCAAGGGGTGCAGATAAAAATGGAACGTCCCTAGTTTAGTCCTGGCCCCAGCTGTTCAGAAGTTGGATAACCTTATCCACCGGATAAATATCTATCCAGTGGATAATGCAATTGGTTTCCTTAACACTTATCCACTGGATAGAGATTTATCCGGTGGATAGCGCTATCCAACTTTTGAACAACTGGGCCAGTAGGATGAAATCCTCGGTGATACTGGCTGTTCATTACATGTAAGCTTGCATTCTTTGACATGTTTACCGCCGTGCAATTCCAAGATCATATTAAAAAGTGGCCACTGGCCATTAAAATGAAGGTACTGAGCAGTGCTTTTCTGTGGTGATGCATGTTATGCCGTGCAATGGGGATCTAACATTAGTTACTGAGCCTGTGCACGGAAAGGAAGTGTGTTAGTAGGACCATGCAAAATGTGACCGCGCAAAATTTTCCGGCGTGATCAACACAAGGTAAAAGGTAACAGATAAACTAAACTGCCTCCTTAGGTAGTTAAATTATACATTTGACAGGTTATATTTATATCCATTGAGAGTGTACACTACTTGAGAACTTTGAAACTTTAACAAGTGCATGTTTTCCGGACACAAGCCTTGTAGCACGAACACACAATAATTATTACGAAACAACCTTTGGAACCGCCTTTTCAATCCCCAATCGTCGATAATTTTTAACTTTTTATGCACAAATCTGCACAAGATGTAACCAACAAGCGTTCGTAGCACATTGAGAATTACCTTCCCCTTAAATATCCAGGGACTGAAAGCATATGTATACGTTATGCAATCTTAAGCTAAGCTCATGCTGTAGAGCGTAAAGGCTTACCTGAGTGACGAACACGGTCAAGATAAACACAAGCAATATCGAACGAGGAAGCATCGTTGATCTGGCAATTTTTTAGCTTTCGGTTTCGGTTTAGCTTTCCGGTTTCTGCTTAGCAATTTTTGTGAAACGTTTTCTCTTGTTTACGACAAATCCTTGCGAAAAACGAGGAGTAAACGACGCCAACTCCGGTTCAGAAAGAGAAGAAATGAAAGCTAGCTATAAGCCTTGTACATCGATCACTCATATCGAATGGTGAGCTCTGATTGGTCGGCTGTCGTCAGGCCATAGCGCGTGCCATTCTAGTTCATTCATACGATGACGACACACGAGTCACGGGATTTTCGAGATCAAAAATCGTTTCCAGAGCCCTGAAGACTTTTCAATAGAGGACAAAATAACTTAGGACAGTAAAAATGCACTCTAGTTGAGGGGCAGTTTTCCTGGATAAGATTTGCGCTGCAAACATTAGCCATTCTAGGTCATGATCAGGAATGCTATTCTCATGCTTTGTGTTTTTACACGTGACTTGTTTAGCTAACGCCTTCAAAGACCGCCTGCCTGGTCGATAGTGGTATGACATCTGGGTCTGACATTGTTTTTGTTTTTGGCCAGTTCAGAATACTGCATGGTCGGCGGTTGCATGGGTCTTTTTTATCGGCAGTTGGACAAAGCTCTCCCCCCCGGGGGGAGGGGAGGGGGCACTCCCTTCATTTTGCCTAAACGGGTGTACCGCCACAGGGAGCCCACACCATTTGTGTGATCGTTTGCAGTTTAAAAATTATAAGGGAATGTATGAGAAAATCGAAAGGTTTCTAATAACGTGAAATGCTGCGAGAAATATTTACATTTAAGTTCAAAATAAACATAATCGTACCTCAATCGTTGTGTTTTGTCGTCATTGTGCCTCTAAACAGCGAGTATTAGCGATTTTCTTCGATTTTCTCATACATTCCCTTATAATTTTTTTAAAAACTACAAACGGTCACACAGTTTGTGTGGGTTCCCTGTGGTGCTGCTCAACATGATATGGTTTTGGGGAAACAATTAACTTTGCATGGACCACCGTAACAAAATAAAAGTTCCAGATCCTGTAATAAAGGATCTAATCAGCAAAAACTTAAAAGAACCAAATAGACGATAAAAAAGCAATGCTGATTCAACGGTAGGGAAACTGAGTGTATATTTTAACCAATATTTCAAAGTTCAAAAGGCACAGCCTTTCTTCTTCAGGGTCTTACAGAGAATGACTCTAAGGGCAATAACGTTACAATTTAAACTAAGGGTATACATGTACATACAATATGATAAAAGAATAACAACATTTAACAGCTTACATTACAACGTTAAAAACTGGTGTAAAAACTAAAAACGTTACGATTTGAAATTTACATTTCAAGTGTAACAGGGACTTTTATTAGGAGAATTAAGCACCATGGTTGAGCGAGAGGTGCCCTGCTACTAACCAAGATCATTACATCAAGTGGATCAGCACTGCGTTCAGGAACATGTCGCAGATGTCGTTTTATTGCTGGTCTTGGCTCATTCGGTTACAGGTAGAGATCTGTCGAGGCAGAACTCAAAACTCTCACTGAAAGGCTTATTGTCATATACGAGTTACAGCCAACAAGTTTGGACAACTCAGTTTCCTTTGCGTAAGATTACTAAATAGGGGAAATTTCTAAATATGTTGCTCTTCGCACCTTTACAAACAAAAGCTTATTTCATATTCCAAATACTTTGTTCCGGCAGCAGGTTAGCGTGGGATCCACTGTAATTGGCTAGGCTGTAGTGGTTTCCCTGTCTAATAATTTTTTATGTATATGCGTTGTTTCCTTGTTAGGCGAAGTTAAATAAATAAATAAAAAATATAACACCTATATGATTTGCTTAACGATCACAAAGCTTAGCGATATTTTCTAACTATATAGGATTCTACTTTCTACCTGAAACATCTCTCGTAACAAAAGAAGCTAATATTACAACGTTAAAAAACTGAGGTAAAAACTAGAAACGTTGCGATTTGAAAATATTTAAACAATATATTACATACAGCAGGATACGTGATACTATAATAACTTAAGCTTTAAGTGACAGGGATAACGTACAGCTTTAAACTCTAAATACATTACAATTCACAGCATTGAAAACATTGGCTGCACTGATAAATGCAAATATAATGGGAATCATTACGGCAAATGCAAAGGAATGCCGGGACTCCCGGTAGGGACTAGGCCGAGTTTAGGAGATGGGCTCACCTAGCTTGCCGGGTTGGAATGAAAAAGTGGGGGTGGACTGCAGAATGCAGGTGCAGAAAGTGAATGCATTGAAACCAGGGTGCAGGCAAAAGAAGTTGATTATGTGAGCAAACGGCTCAAATTCATGAGCAGTGATCCGTGAGTGAGTGACTCAGCTTACTGAGCCACCGGGCCTGAACCAGTGATCTGCCTGATTAAAATATAAGGGCCGTGAATCGTGCATCCACTGAAAACGAACATGAAAACAAAGACACGTCTAGCCAGAAACATGCATGGCTTCATGCGTTCCTGTGCGAATAAACTATATAAATTGAAGGCCTGACAAGTTTAAAGCCACTATTGAACAACATCGTTTCCAGGGCTTTCACTTTGTATAATTTTCCAACTACAAGGGAATGAGGTTGACTACTGAGTGAAAAATGGCGAGTAAGCTTCGACATACATAAACAAGTGCCGAGAAGACGGGAGTCAGAGATTGGTTTAGAAAAATTTCAAGCAAAGTTTACAGGACAGGGTTTACATGAGTGATGTAATTTCAAATTCTCCCAAATTCTCTAACTTGCCTGTTCCGTGACGTCACCCCCTGTTCAGGTGGGCAGTGTTCATGGAACATGTGGAAAACATGATGAGCTCATGCTGGTAAAATGAACCTCTTACTAGAGTATAGTATAGTAAATGTGCGATCGATATGTTTCTATTTCTCGCAATACCACTCCACGTGTCTATCTACGAAGTCTTGACTGTTCTTCTCGGATGTAGGTCTTGAAAACAAGGGAAAACCACCACGAAACCATCTTCCTAAGGTGTAGGATGTGCTACTTATATTTATTAGGTTCGAGTTTTGCCAAGTGGGGTTAGAGTGTAAACCAAAAACATCATTTCTATGATACTTCGTGTACAAGATTAGATCTTTCAATGACGCTTTTAAACCGCTTTTAAACCGGCTTTTAAGCCATCTATTTACTCATCAAAAACGTGATTGCCCTGAGAAACAGGAAGCATCGTTTTCTTGAGAAGGGGAAGAAAAATATTTTGCCAAGTAACGATTTGTACTGGAGAAGGGGTAAGGAAAATTGTCGTCACTGTAGCAGATAGTGTAGCAGGGGAGGCGAGAATTAGAAACGTCCGCAAAACAATGCAAAAATAAGCGCACAGCCTGGCTAGAAAGAAGGGAAAAGAAGCCTGTTTCGCGGGCAACCTCGTCCCTGGGTCTCTCTTCTTCCCTTCCCTGGGAAACATTGTTTCGTGGGATCTGGGGAAAAGGTAGAGCCTTGTCTCTCCCCAGCCCCCCACGCGTTTTTCGCACTCGTTTTCTCAATTCGCGCCCTCCACATTATCTCGGAGCCTGGAACAGGCTAAGAAATGAGGTGTTGGCGGGATATAAGTTTCTCAGACTCCGGTCCAAATCTTGAACCTGACTCAAGTAACAAATCTTACAGCTAGGGGTGGGAAGGAAAAAAGGAGGGAGACGTTAGACTACAAGCAGTCTCTCTTTGGCTCACTACACTTGCGCTCATCAGGCGGGTCACGTTTCCACGCGACAGGTGATCTTCGCGCTTGCTCGCGTGTTCTTTCGCCTGACTATCCCCGAGGGAAAAGAGAGACTGATTGTCGTCTAGAGGTAGAAGTACCATCTTCACTTTTCCATGGTGGTTCCCTGGTGTGTTAAGCCGATCCCACATTCCTCCCAAATTCTCGTTCTTTTCGTACAGGGTCTGGAAGGGTATTCTCGGGATCCGGGATTTGGCCAAAATACGGTGTGGGATTCGGGAAAACGCAAAATATCTTGACGGGATTCGTGATGTGACTGCTGCCCGGGAAGCGGGATTCGCCAAAATTTGGGCACGGGATGCGAGATTCTTTTGCTTGTCTGTCAGGAATTCGGGAAATCGCCTCGACCCAAGTAAACGTTCTAGCGGCAAAAGCGAATCAACCAGGTGAGTGCAAAATATCAATGGAAAGGGCCAATGTACATCTTAAATTTATTAGCTTTTACAGAAATTAGTCTTTTCTAAATGTATTTTTGGGAAAGGAAAAACGGGATTCGGGATAGCGATGGAAAAATGCGGGATGCGGGATTCTCGTGAAAAAGGAGCGGGAATGCGGGATCAGCCCACCGAAATGAGAAATGAACGTGGTCACTCAGATGAGAAGAAATAATACCCGAAGTCTTAATTGGAAAAACACATTATGTTTGTAAAAATAGTTCCACTCATTACGCTGAAGTCGATATCACATTTTAAATCTTCGAAGTAAACCAAAAAAGTCTGAAGGAAACTAAAACTCCGCGATCTGAAAGAAATTCGGCACGTCAATTCTAACCTGAGTAAACACAAATCTGCCGTATGCAAATTTGGTATGATTTGCTTGAATGACATTTTGTAACGCAATGCATGAGCAGTTCTCTAATGCGCCGATCAATTCGAAACTTCAACATCCCCCCCCCCCCAGGCACACCCCGGGCATTTGACTGTGCATCGTACCCGGGGAGGAGGGAATTTGAACGTTGCGTTGAAAGGGTGGGGAATTTGAACCGGATTTATCTCTTGTTCTGACGTAGAACGCTCGTGAGTTTTTTCGGTTTTTGCAGGGTTTGATGGATTTACAAGATAGAATTTCGCCTTTGTTAGTAAATTACTCTTTCAAAAGAGTCTTAAAAAAAGTTTGAAGGTGTCATTACGGCATATCTCCCTCTGAAAGGCGTGTAAAGTGTTTGATTGAAGACGAAATTTGTCTTTGAGGAGAGGTAGTTCAGTTTTGAACGGCTCTTTTGCCCCGAGGGAAGGGAATTTGAACAAGCCAATCTTCAAAAGTTCAAATGCCCGGGGGGTTGCCCAGGGGGGGGGGGGATGTTGAACTTTCGAATTGATCGGCGCATAAGCCGTCAAGACAGCAAGCCCCGGGCAGCAAGCTGTGTCGAAAGGCGAATGTGTAGTTGAAATCATATGTCTATGCTATTTCTTCGAGTATCCCTTTTTTGCTGGGAAATTAAACTGGTAAAGATGCAGGGATTCTTGATGACTTCACCCACGCGATGGCATGACCTCCTGCATGTGTAAGTCTTGTCTTGTCTTGCCTGTCAAAGAAGAGTTCGCGCAGTTTGCCACAATTATAGCTTTTGGACCTTTTTGTTTCTATTTCTTGGATGGAATAAAAAACTGAATTGAGTCAGTTCTGAGTTGAACCCGTATCATTGTATCTGAGACACGCTTAAAAAAATTGTTCATGTTTTGTCATGTGCCGGAGATCATGTTTACCGGGTGTTTATCTTCCAGTCGGAAAGCTGGCGGATATTCCATTTCGTGATGTGAATTTTCTTCGATACTTCGGTTGTTCGAACATTTGCTTCCTTGATTTTTTGATTAGCCTTGTGAACTTTCGCTTGACTTGGCGAATTGTCGCGCCAACACGCCAACACGCCAACACGGCGAAAAATCGCTCGAAAGCTCGGTGATATTTCAAAGAGAATAGAGCGCGAGATTCGCTCTCATTACTTTTGCAATACCTCACACTAACACGAGCACTACAAGTTTCTTCGGCTGGACCCTCAGTACTTCTTGCGCCTTCTTGCGGCTTGCGGTAACATTAGTAACTTCTTGCGGCTAGATTTTCAACTTCTTGCGTTTCGAATGTTCTTGCGGGTAAACTGCAAAAACCTAGCACTTTCACTCCTTGCGCGGGCTTGCGTGTTCTTGCGCCACTTCTTGCGCGTGCATTATTTTTGATAGGATTGAACGCGAAAATAGGATTGAATGCGAAATTGACTGTGTTGTCTGATCTAGTTAGTGGTTATGGTGAAAATTTTTTTTGCGCAGGAGTTTTTTTTATTGGGATTGACATTTTGAGGGGTGTAAAAATGTGGGAGTCAGAAGGATTTGTGAATGTCAGGAGCATATCACGCTTCTGTGAATGTGATTTGCTTTGAAAGTTGCGTTTTGCGTGAGAGGCAGTTTCCCTTGGCGTTTTACGGGGTGGGGGGGGGGGGGAGGGTGGTTTGCGAAGTGGATTGTAAGGTTTCTGATTGGCTAACTTGTATTTCGCAGCGGACGAAAAAAACAGTTGCGTTTTGCCGGCGTGGGCTAGGAAGAGAAGGAATTGGTACTAGTATGATGATGCAATATTAGTTGATTGCACATCAGTACATGATAGTTCTTCTGAACGGAGAGAAATGAGTGTTTATTTGAGGCGAGAAGTTGATACGAAGGAATCGTCATTAATAAGGAGATTAATTAATAAGGCAGGTGTTACGAGTCTTTTTGCATTGAAAGAACGAAAATATCTGAATATTATCGACGGATTTGTGTGGTTTGCGTGTGGTGTTCGCTAAAGGCTACGAGCAGTCTCACTTTCCGTTCAGAGATAGATAGTGAAGGAAAAGAAAAACAGGCGAGTGAGCGCGAAATCGATTGCGGCTCGACAGGCGCGTTAGCTTTCAAAGACGTGGGCGACTTTCGTCCCCGCTCGCTTGTTTACCGGGTTAGCAAACTGGATTTAAACATCACGTCATGAGATATCTTGACGTGCCCCATACTCTGACGATCTGCTCGAGCTCGTGTTTATCAAGCGTTATATTTTGATTCTACTGCTATGTTCACTGTTTGTATTTAAGGTCTAGGCACAACAGTAAATACTTCGTGGTCCCTGTGTGAGCATTCTCAGTTGTGGACGAATTCATATCGACATTCAACGTTTGAGTGATTTTGCGTTTTTCAGCACAAATAAAGCGATAAGAAAGATAAGCTGAGTCATCAGAGTTTAAACATTACGTCATCCAGTACCGCTATAGTCAAAATATTGTGTCACACAATCACACTTTTCGTCACGCCGGTTCGTAAAAAAAAGGGATCGCGCTAACATTTGTGAAACCTAGGGGTGGGGAGGGTCAGAATAGCCGGTTAAAATGCCCAATGGGCTTTCTTGTTATTTTTAGCTTTACATTGAAATATTATAAAGAATCTCTGAGGTTACCCTATTTCCCAAAAGAAAGGTGTAGCCTGTAAAGAACTGGGCGGAAACAGAGATTTATTTCACTTCTATTTTTTTATTATGATACGAAAAGTGTCTAGTTTTACCCTGAACATTCCAGAACAGTCAAATTAATACAACTTTCCAGAACAGTTTAGAATGCTGAGTCATCTAAATAATTATGTAATATCTAAATACCAAGCAATTATGCAATGCTGCTAGAAGTTTCTAGAACACATAATATATGACAAGTATGTAAGCAAGCAGCATTCAGTCAACTCAAGTAGAAGGAGCAGTTTTCAGAAACAGTGTAAGCAGTAAGTTTAGAATTTACTGTAAAGAAGCTTAAGATAATCGCACTTATAGACGCAACTTTTGCAGTTGCGAAAAGAAAACCTGAAAAAATTCAGGCTTGTACGAACATTTCAGTTAAGCCTGAATTTTTCAAGTTTTCTTTTTGCAACTGCAAACGTTGCGTTTATAACTGCGATTATCTTCATTACATTTAATTCTTCATCTCTCAGTTCTAATATATGGTATTCATATATTCATATTTCAGTAAGTTTAGAGTTTGTTGCGCTACTTAGTGTAGTGCCTGTGCCGTGCTGTGTGCTGTGTAACAGGAAGAGTCTGTGTGACATAGAAGTGCTGTAAATAATAATAATAATAATAATAATAATAACGGTTTATTCACAGCATATCCATTTAAAATAGAAATGGCTCTTCACCTGTGAAAAAGCTGAAACTACAAAACTAGAAATAAAGCTAAAATTTATGTACATGTCTAAAACATCAAGTTTACGAAAATTTAAGAAAAAGGTCTTAGATTATGACATGAGGCATCTTGATTTTAAACAGTCCTTGCAAAGTTTGAAATAAATCTCGCTCAGTGTTGCTGTTACCGACAATCCTGCGTTCTGTGTACAAAAGAATTACCCTAAACGAAACTCTTAAAAGCTGCAGACATTTTAACACATACATCAATCCCTTAGGTTCAGCAAATTTTTTCAAGTAGGCATGGGGTACCAGCATGTTTCTTTCCACACTCAAATTGTCAAGAAAACAGAGGCTAAAAATGGACTGATCTGCAGCTGAAAAGAACCCAAAACAGAAATTAAATTTTAGTTCCGCTGTAATCGTTTAATGCTCTCTAATAGCATCCATCTTAAACACTAAAAATATTATTATCACTGTTAATGGTTTGAACCCAGGAATCATATCATAAGTTGGTAAAGTATAAGTAGTCCTCAGAAGGACTGTTTGTGGTGACATTTTGACAACCTGAGTGGAAGTCATCATCTGAGTGAACTGTGAATCGTCAGTAGATGTCATAAGTCTCTAGTCATTGTCTTGATTGGTCGACAAACTCACGTTGTTATTGGTCGCCTGTCAGTTAAGCCGTAATGTTACTACTGTAACGACTGCAAAACGTGATTGGTGCTTGTAAAGGCAAGTACCCCCCCCCCCCCCCTCCCTGGGCACGATGCACAGTCAAGGTATGCCCGTGTCGCTGCTGGTTCAGTTGAGTTGCTTGTCGGTGTTAAGAAAGTCCCGTGTTGCCAGTTTTCAGGGTCGTGTTGCTTGTCGATTTTACCCCTTAAAAGGCCTCATAATACAGTAACTGAACTGTACATGATATAAAAAATTCAATTAAACAGTGTTCATAGAAGGTACTTCAAAATCGGACAGATCGCCAGTAAACTTAATGTTACTACATACTAGAATAGTTCTTTAGCCTGTGAACAGGCTTTCCATCCAAACTCCATCACTACATACTTTTTCCAGACTAACTTTATTTCCTACAGTTTTTCAAGGAATGGAGATCTTGTTTGCATAGGGATTCCATACTCTCTATACTTTGTCACGTTCTGTACTGAAACTGACGGTCAGTTTACCATTTTGGGGGTCCTTGACGTAATTTGTCATGTATTCTGTAAATGCCTTCTCCCAAGCCAACGCTTTAGTGAGCTTGCTTTTATCCTTATGGTTGTTGACAAGAAATGTTATGATCACAGTGGTAGCATTCTCGTATGCCGTGCCATCAAAGCCGTCCAATACAGTGTTTGGGTCAACAGGCTCTCCATATGCACCAAGACATGGTTCTTCAAATTTCTTATCAGGTGATGTTGGAGAACTGAAAATAAAACATCACATAAAAATTATTATAAATTGCAATCAAAAATCCCATGCAAAGATTTATGGTAGCCTGTGTGGGCCAAAAGGGGAGAAAAAGGGGGATCATCAGAGAACATATCTGGTCATTTTTTTATTGATGGTAACATCAGGAATTGATTTTATCCCTATCCTATGAATGAATAAGCCATGTGCACCAAGACACGGTTCTTCAAATTTCGGATCGTGGACTGACATTAGAGAACTGAAAAAAATCACACAAGTTTTCGTCTAAAGTCATCTCAGTTAATAAAAATTGCAGACCAAAATTTAATACAACTGATACTTTTAAGGTGGCTCAAAACTATTTATTAGCGTGTAGGTGTTTTTTAGCAAGAAAGATTTCACCGATTTCTATGATTTTTGGCATCCTAAATGAAGAATGAGTTAGAACTTTCTTCATCTAGGATGCCAAAAATCATAAACGTCAGTGAAATCTTGTTTGCTGAAAAACGCGATTCAAAAACGTAACCAACACGCTTATAGGTTCGAGCCACCTTAAGGACCCCATAACATGGAGTTTTCATCCCAGGATGACTTAAGTCGACCTGGAACGAGTTCAACTCGGTATTATGTATGTGGTCAATTTCCTATAGTCGTTTACGTGGTTTTGCCTCAGCATTCCATTTCTGTCCTCAGCACCTGGAGGAAAGTTGAGCAATCAACGAGAAAATTTAAGCTGTCGTTTTCTGTTTTCTCATATTGTTACAGGGACTTTTAAAGAGATATTTGTGCAAGCTGACGCAGTTTGATCTGTTCGAATTCTTGAGCTGAAAATTCAGGTTGCAGAAAAAATTAATTTTAGGAAATGAAATCTTATATCTCTAATTTCTGAGCTGCTGTTTATTTTGCTAGCCAACCTTTTTTACACTCTAAACGACATATTTGTCCCTCCAAAAACGGAACGAATTAATTTTCTCGTGTTACGAAAGTTTGAGGTGACATTTTGCCAAAGAAAACCTTAGTCCTTCCTCGCAATTCAGCCAGGGGCACAGAGAGGGATCGTTGCGGCAAAATACCTATTTGGATCAGATTAATCGACTCAGAAATTCGGATGATCAATAACTAGCGTTTTCTTCCTCGAATTGTCACAGTTTCATTGCATGGTAAAATTACTTTTTTTGTTTTGGGGATCCACAAACATGTCTTTTAGAGTGTGAAAGAGGGTCATCAAGAGCATTTTCGAAAGCCAAAAGCAGCTCGATCTGAAAATCGGCAAATAAGATTCCGTTGCCTAAATGTTTCTGCCACTCAAGTTTTCAGCTATAGATTCAAACAGATTAACCTGTCTTAGCTTTCATAAATATCCATTTTAAAGGCCTTGAAACAATCTGAGAGAAAATAGGAATCGGCATTTGCCGTATTATACTTCAATTTTCTCGCTGGTTGCTGGACAATTTAATCCGATTTTAAGCGGCTGTCAATGCCTTCCAAACAGATATTTCACCAAAACTGTACATTGGGTGCCCCTGAAAAATGTCACTTTAGCTGAAGCCTTCCTAAAATTCGAGCTTCTAAACTCAGGGTGTGGCTTCCCTGCAAGTGCAGTTTATTCACCGGTTCAACAGGGGTTCAACATACTTGGCAGAAATAAGACGTGGTCATGGAAGTTGGCGTTAACCACTGTTTACAATACCAAGCCAACCTCGTCCCCAGGGCCTTCTCCTTGTTCAAAATGGCGGATCAGAGAAACCCCTGGCCAATGCCAAGGCTGCTAAATGGCTCCAAGAATCATGGAGTATTTTGTCACGCGACACATGATGAAATGGCTTTTTCGAAGGTTGTTTCCAGCGTCTGGCAGCCCTGTTTCTTTTCTTGCAAGCTGAGACCATTGCTCAAGCAAACGAAGACATTTCATCATGTTTTACACGAAAAAATTCTTACGAATTTTTGGAGCCATTTAGCAGCCTTGGCCAGGAGTTTCTCTGACCTGCCATTTTGAATGAGGAGAAGGCCCTGGGGATGAGGTTGAACTAAGCAGAAAATAAATAGTAACAATTATGGTACCTTGTGCAAAACAACAGGTGGTCATGGAAGTCGGCTGAAAAAAAGTCAAAAGATAAGGTGTAGTTGCTACACTCATAACCCATGAGAGTTAGGCACTTGTTCAAAATCGTTTGGTTGTTCTGGAAATACTGAAAGACGCTTTGAATCACACATTGCTTTGCTTGTGGTGTCTGAAAGCAGATGTCCTCCAATGTGATGGAACCACTTGTACCATATGGCACCATCATGTTGGTGATATCATTCTGAAGTTCTAGGGCCTGCAGAAAAAACATATAACGTAATATGATATGAAGGTAGAAATAACTCTAGAATCACCTATTACACCCAAGAAGCACAAATGCCGGGGAATAATTGCTTTATTAAATTCTCAACTTATATAAATATTGCTGACTTTTTGGCCACATTTTTTTGTTGCAAAAAAATCTGCAACCACAGCACATGGAATCTAATTTCCTTGTAAGGCATACGATCCCAGTGGTCTCTTTTGATTGCGTTTGAGACGGCGTTATTTTGCGATAACGTCATCTCAAAATGCTGGCTTCTGATTGGTTTAAAAACTGTTATGACAACGCGCTTCACGACTCTGCCCAAGACGGAATATATTTTCTCCCAACTAGCCCTCATTATAAAGCCATAATGTTGTCTCAAAATCAAATTTAGTTTATAAAAAGCA
This sequence comes from Siderastrea siderea, assembly GCA_964030785.1. Taxonomy (NCBI): domain Eukaryota; kingdom Metazoa; phylum Cnidaria; class Anthozoa; order Scleractinia; family Rhizangiidae; genus Siderastrea; species Siderastrea siderea. The sequence goes on from OZ034974.1 coordinate 41,809,668, forward strand.
GGTTTTCTTCCTGATAAGCTGCATGCAGTGAACAACCAGGAAACTAGAAATTCAAAAACTAAGGTACCTGGCAGGTACATGTATAATATATCATTGTCACACTACCCAAGAATGAAATAATTGCAAGTTTTACAAAAAATATAATTTCCCCAACAGAAATAACAATTAACTTTGACGATCATCCAGTTTGTTGGCTTTTTGTTTTGTTTTTTCTCCTTTATCTAGAAGGCATCAGAGGATCCCACCTTCCTTCCTACCCCAACGTACATGCAATTGTACTAATTCTCTTTTGTTTACTATCCTGCATACAAAACACTCTTCAAAGGCTGGTTATAATGGAGGCTGACAATGTGCTTGAAACATGACATTTTGAATTACAATGCAAGAAAATAACACATTACCTGATTTAATAAATCCAAATCAAAGATTGGTCCAAATGGAACCCATTTTTCATCACCGGAACGATTATAGCCTGCAGGTTCAGGATTTGTCGATCGGATAATAAGCTGCTCAATACGATAGAAAGGAATAAACTTGGAGACAAAAATTTCTTTCTCCTTGCACGACTCACTTTCAGAAGAGCCAGACGATGACTCAACATGGCCTCTGCTTACGCTACTCCTAAAGATAAAAAGCCAACAAGCTACAATGCCAATGATGATAGCGCACACACCCATAACAATATATGGATGAGTGCTACACCAGACACGTGACTTTGTAAACTGGTCATGCAATGCAGATTTGAATTTGATTCCTATAAACTGCTGAGGTGGTGACTCTTCTAACTGAGGAAGAGAGTCTGTGCTACAAACGAGCTGGGTGTTGTCTAGTTCACAAGCAGCATGTTTTCCCCTTCTCTTCCTCATCCAGCATATAACGGTGAGCGGAAACAAAATGAGCAGAAAGATTACGAACACTACGAGAAGGCTGACTGAAAGAACATCAAGTCCTATTATCTTACGGTGAGTTGGCTGAGATGGGGGCAATGGCTGGACGGGACATGAAGAGGTGCAGTTCTGACAACTGAATGGGCTCACTGTCTTGTTAGTTTGAGGATCAATGAATGGTTCGCTACATTTGAAGATTGTCTCATTCATCCAAAAAAGATTCGAAGCCAGTTGCTGAGGGTAGCTAATATTAAATGGAGCAAACCCATTTTCAGTGCTTCCCATATGTGTGAGCAGCTTTTGTGGGGTACACTTTTCTGTAGATGTCCCACAAAGCAAATCAAGTGCTTTGCTGTTGATGTCTTTGCAAGAGTCAAACAAACCTTGCTTAAAATCTGGCGATACATAGTAGTAGATTTCCTGAATATAATTCATAACCCATGTACGATCCATGTCCATATAAAGCGATTGATCTCTACTGCAGGTCAACAGGCAGTACAATCTTCTTATATTGTTCCAGCATGCAGGGCAGCAAGATGTCAATGCTTGAACTGCTTGTAAGTTCCATGAGAGTGTCTCCAGTTGCTTGGTTGAACAGCAAGTGTGTTGCCCCTTTAATTCTGGGCATATATTATTCAATATCTTCACACCCAGTGGATCAGTCATATTCTTGGCGGGTCCATTGTAAAAGCAGTTCAATGCACGAGATCCTGTTTGACACAGGTCATACCAAACACAATATCTCTTACTATGGACCAGCCAACTTCCGACCTGCAACCAAAAAAAGGAAATTTAGAACAGACAGTCAATTACCTTTTATGCCGAGTCAACTGAGACTAAACAACACTGATGTGAAACACAAGACTGAGTTGATAAGGTAAATTGGCCACCGTGAAGTGTAACCCACCATTCCTTGTTTCACTCTGACGAAGAGCTAATGCTCGAAACGTCAGCTTTTAATTTCTTTAGTGTTCAATTTACCTTATCAACTGATTTGACAAATCCACATTTTTGTGCTTCACTTCCCCACTGACAGACAAACTACAGTTTCTTTTTAGAAACTAACCCCTTTGTTTGGTTACGCTGATGTGACTCAGCCTGGTATGAGTTCAGCCCTTGTTGTGGGAGTGATTACATGAGTCAGGTATGAAAAGTGCTCAGTGATTACTGGGGTGTGAAACCGTTCAAACTCAGACCAGCACGAATTCAGAACAGATCCCATAGAGATCTTTGTTTCTTCTTATGAATATGCATGGACTGTACGTTTGAAAATTGAATTCAAGTGGTACAGCCTCAAACTATTATCATTATTTTTTGACTAATGGCCCATGATGATATGACAATTACAAAATTGTATCAGTCAACTCATTCATGTTGGTTGAGCCACACCACACTAACATGAATTTTAATTTTCCAACTGCTTTCATGCTTTCAATCTGAGCTTTGTCTTTATACTGGTCTTATGTAACAATTGTCACCTACAGAGCAAGAAGGGGTACAGTGCCAACAACTGCACGGGTTTGCGGTCCTGCCAGTCTGAGGATCGATGAATGATTCGTTACATTTGAAGATTGTCTCATTCATCCATGAAAGATTTGGAGCCAGTTTCTGTGGGTAGTGGATATTGAATGGGGCATACCCATTGTCAGTGCTTCCCATATATGATAGCAGCTTTTCTGGGGTACACTTTTCTACTGGCGTTCCACAGAGAAAATAAAGCGCCTTTTCGTTGAACATTCCTGGGAACCAGACATCTTTGCAAGAGTCAAACAGACCTTGCTTAAACTCTGGGGATACATAGTAGTTTACTTGCAGAATATAATTAGCAATAATCCAGCTGGAATCCACATCCATATAAAGCGACTGGTCTTGGCTGCAAGTAAACTGGCAGTACAACCGTCTTATGTTGTTCCAGCATGCAGGGCAGCGAGATGTCATTTGATGTATTGTTTGTAAATTCTGTGAGAGCGTCACCAGTTGCTTGGTTGAACAGCATGCGGGCTGACCTTTCAATTCCGGGCATATATCATTTAATATCTTCAGGCCCTGTGAATGGTTCAGATTCTTGGCTGGTCCATTGTAAAAGCAGTTCATGGCTTTGGGTCCAGGCGTACACTGATCGTACCAAACACAATATCCCTTTGTGTGGTTTTTAACAGGGTCCTGACTTTTGACCTGGAACCAAAAATAGTGTAAGACATTGAACTTGAACCTGAGCACCTGGTAATTACTCAAGCCTGGTACATTGTAAGACTCATTTAGCCTAGTATGTGAGTGAAGCAGGCTTGTTAAAACTCGACCATGTGCTTCTCAAGAGGATGGCAAAGGGGTTTCGCATGAAGCGTGACTACCCCAAAATTTACAGGGTGACGCGATTGTACCAACATTAGCCACATGATGTGTGACTGGACATGACGCAGGTCTTGCTGTTTTACAAACACATGATGTGTGATTTACCTATCATATTTCCATCATAAATGAATGCTATTTGACAAGAAGGCCAAGATTGATAGTAAACATAATTCAGATAACAGTGGTCAGTTAACCGTGGCAGCCATTTCACCATTTTCTGATCTTTGCCTCACCTTTGTTCTTCTTGGCAGGTCCAAAAATAGACCACAATAGACACCAGTTAATAGAGTTGACATAGTTAACATTTGAACTAGTCTTTGGCGACCTTTGCCCTTGTCTCTTCAGTATTATTTTTGTCGACCAGCATGGTAGCGCCCTATCCATCATCTTTGACATTTTTATCATGTTCTATCGAAATCTGCCTTACCTGTGCTGCATTGTTTGTGGGATAGATCGCAAGAAAGGTCGAGAAACAATGTCGCGCCAAACTGTAAGAGACGTCAGGGTTTCGGTGTCATTTTATGCTCCCCGAGAAGATGGCAGCATTTGCATTGAGGCACAGCTGAACAAGAAAACGTTTTGTGTGCCAGTTGGTGAAGCTAGCCACAAAGACCTGTTGCCATTCAAAACCCATGGCATTTCATTCACTGATCTGAAGACAGCTGCTGTTCAGAACAAGGGGATCGAGCAGAGCTTGGAAATAAATAGTGCACGTGCTATGAAGAACAGCAAAGGTGGCGTAAATGTATTTTCGATTAGAACTCAAGACTCTCGGAGCCACGCAGTCCTTAGATAAAATCGTTATATACAATTTAACTTTCATTATTATTCAACAAATTGTCACTATGCCCATATATGGTAAGGAAGCCCTCAATATCTGTCATCCTACATGACAGATATCCTGCGATATACGTAAATGACCATATTTGGAAGTGCACTGCAGATTTTCTTTCATCGCTTGTTTGGCGGCCATTTTGAAAAGCGAGACAGTTTCAGCAGTGTTCTCCGGACATTTTAACTCTCTGGAAGAAACTTTCCACGATTAAATACTCTCAAAAAGTCAACAAGTATTTGCTTCAGCTCACAAAGATATCCAGAGGTTGACTTGGAATTTTCATAGTGAGAACTCAACCAAGAAAATGCTATTGCGAACGAAGCAGCACACTTGCTCACGGAAAGTTGTAAAGACTAAAGTTGAAAAGATTTTAATTCACAGGAAGAGGACTTACTCTCGGTAAGGTAGCAATATTTTTTTTCCTTTGTCTTGTCATTTTCAAACATGAGTTTGTAAATACGTCTTTTTAAGTGAACGGTAGTAAACTTCGATTTCTTGAAGTTCTGTTTTGATTTTTATTAAGCTTATGTGGTGCTAGCTTTTAGCGTTTTTATCATAGAGCCGTAGTTTTTCTCGTTCTGAAAATGGTAGGCAATGGGAATTTGTTGAATAATAAAACAATTATCCTGCTCAATCTTGCGGAATATCCCCTGATTTAGCCAACTCGGCCTATGGCCTCGTCGGCTAAGTATCATGTGATATTCCGCGCGATTTCGCAGGATAATTGTTAAATATTTACATGACACATGATTGGTTAAAAACAATCTCTATGATGCGTGATTTAATTTAAAAATTTAGCGTGACACATGATTGGTACCCCACCGCCCCCGCCCCCCTTGTCACCCTTTCTCGAGGCTACAGTTTAAAAAAAAAAATAGATTTAATTGCACTCAAAAATGAACAAGACAATACAGTAGAGTTAAAGTATTAGTAGTACTCATACAAAGTGCCATTAAACTAATTAGAATAAAGTATAGTAAGGATATGTAAATAATTATCATATAATAAGTAAGGAGGGGGACATTGGGGGACTGTCAACACCGCAACACCGCAGAAAAAAATAAAGAACACCGCATCACCGCAAAAAAGTTGAGGAAACACCTACACCGCAATCTAATTTTTGTCCTACGATTTAAATGATCTAAAAAGCTTCTTGGAAAAGGGAAAACGTCCGCACGTGATGTAATATTTTTCATTTAAACAAATGTTATTACCTCAGCAATTTTCCACTCAACAGATACAAATCACAAAGCCATACTGTTTTCACCTTGTGGTCTGCACGTGAATCACGCAGATACTGATGATGTCTGTATTCTTGCTGTAGCCAACATTTTGTCGTATGCACATGACGACAAAGATGAACAGGTAACGTTCCCGCTGACCAGCGTGGTCGTGGTTGCCACGAGCTCACTTGCTTAGTTTCGCGTTTTAATGTTTTCTGGGATGATAGCGCTCCTTTGTCGTCTATTAAACAAATAGACGGCGTCTCTGCTTCCTCTTTTCTTCTTTATCTTACTTGTATACAGTTTCTCCGAAAAGATTTTCAATGCCTTCACTCGGGCTTTCTTCCCGAATTCATGTGTCAACTCCGACACTCTCGTAGCGATGACACAAGATGTCACTGCTGTGAAGATTTCTTCCAGTTAAGGCATTTTCAAGCTGTGAAGAACTCTTTTTGTATCGGTTTCTCCGTTTTTCCTACCTCTAAACAGCTCCCGCTAAACATTTTTCGGGCCCGGCCTTCACTTGCTTAATCCGAAATAAACTCGCAACCAAAAAATCGGACCTAATGGATCTAATCCATTAGCACAGCCTGTAAATATAAGACCCTTATCACCCTCCGACATTTGACGAGTCTCTCTCGCGAAAACCTCCGCAACCGCGACGTAGAGAGATGAAAGGACACGGAGGAAAGGGGTTGTATCAGTCGCTATCAATCCCCCTTCAGTGTGCTTTAACTGACCATTTAATGGACCTAATGGGAGCTAATCTAATCCAAATCTCCATATAACGGGGGTTAGAGGATCTCGGAGCTGGTTTGGATTAATAGAGACTGACCCAGGACGTAACCCGATAATTCCGATACTCGATAACAATCTATATTAATCAATAAAATCAATAGTAATTAATCGAGAAATATCGGAAATCCATCGAAATCGATCGTCAATATTTTTGTGATTATCGATTTTCATCAATTACAATTGAAAACCATCGATTTTAATCGAAAACTATCGCTGACAATCGAAAGCTATCGAAAAACTAAAAATGCAGTCTTCCTGTGCACATGGACGCTTTGGAAAGAACTACTAAAATGTCCCTGAATACCGTGAACAAGAATGTTATTTCACAACAAGACAGAAGGGTAGTCATCTCAGCTTCAAAGGTAAGTTTTGAGGTTGCCTGAACTAAAGAGTTTCATTCCTCAGATTCTTTTTAATCGATTTTGATCGATTAGGTCAAAATTCTGTGATTATTGATTTCCATCGATTAAATTAACTAATCAATCGACAAGTATCAATTACTATCGAGTATTATCGATTAATCGAGTAGCTTTTCGATGATCGATTTCGATCGATTTGTTACGTCCTGACTGACCTCAAGACTCTAAGAACTCTATTTTCATGTCATGCAGATATAACGAATGCAAGGGAGCGTGTTGCGAACTTACCAAATAGATTCTCTGAGCTTTGTCAGGCACTTTTCACGTCTGTTGATCCGACAACTAAATTTGTTTTTATGCCGGTAGTTCCCCCCCCCCTTTTCCCTATTCATAAAAAAAACGACACAGTCGATTATGCACTCTGTTGTAGGCTCAATGACCTTCGACCTCTTCCATGTTGCAGCCATTTGACCACGCGCCGTGAAACACAAGGAGGCAGACAGGATCCCTGACAGTCCGCGTAGCAAAGGTCAAGTTACTTATAAATGAAAACGGAAATGGCCTGGCATTCACTGCTTGACACAGATTTGATACCGCCTTTGTTTCCAAAAAAGGGTGATTATCGACGGTTTGACGAATATAAACAGGTTTTGACAGTTACTCGACAAGGGTAAGTCGGTCAAATGTGTCAAACATTAAAAAACACCACCGCAAAGGGTCCGCAAGAAATTTTTTTTCACCGAGCATCGCAGGTTTAAGATCAAAAACACCGCACACCGTACGATTTGAGATCACCGTAACACCGCGAGATGGGATTTTATTCACCGCAACACCGCACAAAAAAATTAGCGACACCGCAACACCGCAAATCCCCATGTCCCCCTCAGTAAGCTTAAATGATATTAGAGCAAAGGCTGGTGAAAACACAACCAAATCATTTTAGACTATCTACTGATTTTCCATGTTCTTTCGAGTTTTAATGCATTCTGCTCTGTTTAAATTCTTTTTCAATGATTTGTTTGTATAAATATGTCTTATTGCTTCACATGCTGCAGTTTTCTGTTATGATACAGAAGTGAATTTGACACAGGTGATAATTGACAGAAGTTTGCATAATATCTCAGCGACAGTGGGGTTGGTGTTTGTGTCGTGTTGTGCATTATTAAACCAATTTAAAATGTCTTCATATAGTTTAAGAGAGGATGTGTATTCCTGCATGAAGGTGACAGTGTTCAAGGGAGTCTGGTTCGTGACACTCGAGACTCGACAGGCTGTTCTTCCCAGTTAAACGCCAACAAGACTTCTTAGCTCATTGAGCACAATCGACTCTATCCTATAAATACACCGGAATTGACAGCTTTGGACGACAAGGGATTACATACCTGAACTGAGACAACGGTCAAGACAAACACAAGCAAGATCCAACGAGGAAACATCCTTGATTTGGTACTTTGCTCGCGTTTTCACAAAACTTAGTATCCGATTACTGCTTACAATTTTTGTGAAACAGTTTCCGTATATTTAACAAATCCTGGTGAAAATAGGACGAACAAACGACGGTCAAATACGGTTGAAATCAGGGCGGAAAAAGGTTGGGCGATGAAACGGGATGAAACGAGCAGTCCGCTCTTCAAGCGATGTGTGATGCGGAGAAGAACTGGCACGAGCGCTCTTTCCGCGCTTCCGGTGCGTTTGTGGTAGCCGGCAAAATTTACCTTTCAACAAACCGGAAATCTCATTTTCTTTCTTTATTTTTCAGCCAGCAGTGCACTATGATTAAAACGTTTTTTCACAGTCCTGGCTCACACCTTAAAATGTTTATGTCTGCGTGCATATTAGTCAATCTTCTTCCCCGTAAGTTGGCTAAAAATGAGCTCAATTTGAGAGTGTCGAATGCTTGCTCTTGCCGCAAAACACGACATGGTTGTCTTTCATCGTCTCTTTTACAAAAGCTCCAAATTACTCGACCCTAAATCTTACATATTTTAAAGGTCGATAAATTTTACATAGCATAATAAAAAATTAGCTGGAGATATTTGGAGATAGTGGCGTTTTGCAACTTTAACCTTTGCCTCCTTGCAACGCACCATGGCGATGATTCGTCGCAACGCCGTCAACTGTATGTAAACAAATTAAAAGTGAAATTGAGTTTAAAGATTTCGCCTCCCTTTATCTCACAAAAACATGGCAAAGAAAATCGTCTAAACTGAGGAACAATTCTATTTTTAGTTCCTAAAGAAACAGACAAGCATGGGAGAGATTTTGGGGAAAAGAGGAAGAAGCGCGGTGTTGATGTTGATTTGATTTAATTAATTTACCAGGGTGTCCTGATTAACCTTGCACGAGCTGCACGCATTATAAATACGTGTCATGCCACGCGTCATCCAAACGCCATTTTCCATCTTTTTACTTTACTCTACTCGTTTTTAGACAGTTTTTAGGCAGTTTTTTTAGCATCGATCAAGGCGGATAAGACAAAGAAAAGATAACCAAAAGTCGGCGTTTTTCGGGAACTTAATAGATTATCAGGATTATGGAGGAAACCCAAGGAGGCAACCATTTTGATCTAGCACCTAAATTGATCCCAGTCCACTGCATCACACCTTTTTGCTCAGACGTGCTCGTCAACCTTTTCCCGCCCTGGTTGAAATCATTCTCGTCCCCAGAGCCCACGATCCTTTTGGTCTGCGCCAGGGATCGAGACCTCCGTAGATACGTGGTGTAACTATCATATAGTGGTTTGACTTAATCCAATATAGGCATAAACATAGGAAGCAATATACATAGCTATACACAGCCATACATGGCTATACGTCGCTATACGTGGCTATACATCGCTATACGTGGCTATACGTGGCTATACATGTCTATAGATGACTATACACAGCTATACACAGCTATACACAGCTATACATGGCTATACACAGCTATACATAGACATAGTTTATAAACTGGAAAGACCACAGCGACAAGGCGTTGAGAGTTGCCGGATCTTAAGTAGACCTGGATCAGTAAAACATTTGAAGTAAAAAAATATACGGAACGACTGATCCTTACGGCAGTTAAAGAAACGAAAACACAGAAGACGAAATACGTAAAGCAAAAAAATGTATGAAACAAAAAATTGCCCGATATTTCGGTTTGCAAAACAAACCTTCTTCAGGGGCTACAAAAGTAGAATGAGTAAATAGGTTACAGGACCGTTAACATAAAAGTTTAAAAATTTAAAATAAATGAATATAATAGGTTGGTAGTTGAACAAGAAGTGTCATTAATGTAGCTCATCACGTCTGTTTAATCCTTGCGGCCCAAGTGACTTGGCCTTGTCAATTAAGTGTGCCTCACGTGCTTTTCTTACGGAGTCGCGGTTAGTATGTATTAGTTCCAAGGGAATGAGACGGATGTCGTTGACAGAGTGCCCGGGTAAGTTGAAATGTTCCGAAACAGGGGTTGGGTTAGCAAGCTGTTGATGATTTTGGACGGAACGACGATGTTGGCCAAAGCGTTCGTGAAGATGTCGTTTAGTCTCCCCAATGTATTGGCAAGGCAAGTTACGTGTAGCGCATTTTTTACATTCAATTAAATAAATAAGGTTTTTAGATTTACAAGTTAAAGTGTCTTTAATGCGTCGTTCTTCGTTAGTAGAAAAAAAGATATATTTGTCTTGCCCATCTTGTAAGAAAGGACTCGTGAGGCAACGTGGGTGCTTGGTCTGTAAATGCCAGCGGTCGATCTTTGATCTTTATTTTTGGGGTCACGCAATCTGGTGCGAACCAATAGATCACGCAGACTGGCACTTCTTTTGTAAGCGAGGACTGGTGGGGAGGAGAATGTTTGTTTGCAGTGGTTTGAAGATTGGAGAATGCCCAGATGTTTCCGCACAGTAGAAGCAGGGTTAGGAAGAGCGGGATTGAAGGTAATAACGAACGGTACTCGGTTTGCGTTGCTATTTTGTTCTCGTGGCTTCAAGGTTTCGTGACGTGGGATGCAGCGGACGCGATTAATTTCTTTTGTGAGGAAGGATTGATTGTAGCCGCGTTTAACGAGATAAGCAATGAGTTCTTTACAGCGTTGATCAAAGAAGGTGTCTGTGGAGCATATGCGACGTAATCGCAAGGCCAGGCTAAAAGGGATAGTTCGCTTCGTGTGATTAGGATGGCATGAAGATTTTAGAAGATACTGATGCTTGTCTGTGGGTTTCGTGTGAAGATCGGTTTGGATTTCGTTGTTGTGAAGGTGAACTTGAACGCCCAGGAACGGGAGGGTTTGATTGCGGGAACTTGAATACTCGTGAGTAAACTTGATGGTTGGGTGGATTGAGTTTAAGTAGCTAATGAAGGTCTTGAGATGTTCTTCGCCCTCCGTCCACATCATGAAAATGTCATCGATAAACCTCCGCCAGACAAAGGGTTTGTAAGTGGCGTTTTCGATGGCTTGTTGTTCAAATTTGCCCATGAATAAATTTGCGTAGGAGGGTGCCATGCGCGTACCCATAGCTGTGCCATGAATTTGTAGAAAGTGTTGGTCGTTCAAAGTGAAGTTGTTCATTGTGAGGATCATACGGATGAGGTCACAGATTCTTTGAGTGGGAAGTGATTTGTTTTGGCGTGTGTTAAGAAAGTGGCGGCATGCTTCTATTCCTTCCTTGTGGGGTATGTTGGTGTACAGTGAAGAAACATCAAGTGTAACGAGGATGGCATTATCGGGAAGAGGTCCTAGGTTCTGTAACTGGAGGAGAAAATGGGTGGTATCTTTGATGTAGGATGGGAGCATCTGTACAAGGGGTTTAAGGTGGAAGTCAACGAATTGAGAAATACGTTCGGTGGGGTGTCCATTGCTGGAAATGATGGGACGACCTGGGTTGCCTTGCTTGTGGATTTTTGGTAGAATGTAGAAACGGCCAGCTTGGGGATCAGAGTTGGAAGAGAGGTATTTGAAGGTTGGTTCATCAATAAGATCTTCTTTATACAGGCGATTGACGTACTCTTTTAACCGTTTTTGTATTTCGTTCGTAAGGTCTTTCGATTGTAACTTGTAAAACTTAGCATCATTCAGTTGTCTCAGGCATTCATTGACGTACCAGTTGTAGTCCATAATTACGGTGCCAGACCCCTTATCCGCTGGTTTAATGACTATGTCTGTACGGTTTCGTGGTTGTTTGATGGCTTTCCGTTCTAACTTTGTTAAATTGTCGCGGATACGGGCAGGTTTTGAAAACATTAGATCTTGTTCGACTGCGTTTATGAAAGCGTCGAGAGCTGCTTCTCTTCCGTGAGGAGAAGTCCAAGATCCTTTGCATCTGAAAGGGTGGGTGTCGGTATCTGTTGTTATGTCATCTTCATTGTGGAAAAATTCTTTAAGTCGTATAGGCGTCTTGCAAAGTCGTTAATGTCTGCCTGCACTACAGACCAATTTATGGACTGAGGAGTAGGAACGAACGTAAGACCACGAGAGAGCAATTTCATTTCGGCTGGTGATAGTTGGACATTGGAAAGATTAATGACGGTATCATCAAGTGTAAGATTAGAAGAGTTCTGAAGTTCAGAACGAGTTCTACGATTTTTTCTTCTAAGTTGAGAAGAACGAGCTCTACGTTTTTTTCTTCTTGGTTGTTGGTGATTAGTATTGCCAGACGAAGAACCGGTGTCTACTTGGGATTGATGAAGGAGTGGAGCAGTATGATTCGAGCGAAGCAGGTTTTGAAGTTTCTTACTACGACGTTGATTAAGATTAGTAAGTAGGTTGAAAGCCATATTTTCCAAGTGCTTGCAAAGTCTGAAGTACGTGAGGTCATCGTTAAGTGACTGGCGGAGTTCTTCTTTCTGAGCAGAAAAAGTTGAGTTCAGAAGTGCAACATTGTTCTTAGTTTCTTCAAGGAGGAGGTCAAGTTGGGATTTAGCAAGATTTTTCAGGTTTTCGTTCCGCCGTTGCCAGAAAAGAGGATTATTTGAACGTATGGCTGGGTGACACTTAGGGGTCAGACCTTTAGGGATCATGTTATTAATCTTGTAAGTGAGAAGGTTGTAAAGATGGCTTTGATAACGTGTGATCTTGAGTCTTGTTCTTCTAGCAGAGTTGAAGAGTGCCTTGGAAGAAACTGGAAGGTCAGAGATATTTATTTGTTGTTGAGGACCAGGGTTGCGTTCGACGTCCATGCAAAGTAGTAGAAAAGAGAACGGAGAAAACATAGATTCGGAGACTGCTGTTGTAGCTGGTATCCAGTTTTTGTGTGCCTGAGAAATGGGGCAGTGTGTGACTGATGTGACGTCGGTAACTTTTTTACAGAAATGCAGAGATGTCAAAATAACGATCCACGTAAAACTCAACAAAAATAGGTGAAACAAGAAACAATTATGCCGTTGGGGAAAGATCCATCTTCTGGTTGATGAGTACGAACGAAATACAAAAACGGTTAAAAGAGTACGTCAATCGCCTGTATAAAGAAGATCTTATTGATGAACCAACCTTCAAATACCTCTCTTCCAACTCTGATCCCCAAGCTGGCCGTTTCTACATTCTACCAAAAATCCGCAAGCAAGGCAACCCAGGCCGTCCCATCTGGGCATTCTTCAATCTTCGAACCACTGCAAACAAACATTCTCCTCCCCACCAGTCCTCGCTTACAAAAGAAGTGCCAGTCTGCGTGATCTATTGGTTCGCACCAGATTGCGTGACCCCAAAAATAAAGATCAAAGATCGACCGCTGGGTAATGCATCCATGTTAGATCCACCAAGCGTCCCGAACTTCTAATTTACATATCGTTACTTGACAGACATGAATGTCACCATTTACCCCAAGTTACCCACGTTTCACCCCGTTTTCCCACATTTACCCCAAGTTACCCACGTTTTACACTGTTTACCCTCATTTAACCCAAGTTACCCACGTTTTACCCTGTTTACCCTCATTTACCCCAAGTTATCCACGTTTCACCCTGTTTACCCTCATTTACCCCAAGTTATCCACGTTTCACCCTGTTTACCCTCATTTATCCCAAGTTACCCACGTTGCACTCTGTTAACCCTCCTTTACCCCAAGTTACCCACGTTTTACCCTGTTTACCCTCATTTACCCCAAGTTACCCACGTTTCACCCTGTTTACCGTCATTTATCCCAAGTTACCCACGTTTTACCCTGTTTACTCTCATTTACCCCAAGTTACCCACGTTTCACCCTGTTTACCCTCATTTACCCCAAATTATCCACGTTGCACTCTGTTAACCCTCCTTTACCCCAAGTTACCCATGTTTTACCCTGTTTACCCTCATTTACCCCAAGTTACGAACGTTTCACCCTGTTTACCCTCATTTACCCCAGGTTACCCACGTTTTACCCTGTTAAGCCTCATTTACCCCAAGTTACCCACGTTTCACCCTGTTTACCCTCATTTACCCCAAGTTACCCACGTTTTACCCTGTTTACCCTCATTTACCCCAAGTTACCCACGTTTCACCCTGTTTAACCTCATTTAACCCAAGTTACCCACGTTTCACCCTGTTTACCCTCATTTACCCCAAGTTACCCACGTTTCACCCTGTTTTCCTAATTATGTTGATTTTCTTCTCCTCCCAGTTTTTAATGTTTTTTTGATACTTATTTGTGTTCATTCCTTAATTTTAAAAAATTAAAAATTGCTTATTCATCTTTTGTTTTTGTTACCCACGCTTTAGCCTGTTTACCCACATTTACCACAAGTTACCCACGTTTGACCCTGTTTACTCTCATTTACCCCAAGTTACCCACGTTTCACCCTGTTTTCCTAATAATGTTGATTTTCTTCTCCTCCCAGTTTTTAATGTTTTTTTGATACTTATTTGTGTTCATTCCTTAATTTTAAAAAATTAAAAATTGATTATTCATCTTTTGTTTTTGTTACCCACGCTTTAGCCTGTTTACCCACATTTACCACAAGTTACCCACGTTTGACCCTGTTTACTCTCATTTACACCAAGTTACCCACGTTTTACCCTGTTTACCCACATTTACCACAAGTTACCCACGTTTCACCTTGTTTACCCTCATTTCCTCCAAGTTACCCACGTTTCACCCTGTTTACCCTCATTTACTCCAAGTTGGCTACGTTTCACCCTGTTATCCGTCATTTACTCAAAGTTACCCACGTTTCAGCCTGTTGTCACACGTCTACCCCAAGTTACCCACGTTTCACCCTGTTATCCCTCATTTAACCCAAGTTACCTACGTTTCCCCCTGTTTTGACACGTCTACCCCAAGTTACCCACGTTTTACCCTGTTTACCCTCGTTTAACCTAAGTTACCTATGTTTCACCCTGTTTTCCGTCATTTAGCCCAGGTTACTCACGTCTTACCCTGTTTTCCCACATTTTATCCATCTTAGCCAGGTTTCACCTCGTTTGCCAACCCACGTTCACATCTTTTTCCAACATTTAAGTCACTTGCGTTTCATCTTGTTTTCCCACATGTACACCAAGTTACCCACGTTTCACCCAAGTTACTTTCTTACGTATTTCGAAAATGTTTGCGGTTTAAGTGGAGATGGCGTCATTACCTAGGCTGTCGCTTTGATCCCGTATTCACGTTGTTTTTATATTCATATACATGTTTTTATTACTTACAGCCCGTGTTTCTTACCTCCTTATTTAGTCCTCTGTTATGAAACACAGGTACACAGGCCAGGTAGTAATAGCGCTTTCAACAACTAATCGCCTTCTGATTGTGTCGGTCCTTTTTTTTTTTTTTTGACTTTCCTCCCTACATGTCACCTTTTCGTTTTCACCAATTTTGAAACTGTTTTATTTAACGTTCACTGCATTTTCCAGCTTTAGTCCGTTTAAAGCTAACAAGTTTACTTAGCTTTTTACGATCAGAGGTATCTGTAGTGTGTCCCTTTAAATATCATTGTATTAAAAGGAACTTCATAATCTCTTGTAAAAAAAGTAAGCTTTGCTTTAAAATGTCGTTGCTATCTGTTTATGATTTCGTTTACAGGAAACGACCTAAACAAACTGGGAAGATATTCTCGGTGACCTGAAATCGTAACCAAAAAACACGTCAGGCCTGACTCGCTATATTAGGCTGGACCAAATGTACTATTGAAAAGGTAAGAAGCCAAAAAAAAAAAAAACGGAGAGTAGATTTGAATTCAGCATTAAATCGACTCCTGGAGGACATAAACAAAGAGTACGGCCAAAACTTGTTGTCATTTTCTTTGTTTGTGTGTCGGCCTATTGGGTGTGTATAGCTAAACGACAGGATGAATGGACTACTGCCGCGGCGGCGGGGGGGGGGGGTGGGGTTGGAAATTGATTTCGCGCTGTTTCAAACTTCATCGCTACTATCCTCCTTGTTCAAAGTGTCCACTGTTTGCGACTGTTTTCTTAAGTATATTTATAAACCATAGTATTCTACTTTAGAAAGGGACAACAAAATTGTCGTAGTGTAAACGCTCTCATCCAGTCAATCGGCGACGGCAAAGAAATGGACAAAAGCGTGTCGCATGTGCATAGCCGTTTTTTTGCTTGTTGTTGTTTTGTTTTCTTTTGCCTTCGCCATTGCTTAATGGGACGCAAAAGGAATCATAGTGTTATAAGTGATAAACTTTTTCTCTAAGAAAGACGAACATAATTGGGTTGAACGCGATATCGAGAATGCAATCATGTAGCATCGACATATCTCACGTTATCGCGTTGTTAAGTGGCTATTGTAAAAGCATGTGACAAACGCACTTATGGGAATCACTTTTTATTGATCTGTTTTCAAATAATAATACATGGTGATGATGATTCCCTTTATTTCGACACAGGTAACTTGAAAATAAAAAAGTATGCTTTTTTCAAACACTAAAAGTTAGAAATGTACTAAAAATTAAGCAATTAATCCAAGGATAATGCCTCAGGGACAAGGCGATGACAAAGCGCGTACCCATTTTATGCACCTTTACAATGCTTGCAAATCACTAGGCCATTGCTGGTTAACTCAAGTCGACAAGGGGGTCAGTTTTTTCATTGACCTGCCCTTTTTTTTTCACATTTCAAACTAATCTCATTCAAAAGAATGGAAAGGTGCAAGTATGATAGAATGGTAATTGTCGTAATATAGTGAGGCTGACCCATCTTTTAACCCTGGTATAGAGCCTTAGCGTCACTTATGTGCTCAAACGGCCTAAAAGTTAACGGGTACAATATGCTCTCAACAAAAGGTGCTAAAAAATGCTGAAATAATGGTTTTGCTTTGCCCCACTGTGACGTTGCTTAGAGTATAAAATGTAATTTCAATACTTTTAAAAATCAATTTTCAAATGTTAAGAGTCAGAGTGACCTTGTGAATCATAGTACATTTTACGCAAGGAGAACTTCATTTCATACAGTTTTTTTTTAATTTCTTTATCCACTTGAATGTGAGTGGCTTTCAATCTGGCAGTCTAACTAAAAGCGAAGCGCGCGAGGGTTAAAAATAGAATCAAGTGATTAGACCCCCACGAGGCTTGGACAACTTGAGCGTGTTCAGAGAGAAATAGAGGGAATCTAGGCGAAGTTTTTGTTTCAAACAAGTGTTTTGGTAACTCTGGCTGTTTAAGAAAGTGGTTTAGGAAAATCGTCCGCCATTCCGGTTTATTTGTCTGAGTCTTGTTTTAGTCAAGACGTCACTCACGCGCTTCGCTATTTCAAGTTGCGTTTTCCGTGCCACTATATCAATATCCGATCTTACAGAGGAGGTTCTTTAAAAAGAAGGGTGTAAACCCAAAATTTGATACACGATTTGTTTAACTAATCAATAAAATATGTGTCTTTAGTGTTTCTAATAATTAGCTTCCAGAACAGTTCATAGTGTCAACAAAACATAGTGTCACTATATGTGTATGCTCCGCAATGCTACTCGTGTTTCTTCTTCTTTTTCTGCTCCAAGCTCCCTCCTCCTAGTTCTAAAATGAAAAAAAAAAAAAACTTTTCATGCTACTTTCTCCTCGTTGCATGTGATGGCGACTTAAACTACTGTAACAAATGCGGAAATACCTGGCTGGTGATTAGAACAAACATGTCTGCCTTGGTAAATCATTTCTCAACACGAAAGCTTCAACAATCTACAGGTAAAACTTTTCATTATAACACACAGTAGAGGGCAATGACGGTAAAAAGATGAAAGAGATAGCGAGAAAAAAAGTTTGTAGGAGGATAACACTAAAGCTTTTTTTTTACCTCGATACTCCTTGTGAAATCCTTAACACACTATTACTGGGTAATATTTTGGGTGAGTTGTCACAGTGTAGGGCTAAAAGAGGTAAGGAAACTGGCATATTTTTGTCGATAAACGAATAACTTACATTACATTACTGAACTAGTACTGCACTTACTCCTCTTAGTCTTGGATCGAGTTGCAGGCACTTTCTCTACAAAATAAAATAACAAAGCATTGGATAAAATATTTCAACGAGCAGAAAAACAAATTTGTTCTTAGTAGACCCAGCGCTTTAAGGGAAGATAACAACGAACAAACGCAACAATTAACAAACAATTAGCCTGTGAGCAGGTTCTAGGTGTTTGGGTTTGCCCAAAACTTTTTGCCGCTTCGCCTCTCGCTTGCCGTTTGCTCCCTAAAATAGAGCCACCTAGCAGGCGGACAAATAGTAACAGGAACAAAAAATCAACAAACCCTTATCATTGCTTGGATCGACAGAAGCTTTGTTACCTGGACGGATAAAAAAAATCATTAGATGATATAAGCAGTATTTATAATTAAATTATGCAAAAAATAAGGGATAAACTGGAAATCAACATACCTTGATCACTACAGGGGTTGACAGTAGCTTTGTTGCCTGGAGGGATAAAAATATATCATTCGATGAAATGAGCAATTTTCAGTTAAATTATGTAAAACATTTAAGGATAAAGAAAAAAAGTAACAGTAACAAACGCTGGGTGAACTGAAAATCAACATACCCTGATCACTGCTTGGATTGAGAGTAGATTTGTTGCCTAAACGGATTAAAAAAGATCATTAGATGAAATTTGCAAAAAATAATGTGATAAAAACTATGCAGCAATAAACTTTAAACATTGAGAGTAGCAGAAAATAAACAAACCCTGATCACTGCTGGGATTCACTGTAGCTTTGTTACCTGGACCTATAAAAAATCATTACATCAATTAATCAATTTTAAAATTAAACAAGAAACTCATCGATAAACAAAAAAAAACTTGGAGGAACTGAAAATCTAGATACCCTGATCACTGCTGGGGTTGAGAGTAGTTTTGTTGATTGGACAGATAAAAAAAAAAACAAAAGATGAAATAAGCAATTTTTAAATTTTTAAAATTAAGGAATGAACACAAATAAGTATCAAAAAAACATTAAAAACTGGGAGGACAAGAAAATCAACATAATTAGGAAAACAGGGTGAAACGTGGGTAACTTGGGGTAAATGAGGGTAAACAGGGTGAAACGTGGATAACTTGGGTTAAATGAGGTTAAACAGGGTGAAACGTGGGTAACTTGGGGTAAATGAGGGTAAACAGGGTAAAACGTGGGTAACTTGGGGTAAATGAGGGTAAACAGGGTGAAACGTGGGTAACTTGGGATAAATGAGGGTAAACAGGGTAAAACGTGGGTAACTTGGGGTAAATGAGGGTAAACAGCGTGAAACGTGGGTAACTTGGGGTAAATTAGGAAAACAGGGTGAAACGTGGGTAACTTGGGGTAAATGAGGGTAAACAGGGTGAAACGTGGGTAACTTGGGTTAAATGAGGGTAAACAGTGTGAAACGTGGGTAACTTGGGGTAAATGAGGGTTAACAGGGTGCAACGTGGGTAACTTGGGATAAATGAGGGTAAACAGGGTGAAACGTGGGTAACTTGGGGTAAATTAGGAAAACGGGGTGAAACGTGGGTAACTTGGGGTAAATGAGGGTAAACAGGGTGAAACGTGGGTAACTTGGGTTAAATGAGGGTAAACAGGGTGAAACGTGGGTAACTTGGGGTAAATGAGGGTTAACAGGGTGCAACGTGGGTAACTTGGGATAAATGAGGGTAAACAGGGTGAAACGTGGGTAACTTGGGGTAAATGAGGGTAAACAGGGTGAAACGTGGATAACTTGGGGTAAATGACGGTAAACAGTGTAAAACGTGGGTAACTTGGGTTAAATGAGGGTAAACAGTGTAAAACGTGGGTAACTTGGGGTAAATGTGGGAAAACGGGGTGAAACGTGGGTAACTTGGGGTAAATGGTGACATTCATGTCTGTCAAGTAACGATATGTAAATTAGAAGTTCGGGACGCTTGGTGGATCTAACATGGATGCATTACCGACCGCTGGCATTTACAGATGTAAGCATTCACGTTCCCCACGAGTCCTTTCTTACAAGATGGGCAAGACAAATATATCTTTTTTTCTACTAACGAAGAACGACGCATTAAAGACACTTTAACTTGTAAATCTAAAAACCTTATTTATTTAATTGAATGTACCCGGGCACTCTGTCAACGACATCCGTCTCATTCCCTTGGAACTAATACATACTAACCGCGACTCCGTAAGAAAAGCACGTGAGGCACACTTAATTGACAAGGCCGAGACACTTGAGCCGCAAGGATTAAACAGACGTGATGAGCTACATTAATGACACTTCTTGTTCAACTACCAACCTATTATATTCATTTATTTAAAATTTTTAAACTTTTATGTTAACGGTCCTGTAACGTATTTACTCATTCTACTTTTGTAGCCCCTGAAGAAGGATTGTTTTGCAAACCGAAATATCGGGCAATTTTTTGTTTCAGACATATTTTTGCTTTACGTATTTCGTCTTCTGTGTCTTCGTTTCTTTAATTGCCGTAAGGATCAGTCGTTCCGTATATTTTTTTCCATACACAGCTATACATGGCTATACACCGATATACATAGCCATACATGGCTATACACAGCTAAACAAAGCTATACATGGCTATACACAGCTATACATGACTATACATGGCTATACATGGATATACACGGCTATGCACAGCTATACACATCTATACAGGGATATATACAGACATACATAGCCATACATAACTATACATAGCTATACATGGCTATACATGGCTATACATGGCTATCTATATACAGCCATACACAGCTATACATAGCCATACATAGCTATACACAGCTATACATGGATATACACAGATATACATAGCCATACATAGCTATACACAGCTATACATAGCTATACATGGCTATACACAGCTATACATGGCTATACATGGATAGACATGACTATACACAGCCATACACAGCTATACATGGCTCTACAGAGATATACATAGCCATACATAACTATACATAGCTATACATGGCTATACACAGCTATACGTGGCTCAGTACATGGCTATACATGGCTATACACAGCTATGCACAGCTATACATGGTATACATAGCATACATAGACATACATAGCGATACACAGCTATATATAGCGGCCAGATAGAAAAGCTGGACTGGCCTCTGGACTGGACTCTGGACTGGACTTTGGACTGACTTTTATTGACTTGAAATGAACTTATTATTTTACTAATTAGTTAATAATTAAAAATAAAGTGAAAATTTTTTTCTGCATGAATATTTTTTCGGGACAAACTTGCAATATATTACTGTTACTGTTACTGTATAAAGGTCATATCTGCTATTTTATATGATGGCCTCCTACGGCTCTCCGCCGCAATTGAAGCAACAACTTCAATTTCTTGACGAGATGGGTCTATAGATCACACTCCGTTATGTGAAACCCTACATCCTGCAACAGAGTTTTTAAGACAATATTAGCCGGGCCCGGCGCTACAAACAAAGAAACTCGTCAAGTTGCAGATAATATTTCGGATCCTTTATTGTCAGAAATTTAAGCATTAGAGGCTGAAAAACCTATCAAGTCCGTAAACGAGCCAAATTCAACAATCTAATATGCCAAGAGCGGCATTAAAAAGTCGCTTTACAGACGATCAAAGGTCAAATATTACAAGCAGGCGTAGAGCCGTAGGAGGCCATCATCCAAATAGCAGATATGACCTCTATACAGTAACAGTCCTTGAAATGTGACGCCTTAATTTTAACGGCTCTATTCAGTCGCAATTTAAAAATCCTTCAGACTTGACCCACTACAAAAATACAGGAAGCTAGATTGGTCGAAAGACCGAGTGATCTAAGGCGCGGCTTACAAAGACGTGAAGTAGGAGTCGTGCAGGCCTTCCCACACCCTTTTATATCAAGCCAGAAAAGAAAACAATAGGTCTTTTACTCACTAACAGGCTCCACGCAGATCGAAAATTATATCGCGCGAGCTGCGGGCTATCGTGGAGGAGCGTGGGTTTTCTGGTAAATTGTTAAAATGTTTCTAAAAACTGGTTCATAATTAAATTGAGTTGTTTTTATTTAAGAGATGGACCATTTTGTTTTATTTTTATTTTTTTTTGGTAGAGGGGGGTGGGGGAAATACGAAAAAAAATTCCTGCACAACTTTTACAGAAGAAATATAAATCGTGCATAACGGCACAAAGCAAAAAAAAAATTTGCAAATTAGTCCCGAAAAAATATTCATGCAGAAAAAAAATTTCCCTTTATTTTTAATTATTAACTAATTAGTAAAATATTAAAATCATTTCAAGTCAATAAAAGTCAGTCCAAAGTCCAGTCCAGAGTCCAGTCCAAAGTCCAGTCCAGAGTCCAGTCCAGAGTCCAGTCCAGCCTTTCTATCTGGCCATACATAGCTATACATGGCTATACACAGCTAGTAGTTATAGAGTTGGCGGTTCTAGACCACTTTCTTTGAAAGTGTTCTAAAACCAAGCCAACTCTGTAACTACTATTTCCATTAGATGAAATCTATATGTTTTTTTTTATAACATGATTCCATCACATGGCTCAATCACGGCAATAGAGCCCCCGGCATGCTAAGTATTTGAATGATTGCGTAGCAATACATTCAAATACTTAGCACGGGGATGGGGGGGTCGTTATTGCAAAAAGCGCCTTGGTGGGAAGAGCTCTTAGCTCTCGAAGAGAGCTAAGAGCGATGGGCGCTTTATTATGTGATGGAGTCATGTGATGGAGTCATGTGATGGATAACTATATACAAGATCCATTTTTTAAGCATTGGGGAACAAAAGCGGAGCTTTTGTGAGGCAGTGAATTGATCGCTTTAGCGATCAAGAGGGGAAGTTTCTTTTTGCGATGCTGGTTCCATTTTATGGATAACTATATACAAGATCCATTTTTTAAGCATTGGGGAACAAAAGCGGAGCTTTTGTGAGGCAGTGAATTGATCGCTTTAGCGATCAAGAGGGGAAGTTTCTTTTTGCGATGCTGGTTCCATTTTATGGATAACTATATGTATTTTATTACATGGGCTGAATTGATTGGATTTGGATACTATATGTTGTATCTCATGATGCATCCAACGTATTATTCAATCACGTGATTCCACACCACAGGAAGTCTTTCTCAGAAACAAGTCTGGACATGTCTGATGAAAACAGGAAATGACTCAGCCATTTTACAAGGTCATGATATCACATGATCTCTATTGACCAATTAAAAACGTACCCATAAATTACTTTTTCGTGTAAAAATATCAGAAAATGTTCCAGTTTGATAAAAAGAGCAGAAGTATCTTCCGGTTGACAAAAAAATGAACTCATTTGATTTTATAGTGACCATATGCTAAACTTTGTTTTCCCCCTTTTAATATATATCTTTTATCATCAAAGCAGCTGAGTGACACTTTATTGAGCTCATAGCTTCCGAGTTGATGTTTGCTGCTTCTAATAGTTTTCATAGTATGTTTAATTTGCTTGTTTTTAAATAAAACATTTTTGTAGTCAGTATGTTTGATGTTGTTCTTTATTATATTTTTCTTGATTCCTTTGGCTGTTTTTTCGCATTTCCGGTTGTCTTTTATGTAGCTATACATTTTTGATCGCAAACCGACGAATTCTTTTATTGGAATACTGCAAGCTTCATCTTTGAATTTACCGATTACCTTCTTGTTTGTTGTATCGAAATACGGCGAGCTTTCTGGGTAGTCGCTGTTGTCAAATCGATCTTTGTCATTCCAAAAGTCTTGGTAAACATCTTCTGCTTCGATTTCATATGTTAATGAGTCTGTGTCTGTGAATAATAATTTGGCTTTGTTTCCATACTTGTTTTTGATGTAATTATAATGGAAATTATACATCAATGTTTTGCTCAGATCAAGGATACACATTCCGACATATGCCGGCCTGTTTAAAGTGAGCGTTTCTTTTATTTTATGAACTGCTACCAAATTCTCGTTGAAGATCTTACTGCTTACATAAGTTGGTTTACTTACCATTTTCAATAGTTTCCTATTATCTGAGATAAGTCGAATATCAATGCGTTTTCGTAAATTTTCCATTGTTTTACCAAAAACTGAGTTATTCATAAGTTTGAAGAAATCTTTTTCGAATGAATTTTTTGCTTGAGTACGTTTTATTGTATTAAAGCTAATGTACTCTTTGAGCCAAGGCGACTGATTGAATTCTAACACTCGATGGACTTTGTTTATTTTCAATCCAAGATCAAGGTACAGTTGCAGGTTTCTGTAATGCAGAACATATTTTTCTTTATTGCTTAATGTAGGGATTAGTTTGCTTACTAGTCCTGTCGATATATTGTATTTTGTAGCTATTGTTTTACAATACTCAGACAGCATATCTTTATTAACACAAACTCTCTCGGCCGCTACTGGGTAGTCATTATGAAGATCATGCAACTCTTTTGGGTATTCTAAATCAACTTCTATTAACAATCCTTTATTACTGTCTTCATTATACTGAGCTAAATTGATTTTATTAATCTGCTTTTCCGTCAACCATTTGAAACCCCCAGTAGGGAGATATTGGCTCATTGCCCAACCGTATAAATTATTTGCATCAAGGTAAATAATGTATTTTGACGGCATATTCTCATCATATTCACTCATGTACTTATTATTCGCTTTCCCATATCGATTGGCAATGTAAGATATACCACCACGCATACCTCTTTCAATAAATTGAAACATATCTATGTCTGTCATTAGTTCTAATTGAATATTAGTCATCTTCAACATGGCGTCCCAACTCAAACCAGGGCTAGTGAAATAGTGGCATGGGTCTAATTTGTAATACTGAAGACATGTTTTGCGGAAGTTTTCAAACACATCAGCTAATAAAAGGATATCAGACTTGAGATATAAATTATGGTATTCACCCATTGTTTTTAATTGAAATGTATTCCACACTTTCTTAGCATGACAATAATCTTCATCTGAAATATGCTCATTATTTAATATGCTGTAAAATTCTTCTTTAGTCGGTAATTCTGTTTTACTGAATTTCTCAAAACTGTCCATGTAATCATACGGATAAATACCTTTTCGTGTCATGAGATTTAATTTTTCTTTTTGGAATCTTTTGCTTGTATACTTTAAAGCTTCTGCTGGTAAGTTGCTAACTAATTTATCCAAACTTGAACTCATAAACTGGAAACTGTCGATAAATGTTAGATGATTGCCAAGCATAAAAGCCATATACTTCTCCATGTTATGTGGAATAGCATTGATATTCATTTGTTTCTCCTCTCCTTTATTATTTTTGTATGCATGTTTCTTAACAATAGCTCCAATCTCTTGCATAATGAAATGACTGTCGTAACCTCTCAAATTATGGAATATGACTGGAATTTTTATTTCTTTTGGGTTTATTCTAAGTTTCAGATTACATTCTTGGTGAGCTGAGCCTCTGAATTTACCTGTAATATGGCAATGATCTCTCACTTGAATGTCTTTTTCAGTATATTTTTTATCACAGATGTGGCATGTTGTTGCTTTTTTGAATTCCTGTTCATTCTCTTCTGTCATTCTCAATGGTTTATTGAAATATTTTTTCATTACTCTTTTGCAGTATTTCACTTCTTCTAAAATATTTTCCATGAATTTATAAACAGCCTTTTCACCTCTGTATAGTTGTATTGGTTTTGTATATTTGTCGTCATAACAGCAGACAACCTTGTACCCATATCCACAGTCTGTATGTTTTTGGTATGCTTCTGTGTATGATTTATTACCTTTTTGTTGGCATCCATGAATCTTCTCTGTTATAGCCTCGAAATCGGCATAAATTACAAATGGTACAGGTTGCTGTTTATGAAAGTTGTTGAATTTCAGTATGTTATTGTCTTTGTTGGGCATTTTAATTGCTTGAGTGCCGTTCACTTGTATGCAAATATCTTTGTGGTTGCTTAATACCCTGTCTGAACTAAAACATTGCAGACAGTGCATACAAAAGTGTTTCCTGTGTTCATGTTTTGTTTGGTTATACATGAATCTGTTAAAATCCTTTATAAGAACATAATGCTTGTTTTCTTTTTCAGTTACCAGAAGTAGTTCCATATGATCTTCATACTTTTCTTTTGAAACATAGATGGGGTACGGTTGTTTGTTTTCATATCCGAATACATTTATATTGATGCTGTTATGCTTTTCAATTTTGTTATAATGTTTAACACCGACTGGAAATTCAACACCTGAGTAATCTAACTTTTCAACGTATTGTTTGTCAATCTTTTTTATTCTTTGAGGATACTTGTCTTGTGGATTTATATGTCTAATGTGACACCATCGAAAGCATTCATTATCCTCATTTTTCATGTTTATTAAGCCCTTCTTTGAATTTCTCAGTTCGTTAGGCAGTTGGATATATGAGGATCCTTTCATTGGTTCGTATTTGGCAATGTTCAGGTAATGGTTATCAACTGATTGTACCGTCCATCCTGATCCTTCTGAAATCCATTGAGCTATCTTGTTTAAGATATTTTGTTTAGACATTTGTAATGCTTCATTAATTTCCATTTGGTTGATTATTGTTTGACTTGCACTATTGAAATATGCTGACTTTTCGACTATTACATCAGCTGATATTTTTTCAAATGTTACTTTCAATGTTTCAACGTATTTCAAGCCTTTCATTTCATTTAACAAAGTTATTACACGATGTTCTGCACCTTTTCGTGTATTTTGCATTTGAACAAGCGGATCTCTGTTGTTTCTTATGTTAATTTCATAAGATTTGGCAAAACCTTTTAAAGCTTTGTCGGTTTGTTTTATTATGGTTCTTGGTGTTGGAACCGGTTTTTTAACAGCATTTTTCTTAGTTCTTGGTGCTGGGACTGGTTTGTAATTATCCCGGAACTCTGCTGGTGGTTGAATAATATTATCTTCATACTGCTTGACCATTTCTTTAACACTCTTACGAGGTGTTGGTATTGGTCTTCTTTTTTGTTGAACTGGCTTCTTATTTTCCTGCTTCAGAAACAATTTGATGAGTTTTGATTTGCTGAGTTTTTTCAAACTAGCTTTATCCATATATATATAATTAGATTTTTCCATTCTATATATAACTATAGTATAATATTATTTAAATAGTTTTAATCTGCGTTTAAATATAGTCGAGAATTCAAATGATCCTGTCATGGATCCTTCGAACTGTAATTGTAACTTATAACTTATATAGGTCAACAAATCCCATAATATCAAGTTGGTAGCAGTTTAAATTGTCTATATAATCTGAACATTTATAACATATCATAGTCTCTACATAGTTAGGAAACTCACCAGTAATTAGTAGATGTGTCGCTGGTGAATGACAGTATCTATGAAATTTACAAATAATTAGGTTATATCTCTTATCTATTTCATCACTAATTCGTGATATTTTTTGTTCTAATCTTTTGATTTTCAACATTGTCTTATTTAATTTCATTCTATATACTATAGTAAAGATATTTTTTTAAGTACTTTTAATCTGCGTTCAAACACAGTCAAGAATTCAAATGATCCAAACATGAATCCTTTGAACTATATTATTTTTCAGCGTTTTTCTTGTGGATTTTTTTATTCAAATGACACCATTTACCTGCAAGAGTATAATTTATTCCATTTTTGCAAACGTCACAATACCATTCTTTATTCAGCATGTACTTTGTTTTACTTTTTTTTAAAGCCTCCTTTCTGTCTTCTTCAGTGAAATATATTTTTGGTCTACCTCGACCTCTCTTAACATTCTGATTTTCCATATATATTAATACTATATTATTATTTTAAATAAATATTTCAATCTCGTTTAAATCATTTTATATATCCTTCAAGTTCTTAAACGGTATCCAACTGTTGAATTCATCACTATACCCCTTCCACTTCACCAAAGCTTGTTTCTTCTTATAATCCCTCCGAATAACTTTATCAATTCTGAATACCTGTTGTTCAGCTTTCAGTAATTCAGGTTCATAGAAACTCCCTTTAATCTCTTCATCTCTCAGATCCTTTAGTTTGTATGTGATTGGATTCGTATGTTGTATTTTATCAATGGTAAATATTTCTTCACTAAAATTTTCTGTATAGCCTTTATCAAAGACTTTTCTCTTGTATTTGCTTATCCTTACTTTATCACCGACTTTGAACTTTGGTTTTTGTCTTGATGTTTCCATATCACCGTACAGATTAAAGTAAACAACTCCTTCATTTTTCTTTTTGCTTGCTTCTGTAGGTGTCATCTTTGTGCTTGAATGTCTGGTATTGTTATACTGTTTCACTAATTTGGGTAACATTTCAAGATACTGTGTATTACCTTGAACAGTAAACTGCTTCCACATCTTGGTTTTGATTGTACGGTTCCATCTTTCACAAACTGACGACTTTTCCTCATTCTCAGTTGAGTACAAGGTTATTTTATTCTTATCCAGTAGTTCCTTAACATGTTTATTATAATACTCTTTTCCTTTATCTGTCCAAAGATATTCCGGTTTTCTGCCTTCTTTTAAAATGGTTTTCAATGCTTCAGCAACGGTTTCACCTTTTTTATCCTTCAAAGGAATGATCCAACCGTATTTAGAGAATACATCTAAAACCATAAGAAGATATCTGTAGCCAGCGTTCCATCGACTGAATTTTTGCATCTCAACGATATCTGAACACCATGTCTCGTCAATATGGTTTACAATTACCCGCCGCCGGGTGAAGTTACGCTTTATCGGTTTATGAAGCTCATCAGCTAATTTTTCTTGCCAGTTTTCTTCACTCGACGGCCTTTCACGTTTTTTGTCTTCCTTTGTTTTACACCAAGACCTAGTTTTTGTTTTGTGTTGATTAGAAATCGTGCTGTTTGTCCCCATTTTGGCATCTGTCCATAAGGTATTTTATCCAATGACTTGACCATTACTTTGTCGCATTCACCTTTGTCCTTCCCCATGTCATAACAAATATCATGATGAGCTGATATTCTATCAACTTCATTGTAAGGTTGTACGTGCCACTTGGTGACCTCTCCAGTGTTTTTATCGTACTCTAACTGTTTATCGAGAGGGTTATATGCCCCCATGTATTTATACTTACCTGGAGTGAATCCAGCTTTTGGTCTTGGTAATTTACCAATCAGTTTATGTATATCAACACCAGCGCCATCAAGATCCTTTCTGTCGGTTTTATACTTTCTATTTGGTCTGATTTTAGTAGATAATTGATCAAGAGCTTGACTTCCGACATTTTGAATCATTGGATTCAACTTATCCAGAGCATAATCGATAGCCTTTTTCTGCAGTTTTGGGTTTCTCAAGGCTTCTGATCCATAATATCTCCCCATTTCAACAGCCTTTTTTCCCAGCCAAGGAATACCGTGGTGAATCAATAAATCAGTACCAGTCGATGCTACTGTATCTAGTAAGCCCGCCCCTTTCGACGGGCTGACCCGTTTCCCTGGTTTTGTTTCACAAATTTAGTTTTGGTGATTCCACATTGAGAGCATTTACATTTAAGCATAAGCCTCCCATTTTTAGCCTTTTCATATCGTTCACTCCCAGGTACACATTCTGTTACCTTTTTCTGTTTCACGCAATATGATCTCATATATAATATGATTAGATTAGATTAAGGTTCAATATATACGTTCTCATATTTACCAGTTTTTGGATTTTTCACCAAACGCATGACAGTACCCTTCTTTGGTTTTGTCCAGAATTTCTTGCTCGTTATACCTGTTTGTCCTGTGAAAGCACCTTTCAAAATATCACCAGACCAATATCGGTCAAATACATGGTTCGTTGATGGAATAACTTTGCGAGTTATTTGTTCGGCTATTTTGGCAGCCTCAAAAGCTTTACCTAATGGATTTTCACCTCCCTTTTGGCTTTTGACAAATTTCGTCTTAGTGATTCCACATTCAGAGCATTTACATTTGAACATAAGCTTCCCATTTTTAGCCTTTACATATTTTTCACTATTAGGTATACATTCTGTAACCTTTTTCTGTTTAACGCAATATGATCTCATATATATTAATTAGATATTTTTGAAATACTGTTCTATAAATTTCTCATTATTCGTCGTATCATATATGTCGAAAACTTTCAACAGATCAAAATATGATTTACCATTATTAATCTCATTTAAAAAGTATAAACAGAAGTAACCGCATGTTGTCGTTAGTAAATTTTGTATTTGATTGTTCTGATGAAGCAATGTTAAATTCTTTTTTCTCGCATGATTGACAATTTCTTGGAAGGGAGGCAAACCAAAGCTATCAAAGTAATTGATGACTTTATCCTTAACATAAGTAGCCACCCAATGACTCCCTGGCATATAACTCGGTTCAAGATTGTAAATGAATAGAGCCTGTCTATGATTGTGGGGCACTGATTCATCTCTAGAAAGAACATCTTTAATTGGGATATTCAGATATTTACACCATTTTATTAAATCGTAATTGCTTAATGGGACATTGTTATGGAATTTTGGTTTTACAACAAAATGTTTAGAAGAGGGACTTTTTTGAAGGGTGAGTTCTTTCCTAATAGCAGACCGTCGCCCTTTTTGTGAGCTTTTCTTTTTTTTTTAATTCCCATACCGATTGTATCGTTCGGCCAATTTCCATAAAAAGGTGGAGTTCTATACATCGGAACTAACAAACCACCATCTTGATTGTTAGCAGTACTTGGTATAGATCTGGGTGGTCTTTGTTTAGGCTGTCCCATCTGAGGGGCACCTTTACCAGTTATCTTCTTTATTGCCTCAATAGCTAAAGGGACTCCAATTGATGCTAGAAGAGTGCCTAAGAACCCACCTGTTTGTACTTTTGTTGGTTTTATATGAACACCAGAACCAGTTTGAAGAGCATTTAATATATCCTTCTTTTGTTGGGTTGTCAAAAGATACTTATATGTTATCAACTTATCGATTTTATTTTGTGGTATTAGGAACCCACCGGTTTGTAAACCTTTTCCAGATATCTTCTTAACAATCTGAGATGCTCCTTCAGATGCTAAACCTGCCAAAGCTGACAATCCAATAGTCTTGGCAATCGTTGGAGCGAAAGTTCTTCCAAGCGACAGAACTGTAGAGAGGAGTGATCCACCAACTTGCTTTCGAATGTTTGTTTTTGCTAGTTTGATGTCCATTCCCTTTTTCAATTTTCTATTTTTATCCAATCGCTTAACTATATTCTGAGGTACGTATAGAGTGTCATTCCCAGATAATGAATCCTTTGTCAGTCTCAAAATGATAGTTTCTCTTTTATGATACGCGTTACTAAGATTCTTTTTCTGGTTTGGTGATAAACTAACTTCAATTTCGTATAGTTGTGTCATATATTATATGTTAGATAAATTCTATTTTAAAAAACATATTCATTTAAATTTTCATCGATGTAAAACTTATTTATTTAAACTATCATCAATTCGTTTCCAACTGTCTTAACAACAACCTCACTCTCGTAAAATACGATGCTATGAGCTCGGACGTTTGCTGCTGGGGCTACATTGAGACGATAATGGAGAATCAACTGTTTAGGATCTCTCGTCACTACCTCTTTCTGATATGACAAATCGAAATACAATAATCCATACAAACTAGTGAAATTGGATACATTAAGCTGTGTTCCTGAATTGTAATCGTTCTTACGAAATGCATATGACATGAGATCATTAAATATCCGTATTTTAGAGTCACTATCATATTCCAGCTCTGGGTAAAAAACATTATTCCCGTATTCAAGCCTGCAGTTTGATAGAGAGCTATTAGCATCAGCTGCATTCAACTTGAAAGTGTCAAATAAATACGGACTCCTCTCTGCTTCATCATTATTTGGTGCGTCTGTCCTCTGGAGATATATAAAAACATGTTTAACGTCATCGATAGCTGGACTGATTTGAAACATATTCTGAATAGCTCTGGTATTTGCTGACTGATTGTAGAGATCTCGCATATATGTCCAGGTTGTTGGCTTGAGAAACTCTGAAACGAAATTACTATACATGCTGTCTTTTGGGATTAATCTTGGGAGCCAAAGATACAATCTCTTTACTACAACACGACCAGGGTCTGTGCCATTTGCCATGTGAATCAGTTCACTGTCTTCGTTAAATGTAAGTTCAATTGTGAGCTGCATCGGAGGCAACATTTTTCTTTCTAGCTCTTGAAAAAAGCTGTATCTGTTTAAGGGAATCATTTCGTTAATACTCTTAGCTCCTCCACCGCCGTTATTCTGATGAGCCTGGGTTAAAATGCGACGGCCTTCGAAACCTGTATTAGTAGCTGCTGATGTTCCATCAGTATCAATATACCAGAATGAATTCTTTCCAACGGATCTACTATAATCATCACTGTATTCAAGGAGATTTTTGACATTCGTTATTCGATGCAAATTATCACTCTCATACACGATTTTACCAGACGATTTAATAACCATATGTCTGATTAGACTGTGAGATCCGTTTATCATAGTGATGCGATCCGCTTGAGCATATCCAACACCATCTGCCCTTTTTTGAAGCTCTTTAGTTACTTCGAAATACCCATTAAAAAAATCGAACATAGTCGACCTATCGTTGATTGTGAATCTGTAACCCGTCTTTTTCTGTGATTGATTGTTAGCAGGTTGCTCAATGACATTGTCCAAATGGAAATGAACGTATTCATATCTTTGTAAATTATCACTTGTTCTGAAACTCATTATATATTGATAGTTTAGATAAAATTCACTTTTTATATAAACCATTTCCCACTTGCTAGTCTATTTATAATTGGATAAAATTCACTTTTTAATAACATTTTATCGTCTTAATCCAGTACCAGATATAAGTCTATTCAGAATTGTGTTGTAATCTTCTTCTTGTTTTGGTTTAGTAGGTTTGGTTGGTTTCATGGTTTTATTCATTGATTGTTTAGTTGAACCGTGTAATTTTCTCATAATAAGCTCTCCGCTTTTTTCAGCTGCTTTTTTTCCCAGTTTGTCTCCAGCATGTGAAATACCAGATTCAAGCGCTTTTTTGGCAAAAGGTTTTAAAACCATTTCTGGAACTTTACTTAACACCCTTCCAACAGGTTTGAAAATGTTGTCAACAATGATCCCAGATCCTTTATGTTCATAAACAAATCGTCCAAGTTTTGGATGATAAATACGCTTGTATTCATACAACAACATATATAACTATTAGTTAGATTAATCTCTCTTCTCTCTTAAAATCAAACTGAATGAAGTGTCACTATGATTAAGATCTATAATTCTTCGTTTACCGTCGGTGATATAAATCCGAATTTTATTAATCGTATTTTTATTGACAGGATTGAACTGTACTCGTCTTGGCTCTTGTGTGAAACTATAACTCGGGGTGAGAGTTGAGGTACTGAAACTATATATAATATCCGTTTCATCACCATCAACTAGACTTTCGGATATGAGGTCACAATGAACGTTCAAGATTTCCCTGTCTTGAGAGAGATTAGGAATGTAATCACCAACATTTTCAGAAGAAGTTAGAATCTTTTTATTGAAACCGATGAGATTATTGAAATCTGACTGAGTCAGATCTAATCTATAATTTGTGGCTAATGTGATTATTGTGCGAAATATTGTATCGTCGAATTCGAGACTGATCGGATATGACGGATTGTTAGCTGTTCCTGTTTTAGTTTCATCCTTTAAAAAATTATTGAAATCGACATAGTTCCATACACCAGGACTTAATATCAACTCTGTCCAATTAGTACCACTATCAGATGAATATCTGATTTTCTGATTATTGAGTTCTTTTGTCACATTAAACCAAGTAAATGACATTGAAATGATTCGGTCTAGTCCGATTTCATATTGTCGATTTGGATTGAGAATTATCGGATTGATGTATTTGATTATGAAATCACTCGGTTTATTACCATTCTTGTCTCTGACTGTATGGGATGATAAGATAAGTTGTCTATCCATTATATGATTAGTTTATATAAAATAGTTTTTGTATATTTTGTTATATTGCGGCCTATTGAGTATTGAATTTCTCAACAAGATGTCGAGAAGAGCGACGCCTGTATTCCGTAGTTCGATGCTATTATTTCCGGCAATCATCGATCCGATAATCAGTTCAAGTTTTTTAATCATTTCTGTCGGATTGTTGAAAAACATTACCTGTCCACCTCTTTTTGTTTTTTTCTTCAAACCAGATCCTTTAATAGATTTGAGTTTTTGGAGTTTTTGTTGATGGTAATTCATATAATCAGTCAGAACCTTTCTTGTATCTTGAATAATTTTTCTTTGATATTGAGCCTCAGCTTCAGTGATTGAGCCACTATTTAATTTTTTAGTAATTTTCATCGAATATCCAGAAAGTTGTTGCCGTTTCTCTTTAGCCTTTTTAAGGGTTTTGGTAAGATAAGATTTCCTCTTTTTGTCATTCATATCTTCTTGCTGAAGTTGTAATTCAATATCATCATAGTTAGGAATTTGAAGTTCATCTAAAGCTTGGTTAATTCTATCCTCTTCAAGAATTTCATAATCTGGTACTTCTTCTTCGTACTCAGGTGGAAGATCTTCAGGTTCATACATGTATTCTGGATCTATATACATTTGTTTTTTACCTGATGCTAAATCCTCAAGGACATCTTCATAAGATGGAGGTTTTGGAACCAATTGTTTCTCGTTTTCAGGTAAAACAGGTTGATCAAACAAATCGTCCAATCCATAATCAGGCACTTCATCATCAATAGCTATTCCATAATCTGGAACAGGTCGCTTTTTCTTTACCAATCTTCTCAACGGTGCTTTTGGGGCTGTAAGTTCCTTTAACTCAGATGTTATAGGTTTGAAAAGTTTCTCTGCCTCGACTTCACCCATTTGATCAGATATCTTTTTTTGTTTTATTGTATCTCTTACTGTGTTAATCTTTTTACCAAGCTCGGATCGTTTCTCAGCCATTTCTTTCCATTTGAGTAAACTCATTATATCATTTGTTTACATAAAATTTCGTATTTTGTTCGGAAAAATTAGGGTTATCATATATAAAAACGCTCGCATAGCGTGTCGCATAGCGTGTCGCAATACGATAAAATTGTATAACATAATATCATATGAAGATACAAAATTACGACATTCAAGATGATGAAAACAACGATTTTGTTCAATTAAAGAGTTTCATGCCAAACCGATGTTTCAGGATGCTTATTTGTGCTCCCTCTGGTGGTGGCAAGACTAACCTTTTGCTTGATATGATATATAGGCTTCTCTATTTTGATAAAATATATCTTTACGCTCGCAATCTCCAACAAAGCAAATATAAGCATCTGTTAAAATCTCTTGAACCAATATCAAAAGAGGTCGGTTATGACGTGATAGAAGCAAGTAATGATGACATCATCCCTCTCACAGATTTGTCTGATGAAAACCAAAAATTAATCATATTTGATGACTATTTGAATACAGGTAAGAAAAATGACGAACGGATACGAGACTACTTCACCAATTCTAGAAATAAAAATTGTTGTTGTATATATTTGAGTCAAAGCTATTACGGAACCGATAAAACAATAAGACTGAATAGTACACATTTTGGTGTTTTTGATTTTCCTTCTATAAACGAGCAATCGATGATTTGCCGAGAACTGAACATAAATAAATCATATTATCAGAAAGCTACTAAGGATCCATATAGTTTTTTGTATGTTGATAAGGTCAAAAAAAAGGTAGCCCGAAATTTCGATGAAAAAATCTAAACTAATATTATATGAGTTATACTAACGGTATCCTTAATCATGATGATTCTCAAGGACTAGGTAAGATAGGTTCAAGAGGTTTACCTGGTATTGGATTTAAATTAGATGCTAATAATGATTATGATATGCAGAATAAAAAATTAGTGAATGTAAAACAAGGAACCAATAATAATGATGTGGTTACAAAAAGTCAGTTAGATAGTGAAATAGCTAAGATTCCAAGTGTGGATACATCTAAATTCATGCTAAAAACAGGTGATACGATGACAGGGTCGCTTGTTGTCCCAAAAGACAATTACCCAGTTCAAGGTAATCTCAACAAGGTTATCAGTTATGAATCGCAAAGAGAGATATTCTTGTCAAAGAAGGAAGGAGGTCGAATGGAGCAACATATTGACATGAACAATAATTTCATCACAAATGTGAAAGATCCAGTTAATTCAGACCATTGTGTTAATAAAAAGTATGTCGAAAATCAGCTTGAAAAAAAACTGGATAAAGGATCTGATATTGATATGAAAAATAATTCAATTATCAATCTTGATCTTCCATCAAACCAAAGAGACGCCGCATGTGTCGAGTTTGTTAACAACAGAATTGATGACATGACACAAAAAAAGTTTCTCAAAGTTGATGGCACCAACAATATGACTGGAAACTTGAATTTAAATGAAAAAACAATAATCAACTTGAACACCGATGACAAAGACATAAAATCAGCAGCTAATGTCGGCTATGTCAGCAGTAAGGTACACGCCGCCAAAGGTGATGTGACTGTAGGGTTGAAAACTTACTTTGACACAAAAATCAAGGAGTCTCACATCACCAGCTCAACTAACAAGAAAGACGTTTTCAGGTATCTCATGGAAAATGCCGATGAATCTTCAAGTGAAAACAACATAATAGTTGATGGCATTGTTGACTTTTCTGGTTCCCTCCACAATGTCAACAAAAAAGCTTATAAATTTAAAATGGGGAAAGACGCTCAAAATGAGTATTCTTCTCGCATTGGCTTTAACATGTTCAAACTTCCAGAAGGCGAGTACACTTTGGCTATTGAATTTTTCCCTCCAAGCACAACAAATTTGTCAGTGAGTGTCGTTTCCACTTCACTAAATATTGGTCAACAATCAACTAAGCTGTTTGTTAATTACAGTAGATCGATTGTTCACTTACATAAGTGGAGCATAACTCCTCCCGAATACATTTACATTGACATGCATTGTCAGGGCACTGCAAGTAGCTCCACTCAAGGAGTTGGTTATTTGATTGTATATGGAGTCAAAGGATCACAGAGTAATGTAGACTCGGATGTGTATGATACGGCGTACGTTGTAGAAAATGGTAAAATGGTAATGCAAACAGATTTGTCTTTAAACGGACACCAACTACGCTCTTCCATTCACCACATAAACGGTTTTTTAAATTCAACAAAAGGGGACAAAAATTTTGTTTTAAATGGTGCCGAAATAATGTCATTGCCGGGTGAAGCGATTTTGAAAAATATGGATATATATTGTACGCGTCCAATCACTTCTTCTTCTTCTCATGTCACTGTACATAGACACAAAAAAATATCTTTGAAACTCAAAACATCTTTACGGAATTTTTTTACTGGAACTCTAAGCTCTTCAAGAAATTTTACCTCAAAAAAAAGTGGGTGGTATCAGACAATAAACCTAAATTCTTTCCAAATGTCTTCGTCCGGGATTTTGGCTTTTGAACTAAATATGAATGATGATATTTGGAAAAGTTACAACTCAATTATACTTCGTATCGAGTATCAAACAAGTGCGTGATAACTTTCCACAAAAATTTTCATTTATAATATAGCACAATGCGGAACATTTTCGAATTCAACCAATCTCAGTTGATAGTGAAATTCCCTCAAAGCCTGAGAGTAATGAATAATCTAAACAATATAATATGAAAACATCAACTTTAATCAACGAAATTATTGAGAATATAGAAAAAATAGTTCGAAACATTAGAAAATTATACATCAGTATTAAGAAATCGTTCAAAAAAGAAAAAATGTAACCATATAATATATATGGTTAGACGTGAAAGAATATTCAATTGGAACCATGTTTCAGAAAATTTAACAGAAGATCAAATATCTGAGTTGAAAGCATTGTACAAATTCTACCATAAGCAATACTGGCTCCACAAAGAGTCATTTAAAAGCTTCAAGAAAAAGAATATAGCATGTAACATTGGATCTGTTGTATTGATAGTAACTGGGACTGTGGCTGGTGGTGTGACGTTAAACCCCGCTGTACTTGGATCAATATCAGGCGCAGGGCTTATACTAAAAACATATTCAGAGGTCAAAAATTACAAAAGAAAGATCGAGATGTGTAAATTCGCGTACACTACGTATGAAAAGGTTTTAACTCATTTACGATCCTTTATGAGAGGACTGGAGTATAATGAAAAAGAATTTCTTGATCATGTCAAAGTTCTTGATGAAATAATCATTGAAATGTGTCCTTTAACTGACAAATTTGAAAAGAAATATAATAAGGTATTCATCTAATAATAGATTTTATTTTACAACCAATAAGAGACATAATACTTACCCAATACCGATCGTAAAAGGCCAATGTTTTTTTAGATTTGCTAATTGGAATATTTTTGTAAGGTATTCCCATCATCTTGAATATCTTTCTCATAATAAAATTAACGCTAATCATTCTTTTCCTAGTTCCATTAACTTCATTAAGAACCTTACCGATCTCTGTAAACACTCTATCGATCTTATATTTCTGACAGTTTGATATTTTAATGTTATATTTTTCTTCAATATCGAGTAATATGTTGCTGATGTGGTACTCTCGATGGTAAACAGATTTTCTAATAAATTTATGTCTATTTTCATAAAAATTAACATATTCTTTCACATAATTATATCCTTGAACAATACCACAACTTAGACATGCTAACATCCCATCGTCGTTAATAATATACTGATTATCACAGCATGAATAATATTTCACTAAACGATCTTGTGGTTTTTCATTAGAATCTTCCAATTTTTGGTCACAAAAAG
Source organism: Siderastrea siderea (assembly GCA_964030785.1). Classification (NCBI taxonomy): domain Eukaryota; kingdom Metazoa; phylum Cnidaria; class Anthozoa; order Scleractinia; family Rhizangiidae; genus Siderastrea; species Siderastrea siderea. The sequence continues at coordinate 41,848,207 of OZ034974.1, forward strand.
GACAAACAATATCTCCTGATTCTTTCAGTTCATCATGTAATTCCTTGTTACAATTCATTCTATACTATTATATGAGATATTTTTTTATGTAAATACAAGTTCCGCAAACACAGTCTGCTTTTCTGTTCACTACAAACTTTACTGACAAACTTTACTGACAAACTTTACTGACAAACTTTACTGACAAACTTTACTTCAAATACAAGTTCATCTGATATTACATGACAATCTGATGACTCATCGGGAAAGCCCCATTTCATCATAAACTTCCTGTTTTCACCAGACATGTCCAGACTTGTTTCTGAGAAAAACTTCCTGCTTTTCCGAGAAAGACTTCCTGTGGTGTGGAATCACGTGATTGAATAATGCGTTGTATACATAAAATGGAACCAGCATCGCAAAAAGAAACTTCCCCTCTTGATCGCTAAAGCGATCAATTCACTGCCTCACAAAAGCTCCGCTTTTGTTCCCCAATGCATAAAAAATGGCGCCATTAAAAAAAACATATAGTTTTCCATAAAATAATACCATCACATAATACCATCACATAATGCCATCACATAATGTCATCACATAATGTCATCACATAATAAGGCGCCCATCGCTCTTCATAGCTCTTCGAGCTATTCGAGCTCTTCCCACCTAAGGCGCCTTTTGCAATTACGACCCCCCCATCCCCGTGCGTCGTCTTTGAATGTCTTGCTTCGCAAGCCATCCAAATACTTAGCATGCCGGGGGGTCTATTGCCGTGATGTAGCCATGTGATGTAGCCATGTGATGTAGCCATGTGTTCGATACCAAAAAATAAAAAACATATAGTTATCCATAAAATGATACCAGCATCGCAAAAAGAAACTTCCCCTCTTGATCGCTAAAGCGATCAATTCACTGCCTCACAAAAGCTCCGCTTTTGTTCCCCAATGCATAAAAAATGGCGCCATTAAAAAAAACATATAGTTTTCCATAAAATAATACCATCACATAATACCATCACATAATGCCATCACATAATGTCATCACATAATGTCATCACATAATAAGGCGCCCATCGCTCTTCATAGCTCTTCGAGCTATTCGAGCTCTTCCCACCTAAGGCGCCTTTTGCAATTACGACCCCCCCATCCCCGTGCGTCGTCTTTGAATGTCTTGCTTCGCAAGCCATCCAAATACTTAGCATGCCGGGGGGTCTATTGCCGTGATGTAGCCATGTGATGTAGCCATGTGATGTAGCCATGTGTTCGATACCAAAAAATAAAAAACATATAGTTATCCATAAAATGATACCAGCATCGCAAAAAGAAACTTCCCCTCTTGATCGCTAAAGCGATCAATTCACTGCCTCACAAAAGCTCCGCTTTTGTTCCCCAATGCTTAAAAAATGGATCTTGTATATAGTTATCCATCACATGACTCCATCACATAATGTCATCACATAATAAAGCGCCCATCGCTCTTAGCTCTCTTCGAGAGCTAAGAGCTCTTCCCACCAAGGCGCTTTTTGCATAACGACCCCCCCATCCCCGTGCTAAGTATTTGAATGTATTGCTACGCAATCATTCAAATACTTAGCATGCCGGGGGGTCTATTGCCGTGATTGAGCCATGTGATGGAATCATGTGATAAAAAAAAACATATAGATTTCATCTAATGGAAATAGTAGTTACAGAGTTGGCTTGGTTTTAGAACACTTTCAAAGAAAGTGGTCTAGAACCGCCAACTCTATAACTACTACAGCTATACATGGTATAGACAGATATACATAGCCATACATAGCTATACACAGCTATACAACGCTATACATCGCTATACACAGCTATACGTGGCTATACATGGCTATACATGGCTATACATGGCTATACACAGATATACACAGCTATACATAGCTATACACAGATAAACTTAGCCATACATAGCTATAAATGGCTATACACAGATATACATAGACATACATAGCTATGCACAGCTATACATAGCTATACATGGCTATACACAGCTATGCATGGATATACATGGCTATACACAGCTATACACAGCTATACACAGCTATACATGACTATACACAGCTATGCATGGCTATACATGGGTATAGAGAGTATACACAGCTATACATGGCTATACACAGCTATACATTGCCATACATAGTTATACACAGCCAAACATGGCTATACATGAATATACACAGCTATACATACATACACAGCTATACATAGCTATACACAGCTTTTCATGGCTATACATGGCTATAAACAGCTATACATGACTATGCATGGCTCTACACAGCTATACATAGCCATACATAGCTATACACAGCTATACATGGCTATACACAGATATACATGACTATACATGGCGATACACAGCTATATATAGCCATACATAGCTATACACAGCTATACATGGCTATACATGGCTATACATAGCTATACATGGCTATACACAGCTCTACATGGCTATACACAGCTATACATGGCTATACACTGCGCCACATGGATATACATGACTATACATGACTATACATGGCTATACATAGCCATACATAGCTATATGCAGCTAGCTATACATGGCTATACATGGCTATACATAGCCATACATGGCTATACATGGCTATACATGGCTATACACAGCTATACATAGCTGTACATGGATATACACAGCTATACATACTATGCACAGCTATACATTGCCATACATAGCTATACACAGCTATACATGGCTTTACGTTGATATACACAGTTATACATGGCTATACACAGCTATACATGGCTATACACAGCTGTACATTGCCATACATAGCTATGAGCTATACATTGCCATACATAGCTATAGACAGCTATACATGGTTGTACGTGGGTATACACAGCTTTACATATCCATACACAGCTATACAAAGCTATACACTGCTATACATCGCTATACATGGCTGTAAACAGCTATACATGACTATAAATGGCTATACACAGCTATACATAGCCATACATAGCTATACACAGCTATACATGGCTATACACAGCTATACACGACTATACACAGCCATACACAGGCATACATAGCTATAAACAGCAGCACATGGCAATACACAGATATACATAGCTATACACAGCTATACATGGCTATACATGGCTATATACAGCTATACATGGTTCTACACAGCTATACAAAGCCATACATAGCTATACACAGCTATACATTGCTATACGCGACTACACATAGCCATAAATGGCTATACACAGCTATAAATGAATATACACAGCTATACAGAGCTATACATGACTATACATGGCTATACACAGCTATACATGACTATACACACCTATACACCTGGCTATACACAGCCATACATAGCTATACACAGATATACATGGCTATACACAGACATACATAGCTATAAACAGCTATAGATGGCTATACACAGACATACGTGGCTATACACAGGCATACTTGGCTGTACACGGCTTTACATAACAATACACAGCTATACACAGCCATACATGGCTATACACAGCTATTAACAGCTATACATGTATATACACAGCCATACGTGGCTATACCCAGCTATATATGGCTATACACAGCTATACACTGCGTTTGTTTTCCCTATCCCTTCTCTTGAAATATGCTGTTCTTTGTAATAATTTATTTATTGTTTGCGGTCTTTCTATCAGGGACCGCGGGAGGGGTGGGCTGATACCCCCGTTCCCTTTTTTGGTGCCATTAAAAAACAAATGAAAAAGTTGGACAATTTTTTTGTTTCAGGGTTAGTCAGTTTTCAGTTTACCAGTTAAATATAATACCAAACAGGAACTGAATACTCTAACTCCGTGTTGAAATCGCCTTTCCTTCATTTGGCTTGATGAGTTGAAATTCTCACGCGCTCTTGGGGAATCTCGAAGAGTCTGGACCTGTTCAGACTTTTTCAAGTCACTTGAATAGATGGAAGTTGAAACTGTCGCTCTCGCTCTTGTCGGGCCATTAACTCTGCGCGTACTGTCATTGACTCTTTCCTGTTGTTGAAGAGTTTGGACTTTAGTTGACTTTTGTTCTTGTGTTGTCCGGGCATTACACATTACGACCGTTACTTTTTCAAGCTACTCTACAAATGTAAACGTTTCGTCTAGGATATATAGTTGCCAAAAGATGTCATTTCCTCAGTTCTATCGATAACAAATAAGGCGTTCAGTCCTTCATTAGGCCGCTACGGACCTACTTTGGTAGAAATGTACGTTTCATGATACTAAACTCAGAAGTGATTTAATATTCTACAGGTCTGCTGGTACAAGTTTTTTTAAAGGAAAATGTTTTCATGTTTGAGATCTTTAAAAATGCGAATACGATAAGGTTCATAGCTTGCCGGTTTCATCTTTCGAGTAGAGCCGACCAAAGAACCTGTCAAGGAGCATTATTTTGGGACTGTTTTAACTGACAACTTTTATCACAATTGGCTGCTCTAGACGCATTGCTAATTACTTGAAAAGAGAAAGTTTTTTCGTGAGGTTTCCCCCCACCTGCTTTACACGAGCGATACCAATTAGTCCCCCATTCTAAAATAGGCGCACGGTCCCTGTCTATTTAACTGCCCCAGTTAACCGGTTTGAAACAACTTTTTTGGTCAGTGCTCGCTCAGAAAATTAATCTAGAATCATGTAGCGACGACGGGTCACCGCTTGTTATTTTGTGTTAGCTCAGTCAGCTTTTAAGCAATTATTGGTCAGGATATCCAGAATAATGAAGGCTTTAAAATTCTAAGTAAAACATCCGTAAGTTTCTCTGATCCCTAGCACAAACTAAAATTTCAGCACATTCTTCACAGACAGTGCATGTACCACCCTCATTTCGTTCGCATCCACACTCACAGCTATACATAGCTATACAGGGGTACAAAGGTACAACGCAGGGTAGTATTGGTGGCCCATACCTTTTCAACTTATTCCTGAATGACTTGGAAATAGTTGGACACGAAGAGATATCTTTATTTAAATATGCAGATGATTCTACAATCTTAGTTATGATCTCTAGAGATTTACCTGATGTATCGGGCATTGCATTGTCCAAATTTATGGATTGGACTCACGCAAATAGTGTGCACTGTAACACTAGTAAATGCAACTACTCTTGCATAAGAAAGGCAACCCTACAGCCTATCCAATGTTATACAGTATAACCAGGAGCCCATTATGATCTCATGCAGTATAGTTGTATCTCTATACTGGGAGTCACAATACAAAGTAATTGTTAGTTTAGCTTGCATGTTAAGGCAAAGCTTCATGAAGCCAACAAATGTTTCTTTATAATTACTGGCCTGAGTAAGGAGGGATACACACAGGGCGAATTAGATCAGCGTTTTTAATGCGATTGTGCTCCCTAAAATACTGTATGGCCATTCAGTTTTTGCATCTAGTGCTTCTGACCTCACCGCTGTGCAAAGCTTTTTAAAAAGATGCCACAAGCATCTTTGAGCTCTTGGAAAATAGTGACCGCCGCCTTTTTGACAAACTTTAACGTAGTGACCATCCGTCACATAGTCTGCTTTCTAGGTATAAAGAATCATTGGAGCGCCGTAGAAATAGATCCAGTATAAGACCTTCTATAAGTACAGAACGTTTTACAATGTAAAGATAGCTTTTTTAATAGATTGCTTTTTAAGTATAACCTAGTTAGTTCCTAATTTAGTTCAATTATATATTGTACTTTTGCGCATATAAATAATTTTTTAAATAATTTCTATTGTAACATCTGATACCTATTTTCATCCGATGAATAAATACATTGTTATTATTATTATTATTATTATTATTATTATTATTAATATTATACACAGCCATATATGGCCATACACAGCTATACATAGCTATACACAGCTTTACCAGGAGCCCACAACCCTTATGGACTCCTGGCTATACATAGCTGCAGCCTTCCGCAAACTCCTTAGCGGGCCACATATCAAACGTGTCGCCCTCTTTTGATCAGACTTCCACATAGGGCAGGCATGCACAGGTGCCTTGAAGGCTATTGCCAACCAGGAGCACCTGTCGGTTGAAAGTAGAGTCCCGGTGGCTTTTTCCTTGCCTAATTCCTGTGTGGCTTTTTCCCAGGCCTTCACGGTCAATCCATTTAAGTGACGTATCCGAGATTGGACCACGTGACGCGAAACGGTTTTCCGCGACGAGATATAGAGGCCTAGGAACTGGGCAAGCTTTTTCCCACGTCTTCATGCATCTTTCTGACACTCATGGTCGTCGCAGACACAGACCCCTTTCGAAAACGAAGACCCATTACGAAAACGAAAACCCCTCTTTTTTAACCAGAGGGAAACGAAAAACAGACAGAGTAATATAATGGCAAGAAGATATCTAAACGGGCATTTGAAAGTAACACAAAACTGTGTTGTTAAGCTTCCGTTTACCGCTATAATTCGCACAGGAAGTAAAGTGTTGTGGATTCACTCGCCTTCAATTTGTTTTTTTATATGACTGATTTTCAAATGAAGAAAACAAAAACAAGAACCCCATGATTACAAGATGTAGACTTTTTAAAAGTCCGGACAATGAAAAATTCGAATTGCTAGGAGCCGTGTGTAATATTTGTAAAAACAAACTCCTCTAGTTAAAAAAGAGTGGGTCTTCGTTTTCGTAATTACGAAAACGAAGACCCTCTATAAAAACAAAGACCCATTATGAAAACCCCTCTCTTTTAACTAGAAGAGTTTGTTATTACAGTATACATGGCTCCTAGCGTACTTCTGTGTTTTTACCACATTTTGAAGTCATCTGTGTGTTCATTATCAGAGTACACACGCACTTCCAAATGGAATTCATTCGTTCAATAATAGTCCGATCGAGTCCGAGTCACTTTGGTACACTGTCAAGAAGTTACAACATTTTGAACCAATTATGTGACTAATAATGGTTTTCTGCAATTTGTGCACGTCACTGACTTCACCTGTCTTCGTTAAAATTAGTGGTACGAACTCAATGTAACAAATGTATGGTAATGGTATGTACATACGTCAGTCAAACTTTTATTAACCGGATGCGGACACCTAAAAATTTCAAAACGCGGACCCATGAAATTACTTTTTTTTAATGATTGATATGGTTACACGACACAAAGAAGCAGCAAAATACAACTTTATTAACCAATAACAATAACAAAAACAACTGAAGTCTAACGTAGAAGAAACGTACGGTGGATTTGCTTATCGTTTTTGCCTGTGATTTGTTGATCTCAATAGCGCCCACCATGTATAGCCATGTATAGCCGTGTATAGCCATATATGACTTTGTATAGCCATATATACCTGTGTGTAGCCATATATAGCTGTATACAGACAGATATGTATAGCTGTGTCAGTGTAGCCGTGTATACCTGTGTATAGCTATGTATAGCTGTGTATAGCCATGTAAAGCTGTGTATAGCCATGTATGGCGGTGTATAGCTGTGTATAGCTACGTATAGCTGTGTATAGCCAGGTATGGCGGTGTATAGCTGTGTATAGCCATATATAGCTGTGTATGGCTAAGTATGGCAGTGTATAGCTGTTTATAGCCATGTATAGCTGTTTATAGCCATGTATAGCTGTGAATAGCCATGTATGGCGGTGTATAGCTGTGTACAGCCATGTATAGCTGTGTATGACTAAGTATGGCAGTGTATAGCTGTTTATAGCCATGTATAGCTGTGTATAGCTGTATATAGCTGTGTATACCTGTGTACAGCTGTGTATAGCTATGTATATCTGTGTATAGCCATGTATAGCTGTATATAGCTGTGTATAGCTGTGTACAGCCATGTGGGGCTGTGTATAGCCATGTATAGCTGTGTATAGGCATGTGTAGCTGTGTATAGCTATGTAGGACTGTGTATAGCTATGTATAGCTGTGTATCGCCATGTATGACTGTGTATAGCCTTGTATGGCGGTGTATAGTTATGTATAGCTGTGTATAGCTGTGTATAGTCGTGTATGGCTGTGTATTGCTATGTATAGCTGTGTATAGCTGTGTATAGTTATGTGTAGCTGTCTATAGCTATGTAGAGCTATGTGTAGCTGTGTATAGCCATGTATGTCTGTGTATAGTCATGTATGGCTGTATTGCTATGTATAGCTGTGTATAGCTATGTATAGCTGTTTATACCTATGTAGAGCTATGTATAGCTGTGTATAGCCATTTATAATAAAGTTTCGATATAACGCGCGCTCTGATTGGTTGAAACAGCGTGCCTTATCAGAGTACAGATGCACGGAGTAGCCCGTGACGCCATTCTGCGCGCGCTGGCAAGCTGAAATCCTTTCTTGCGCGCGCTTGCAAGCTGTGAAAAAAACTTGATTTCTTGCAATTAAAAGCCAGTTTCTTTACAAATGTGAGCAAGGCTTTATTATAAAACAAATAAAAAAGCCAAAACCGTGCTTTGTTCTGTGATAAAGCACTCAAGGAAGTGACGAGAGCACTCAAGAAGTAGGGAGAAGCACTCGCCTGCGGCTCGTGTTCACCCTACACTTCTTTCGTGCTCTCGTCACTTCCTTGCGTGCTTTATCACAGAACAAAGCACGGTTTTGGCTTTTTTATTTGTTAAGTATAGCTGTGTATAGCCATGTAGGGCTGTGTATAGTCATGTAGGGCTGTGTATAGCCATGTATAGTTGTGTATAGTTATGTATAGCTGTGTATAGCTATGTATAGCTGTGTATAGCTATGTATAGCCATGCATAGCTGTGTATAGCCATGTATAGCTGTGTATAGTCATGTATGGCTGTGTATAGCCATGTATGGCTGTGTATAGCCATGTATAGCTATATATAGCTGTGTATAGCCATGTAGGACTGTGTGTAGTCATGTAGGGCTGTGTATAGCTGTGTATAGCTATGTATAGCTATGTATAGCCATGTATAGCTGTGTATAGCCATGTATGGCTGTGTATAGTCACGTGTGGCTGTGTATAGCCATGTATAGCTGTGTATAGCCATGAAGGGCTGTGTATAGTCATGTAGGGCTGTGTATAGCCATGTATAGCTGTGTATAGGCCATGTATAGCTGTGTATAGCCATGTATAGTTGTGTATAGCCATGTAGGGCTATGTGTAGCCATGTAGGGCTGTGTATTGCTATGTAGGGCTGTGTATTGCTATGTAGGCCTGTATATAGCTATGTATAGCTGTGTATAGCTATGTATGGCTGTGTATAGTAATATATGGCTGTATATAGCCATGTATAGCTATGTATAGCTGCGCATAGACATGTAGGACTGTGTATAGCTGTGTATAGCTACGTATAGCCATGTATATAGCCATGTATAGCTATGTATAGCTGTGTATAGCCATGTTGGACTGTGTATAGTCATGCAGGGCTGTGTATAGCTGTGTATAGCTATGTTTAGCTGTGTATAGATATGTATAGGCATGTATAGCTGTGTATAGCCATGTAAGCCTGTGTATAGTCATGTATGGCTGTGTATAGCCATGTATAGCTGTGTATAGCCATGTAAGCTGTGTATAGTCATGTAGGGCAGTGTATAGCCATGTATAGCTGTGTATAGCTATCTATGGATGTGTATAGCCATGTATAGCTGTGTATAGCCATGTAGGACTGTGTATAGCCATGTAGGGCTGTGTATTGCTATGCAGGACTGTGTATAGCGATGTATAGTTGTGTATAGCTGTGTATAGCTATGTATAGCCATGTATGGCTGTGTATAGTCATGTATGGCTGTGCATAGTAATGTATGGCTGTGTATAGGCATGGAGGCTGTGTATAGTCATGTAGGGCTGTGTATAGGTGTGTATAGCTATGTATAGCTGTGTATATTCATGTATAGACATGTATGGCTGTGTATAGCCATGTATAGCTCTGTATAGCCATGTAGGACTGTGTATAGCCATGTAGGGCTGTGTATAGCTTTGAATAGCTGTGTGTAGTTGTTTATAGCTATGTATAGCCGTGTATGGCTGTGTATAGCATGTATGGCTATGTATAGCCATGTAGGCTATGTATAGTCATGTAGGACTGTGTATATAGTCATGTACGGCTGTGTATACCCCTGTATGACTGTGTATAGCGATGTATGGCTGCGTAGGGCCATGTATGGATCTGGATAGCTATGTATAGCTGTGTATATCCTGTATAGCTGTGTATAAGCATCTAGGGCTGTGTATAGCCATGTAGGACTGTGTATAGCCATGTAGGGCTGTGTATAGCTATGTAGGGCTGTGTATCGCCATGTGAAGATATTTATATCTGTGTATAGCCATGTAGGATGTGGATAGTCATGTAGGGCTGTGTATATCTATGTATAACTGTGTATAGCTATGTATATCGCTTCCTATGTTTATGCCTATATTAGATTAAGTCAAACCACAATATGACAGTTACACCACGTACCTACCGAGACCTCTGGCAGGGACCGAAGCAGGAAGTCCGCGAATCACGGACTTCCGGCTTTTATGCGCAGCCTCAGAAATTTGAAACAATAACGGTTACTATCGGTTACAAAAATGGGCAGCTATTGCGCTTGCGCGTTACCTGGCCCCTGCCAGAGGTCTCGATCCCTGGCGCAGACCAAAAGGATCGTGGGTTCTGGGGACGAGAATGGGTTGAAATGTGTGCGCCTATGTGTAGCTTGCGCCATCCTGCGCAGCTCAGGTGGTAATATGCCGTCTGCTGCGCAGGCTGGCCTAGTCGGCTGTCCCCGGATGCTGAAATACGAAAGCTCTTATTTGAAAGGATAGCAGATAATATATGGAGGATTTACATGGTCGCGGGGGGATATGATATTTTCCAACACGAGAAGATAGATGTCGTATCTCTAAGTGGCCATGTAATTTTCTGTTTATTGTATAGACGCCGATGAAATACTAGGATAACGATTTCTTGGACTAATCATTTATTTGCTGAATGACTCCAACAAAATATAGATCTTACGTATATTTGAATTTTGGTCAAATTTGGCTGAGACTGAAGTAGCCATGACAAGCGCGTTTTCTTCAGATGTGAAAGATAAAAATCGTATCTTCTGACTGGATAAGAAATTTTCGTCACTGGAAAAATCCTGGTATTTCATCGGTGTCTCTATAATAAATATATATACCAAACCATTGGATAGTGTCTTTCGCGGGCTGTGATTGGATACTCAAAGTCGGGATAGTATCTGCTATTCTGTTATCAACAAGAAAAGCCCCAGGGGCATTAGACCCCGCCGTTATTCCCCCCCCCCCAGGGAGTGTAAAATATGTTACAGTCACTCAAGATAAAAGCCCTTGCCTGTGTAGCGAAAGACACGACGAGTATTTCTTTGGCCGAGCGAAAACCGGAGGTCTGGGGCAAGTGACCACCAAAAAAAAAAACCACGGAAAAAAAAAGGGTATTACTAGACCCCGTCCTGACGGCGGGGTAATTAAGTGGAAAGCGGGAAGCCCTTACAACCTCTCATTATCCTCTCATTATACTGACTATAAGGCATTAAAAGAAAACTTATGAATTCATGTTTGTTCTCTAGCTCACGTCGATCGATTTCCTTGTTTTCCGTTGTGCAAACGTAAATGAATTTGTTGGTCTTTTAACAAAAGATCAAAGCTGCTTTTATATCACCTTCTGCTCATATTTGACACTTCGGCAAAGATTTTAAAAGCCTCTTTCTAGCTAGCCTGCGTGCAGACGTCTCTTATTTCCAAGCAAAGGAAATAGGAGACGTCTGCACGCAGGCTACTTTCCAGCGAAAGAAAGAAAAAGCGAAATGTGTCACTATTAATTCACTTTTATAGCGATGATGTAATCGTCGCTATGATGGTGTCGTGCAGGTTTGTCGTGGTTACATCCGGGAGTTCCATGGCAGTAGGGCCGTCTTGGTCATGAATGATATTCTGGCGGGGAGCCGGTAACATGATTACGTACGAAATTAATTAAATAATTTTGTTGTGTGACAAAGCCTTTAGGCCTAACTCAGCCTGTAGAAACGGTTGCCTTCTCCGCTCGATTTAGTTTACTAATTCGGCCAATAATCAAGGCAGCTTATTGGCGTTATCGCGTGTATATGACGATGCAAAGAGTAAGCGATTAGGGCATAAGACGGGATGGCTCGGTTTGCCGGGATCTCTGCCACGGGGGGCTACTCAATAAAGTTTTATACGGGGAGGCTCCGCCCAGAGGTTCAAACCCTTACCCTTTAATATACTTATTTTTACGAAAATGGTACCCTTTCATATACCTAGAGCAAAATTGCACCCCTTTCTTATACCTCAAGGATAAGCCAAAACAATAGAGTTTCTTATAATCGCCACTCGCTTTTCCCGGGTTTTCAGTCGTTCTGATTCAGTTGCGTATTGATTTCTTTCAAAAAGTGGCACCCTCTGATATACTTCGCTTTAGCCACCATTTCTTCCACTTTCACTTTCGGGCGAAGCCTTCCCGTATACCCCACTATAGGGAGTACCCCCCCCCCCTCGGGATCCCGGCACGTCTGTCAAACACAATAAAATCGGCTAAAATCAACTTCGCGATTACATGGAAAAAAATCAGCCCGGCCAGTTTGATATACCGTAAAATTCCGGTTATAAGCACTGGGCCTGTACAAGTTGGTAAGGGGGTTTGGGTGGGCTTATAAATAGGGGTGGGGGGGGGGGGGGCTTATAAGCGGTATAAAAAATTGTTTCGGGATGAGCAGATGACAAGTCAATTAAGACTAACTTAAAGCGATATCGAAATACGTTTTCCATTTACTGACGTCTTCAGGCTTGGAAGCGTCACAATAACTCGGGATTTAAGTTCAATACGTACCTTTGCTTGGATCAAATTTAGTTCAATAAAATTTGGAACGTCAGTATAATTAAACTTATTGTTCCGCACCCTACTTGTGTTATACTTTCCTGATTTTCGATTTGAAGTTGTACTTTGTTTTGTAAAAGCGCTTATGTTAAAGAAACAAGGATAAATGGAGGGGACTTATAATCGGGAAATGATTTTTGTTAACAGGTTGATGGGACCATGACTGGGGGAGGGGCTTATAACCGGGATTTTACGGTATGGAATTGATTTCCCACCAAAATTAACTTTCAAATTTTATGTTGTTTCCCAGTGTGGTTCTACAGATTTTCAATACTATTATGTCGTCTGTGTATTTGATTATTCTCGTTGTGAATTATGCCTGTTGTTGAATTATATCACCCACGTTCCCAATGCTGTTATGCTGCCATGTGTTCGATTATTCTTCGCATTAGAAATTCCGTTAGACGTTTCCTCAATGCTGTTCGGCCTTATTGTTTGGCGTCCGTATTGTGTTATGCTTTTTGTGGATTTTGTTATTCTTGTTTAGAATTCTATTATTCGTTTTGCTTGACCGGGCTAGCCTGGTGCTAGCAATAAATTATCAAACATGGTGGAGTGGGACATTAACTTGGAGAAAACGTGGTTTTCACAGACCTCGGTCCTGCCTGTGGAACCTTTCTCAAGAAATGTTCAGGAAATGGAAAGAATACTTGACAAGACCCTGCACGAGATCGAATCTTCCACTGTCGAATTATCCCGATAGATTTTGTTTCGCGGCAAGACAGGTTTCGCACGAAAGTTTCATATCCCTCCAAGTAAAATTCAATTCTTTTTTCCATACTCATTTCGAAAACGCATTTCCAGGAACGTAATTTTCGTTGTTTTTGTCCCCAAAAGTAACCTATCGAAAATAGGAACGTTCCTGCGCAGCCAATTAGATCGCATGTTTGCCTAGTAGTCAGGAATGAGTAATAGTAATAGTCAACACCTTTTTTCTCCCGCAACCTGCAAAATAGGGTAAATTTCGCGAGTGAAAAGGAGTAACAAGCGTTAATCCTTTTTCCAAAACAAAGGAGCTCAGACGCACAAGCTTTTAAAGCAGCTTGGCTAATTTTAAGACAAGAACAATTTCTATCCACACAAACTAAGTGTTATTCAGTTCTTTTATTCTAAAATAACTTCATTTTTTTCTTTTATTAATAATCTCTTTAATAATTATTTAACCCGTGACAATAATTTAACTTGAAATATTAACATATCCTCTAAACTACGTTTTCTCTTGTTGTTTACTTCCTGCACATAACAGCTTTCACAAGTGCTAACACCAGCTACTTATGGCGATATTTATACTAATTTTTGAGCACGTTACAGCATTTTTAATACTTCGTACCAGAACCACTTAGATTTTCTGACTGTTTGACTTCCTATCCTCCTCTGCAGGCAATAGTGTGGCTTGAGAACAGGGGAGATGAGACTAAAGCAACAATACAAGGGAGAGGGGAAGGAGAACAAAGGCGGTACTGCGGCCTCAGTCACGTTCAGATACTCGTGATCAAAACGGGAGTTATGCTCCCGAAGGAGGCGTCCATCTTCCTTTTGTATTCCCTGAATTAAGTCTGCCTAAGTTCGGCGAATACAAAAGAAAAAAGGAATCTGCAAGCAGAGACGATTTTGCACTCGGCATCCTTTTTTTTTTTAATCAATAATGGTCGTCACTCAAATCTGCAGGCGGTTCATTCCCTATCTCACAACCCAGAATTAAATCCTTGGCCACTTCAACAGAGTTTTTGACATCTCTTTAAGAACATTTGATGGCTTCCGTTTCAACCAACCAATCAAATCCAAGGGCAATGCGAACAAAAGCGGATCTTGACAACTCTGCATCTCAAACCTCTGTGTAAGTGGCGACGGTAAGGTCCCTGGCACTGCAATCTCCACCCCCCCCTCCCCCCCACCGTTGACGAAAGCAAACCCCATAACAGCAAACCCGATTTCAACTGGCGTGTATTTACAAGCTAACCTGAATAGTAATCACGATCTAACTATTCCTTATAATACAAAAGCGTAGTCAAGTTCACAGAAAGAAATAAAGATAACATTAAAAGACAATGAAAAGAGAAATTTAAATCTGAAATTTTAAGCGAAATTGTGAAGCTTAGTGCTAAATAAAGTTAGCGCTAGAAATTGAGATTCCTTGCATTTTGCTTTATTTATGGCAGATCAGTTTTGCCCAATAACCGAAATTTCAAAAGTATTCCATGCAATGACTGAATGCCATTTTCTTTTTTTTTTCTTCAGTCTGCAAAACAATTTTTGAAAATCGATAACACTACACAACTTTCCTAACAACGTATATGTGAACCTTTTGACCACAAGCCTCTCCAGTCAAGAGCCTGGTAATGTGTAGTGCTGAGTCCATCTATCACGTGATCAGTACATGTCAACCCACGCTGTACCACATTACTACAGTGGCTTTCACGCTCAGCCAATACACATTGCTTGTACAACGAAAGCACTATGGGGAGTAGGGTGGCGATTAGATGAACGTCCACACCTCTAGTCCACTGCAAAGGAAGTCTTCTTGTGAGGTCAGCTGTGGGTTGCTGTATGTTGAACAGGGATGACTTCTACCATGATACAAATCTTCATCTAGCCAAAGACCAAAGTTTCCACTAGAAAAACAGGATATGAACATAAGAAATCAAAATGAAAAAAAGCATGCAACAAACGCTGAAAATAACGGTACGATGACCCACATAACTGGATGGTTTTTTTCTCAAACTATTCTCACTACATCATGATGTACAATTCAGTTTTAAAAAAGTCTTATTCTAAGATCTCCCTGTTAAGCTTACGAAAACTTAAACTGAAGTAGATTTTCAAAACCCTGTTTTTGCCTTCTTCAATTCCTCCAGCTTTAAGATGCGTAGCTTCCAGCCTTGTTTCCAAAACTCAGATCGTGAAAATTGTCAACTTTGTACATGGTACCAATGCGGTACTCAACTTTGCACATGGAACCAAATGCGGTACTCAACTTTGCACATGGTACCAATGCGGTACTCAACTTTGCACATGGTACCAAATGCGGTACTCCACTTTGCACATGGTACCAATGCGGTACTCAACTTTGCACATGGTACCAATGCGGTACTCAACTTTGCACATGGTACCAATGCGGTACTCAACTTTGCACATGGTACTAAATGCGGTACTTCACTTTGCACATGGTACCAATGCGGTACTCAACTTTGCACATGGTGCCAATGCGGTACTCAACTTTGCACATGGTACCAAATGCGGTACTCAACTTTGCACATGGTACCAAATGCGGTACTCAACTTTGCACATGGTACCAATGCGGTACTCAACTTTGCACATGGTACCAATGCGGTACTCAACTTTGTACATGGTACCAAATGCGGTACTCCACTTTGCACATGGTACCAATGCGGTACTCCACTTTGCACATGGTACCAATGCGGTACTCAACTTTGCACATGGTACCAATGCAGTACTCAACTTTGCACATGGTACCAAATGCGGTACTCAACTTTGCACATGGTACCAAATGCAGTGTCCTCTCTCTTTTTTCATGGTGCTTTTTCATTGACTAGCCCTACGACATCAGGAATTGATTTCCTGAAATTTGCCTCGCTTACCCTCCACTTCCGATGGCTAAGCTGTCTTTTGACCCCTTGATGAAAAAGTTGTTCTCACCGGTCCACTTGAAAGTCTGAAAGAGAGAACGAGCAAAAAGATCACATAAAAAAGTGGACTTCCAGCCATTGAAACAAATGTTTCAGCACGTATTTTGTGTAATGCGACTAGCTATCTAGGAGCTTTCTTTTTAGGGAACGACATTTTATATTTCGGAATATTTAGAAAATATGCGTTAACATCGCCATGCTCTCAAAACAAAACTGAGCTGAGCCATTTCACATTGCAGATATGCAGACAACGGCAAAACAATTTACCAAATGAAATGTCACCAGACTGATTTGCTCACTTGAGCTTTTCTTGTGTGATGTTCTCAACGCTGCTGCCGTCACAGATGTGCAACATCCCTCACTGACTGATCAAAGGAACAAAATTAATGATAATTTAGTTAAATACCTCGACTTCATTCTTGTCAAACTTGTACAAGAAGGACTCTCCGGTGCCATAAAATCCCTCACTAATTTTCAGCGGGCAGGAGCAAAGGGCACCAAAAATCTGTTAATGGAGCAAAACGTTGTTAAATAGTGTCGAAAGCAAAGCAAATAACCACATCAATGCCTATATGACGTACTGAGTACGTGTATGTCATGTTTGGTTTTTAATGTGGCTATATGACGAACTGACTACGTCGAGAAAATAGAGGTCTTCTACTAGTTATCTGTCTCCAAGCCTTTCTCTTTCTTACTACTTACTACGACCAGATTATGCACTCTACGAGTAGCATTGTGGCAATTACGAATAAGAAAATTTAACACAAAAAGGTGAAAAGGTTTAAAGCAGAGCTATCTGGAAGGATAACGCAGAATTCGCACGCTAGGGCATGCGCGTCGCACGGAGGCAGACGACGATTTCGACGTCCACACCTACGGTGCAGCGATGTGTGCAAATGATTCATGAAGGCCTGAGACATGGATGCTAACGATTAGGAGATGGATGCCGACAATCGTGAGCAATTGAGCAGTGGAAGTGAGTTGTCAAGTCATCGCTCTGCCACGGGTTGCCCGGGTAGGAATCAATACGCCAACTTACTGCTGAGACAAGAGAAAGAAGGAAAGCGTCGAGGGCCTGGTTGACCAGGGTTCCGTCAATTTCTAATAAAGTCTTATAGCCAGGCGACAAGGTTTCCTGCAAATCCTTTTTGCTCTACATTGGTTGCTTTCAAACAGCCACTTAAAATTAGCTGGAAGAAGTCCGAACCTGTGTAAAAATTCCAATACCGGTTAGCGTTAACCGGCTTTCGAACAGGAGTACAGCAAAACTGGAACCAGCCAGCATCTCTTCAGAGAGCGCTTCAACCCGCCACTGTCATTATGACTGAAGGTAGCCTACTATCTAACTAAAGTTATCAAGCTAAAGTCGTAGCATTTTAGTGTACTTACGTGGTGCGCGCCATCCATTACCACGAGTAGCACTGGCGTATCAAAATATTCCATTTTCCTGTAAAGTGTTTTGAGTGAGAAGCCATGTTGAAATGTACTGTACACCAATACCCAACAGTGTCCAACGGTCCTTGAGGGGAGGCTTCTGTTTAACTAAACAAACGCAGATTTGAACTTATAAACAATTCCGTTTAAGAAAGAGACAGTTTAACACTCCTATAGTGGACAAATAACAGATTCTGCCGATTTTGTATTGAAATGTGAATTTAAGAAGTTGAGTATAGTACAAAGGTAGCCCAAACTTCAGTAACTGTTATGAATGAAAATTACATGCTATTTGCGAGCGCCAGTAAACGTCGAAATTAGAGACGGGTACGCAATAGCACAATTTCGATATATTAAAATTCAACTTAAAACAATAGACATCACTACGAAGCTTACGGGAATAATGAGACATGGGTTTATTTCCCTAAGCCTCGAAATGACGTCCGTTTTTTTTAAGACTGAATTCTAATATATCGAAATTGGGCTATTGTTAATTACCAATTTGCCTAATCAGCTCGTTAGGCTGGCACGCCCTGCGAGATATGTAGGTTATGTAATCGTCAGGCTGGCACGGTTTCCCGCACATGCACCTGTTCAACATCGTTGCACGTGCGGCGAAAATTACGGGATTCTGCGTCGGTATGTAGGTTATGCAATCGTTAGGCTGGCACGTGCAACCAAGTTTTAACACATGCACGCGAAAGAGACACCAATTTCCACAACAAACACCTATCATTATTCAATAGGGCGGCTAAACAAAAAAAACAAGTCTAAATACAACGTTGAACGATTTTAAATCGTTTGGTCAGCATCGCAGAACAAAGTTTTATTTAACAGTGTTGGATGGTGTTGCAGCAACAAAGTCAAATTAAAACAAAAGGTATTCCATTATCCCTTCGAACACGCAAAGGCGAGCCTGTTTTTTCCCGACTAACTCGAAACAGGGTTTCAGTGTTGCTCAAAATGTTAAATTTTCCTTCTTTCGTTGGGGATTTTTCGATGGTTTGCGTTGTTTCTCCAAATGAAACCAAAATATTCGAGTCTGGACGTGACGCGTATCAGATTTAGTTAAACGTGAGTTTCATATGATCTTCAAAACAAATTGCGTTTGTCCTTACCGTTTTCTTGCCTCTTGTAAGCATATCCTTCACTTCAAACATTTGTTAACCATCACGTAGCATTCTGAGTGCAACAGGTCTTATGCCAGCCACTTCCCCATACCAGCATTTACTACAGTTTCCATAAACTCAATACCGGGGGAGGGGGGAGGGGGGGGGGGGGGCTCAACCTCGAGGTTCAAACCCTGACCTTTAATATATTTATTTTGATCGAAACGGAACTCCTTTCGCATACCTAGAACAAAAATCGAACCTTCTTCATACCTGAGAAAAAGCTTAACACTATCTCATAGTGGGTTTTCAGTCGCTCGATTGCTCCAAGATTTCGTATATTCTACGTTGTAATTTCTGCCAAAATTTTGCAACCCGTTTTAAAACTCAGTTTTAGTTGCTGACCCTTTTATTATAAGGTGTATCCTGGCGACATTTTAAAATACTAAAGCAACAAATATCCCTACTCTATTGTACAGCCGACTATAGTGAGTAATCCCCGCCGCGCGCGTCCTACATAAGCTGTGAAATCCCCATACAAAACCTTTTAAGACGCTGTTAAGTAACCAGGATTAACATAAACATACCAGTAGCTTGGGATACTTACCGCTCTGAGACGCTCTTCACTGAGGATTTCTGACTTGGAATCCATGTCTGGTAAGTTATCATCAATAAAATCAGGCGAAAGGGTGCTGAGAGAAAACGAACCAAGATATGACATCTCAATATAAACAGGTGTAGGAGTACTGAGAGAAAACGAACCAAGACATGACATCTGGGGCGAGTTTAACACAATTGCTGACAATATGCTTGAATCCCCCTTATCATTCCCCTCAGCGAAGGACCACTTTTCTTTAGAAAACAATTTCATTAAAAATTCCATTTCAGTTAATTCTTGTCGCACACTCGATCAGAAACTCTTGGATAGTAAAGCCAGTGACACAGTCGGAGGCAAACTGAAAACATCTGGACACTGGCTGCGGGTTTAACGAGGTAAACACGCGGATAGCTCACGAGGTTTGCCCGTGCGTCCACATGTGCTTCCAAGCGCGCAATTAAAAAACCTATAGTATTTTAAGAAGGCCACCAGCAGCTCGGAAATTCAGGGAATCGGATTTCGTTCCTTGAACTTTATGCGCGATTGTAAAGTCTGTGGTTAGCGCGTTGGACTTCAGATCAGAATATCGGTGGTTTAAGGCCTATGTCCTGCTATTGTGATGTTTCCCTAGACAGGAAACCGACTCTACATTGTTGCTCTCCACCCAGGAAAAGAAATTTGTACGATTATCTTCTTGGAAGCCACCGAAACAATTCGAGGAAACAGAAAACGACGTTTTAAAAATTTGTTTAACATTTTTTTGGTGGGTTCCCCCGATCTGATACTTAAAATAATTATAAATAATTTTGATTGTAAACTGAATCGATCACTGGAGAACCGCAAAAATATCGTTCATGCAGCATCAGGCACACCTGGTAATTTTCGGCACTCACCGTGATTCGAGTACAACACCGCCTCGTGTCGCTGGCTTAAATAGCCACGTTTTCTCAGTGATCCCAAAAGTGGTCGCTCGCGGAACATTCAACTATCAAGAATTAATTGAATCTTCCACTCCAAGAGCCGATCACAAACACTAATACGGTCAGAAATACGGTGTAAGTATAGCTATTGATCGAACATCAGTGTTTGAATTTTACTGTCCTTTTATGGCTGAACCAGGAAGTGACCTTTTGTTTATCATGTCAGATTCTTGATTTGACCGGCTTTTACACAGAAGCTTGCAAGGTTAATCGTTTCAACTGTAAGGTGTTTACCATTTTGTACTTAAAATCCAAAAAATTCGAAAAAATTCGGAAATTCAGGACAACCCCCCGAGGTACAGGGAAAATTTGGATTTTCACCTAAGTTGATAGCGCAAACTGGTCACCTTAAAGCAATCCAAAAGCTGACGTTTCGAGCGTTAGCCCTTCATCAGTGCAAATTACGGAATTGTGGGTTGTATGTGGTTAATATGGTGAACGGTTGAGGTATCTTGTAAACGCAATTATTAAATCCTAAGTTTCTGTCTAACTTCCCTACCGACGCCTTTACCTCCAATGGTAGTCCTTTTCTCGTTGTAACCGAATCTTGGAAAATTCCGTACCATTTGTCATTTCTCCTGAATCCAGAGTCCTGACAAATGGTAAACGCTATCTCCTTCGGTAGACATGCCATTAGGAATAAAACAACACAATGCAGTGGTGACCGCAGCCGTTTTTCCACTGCGAATGATAAACACCCCTGGCGAGAGCGTGGGCCGATCCTGGGCACGATAATTCACTACATATCTTGAAAACAAAGACGTTTCTTAGCATGAAACTTATTCAAATAACAGCTTTGTAGAATAAGTGGTTCATGTTTTACAAATGGCTTTTCGTGCTCGAAAAGGTTTCGGGGCTTTCGAGAAACGGGCCCCTATTGCCGGTGACTTATCATGTTGTCAATTTAACTGCCTTCTCATATTCTCATTCTTCGTCTGCTGCTAGCAAACCACTTTCTAAGGTTGTGTGGATTTATGTGATTGTAATGTCACCAACCTTGCTGTCAGTTTTGCAGCTTTTCCAGGTTTTGCCATAAATCCATAAAAACCTTTCTTGCCTTTGGGAACATCACCCTCACTAAGTGCTCTTGACAGCTGTAACAAGGTAATCAGGTCAACAATTAAATCACCATCTTGTTATCATTTGAGCACAAAGTCACGACAGCGTGCGACACGTATAGCGAGAGGCCTTACAAAAGTGACGAACGGCCAACATTGCTGTTAGATCTTATGTTATGAGCAGTTCAAATTTCTCAGGCCCCATTTCGCGACAACAGACCCTCTAAAATGTCCAAAGGGGATCTACAATACACTCAAAAGGCAGTTTCTACAGTAAACCCTAGCTCTAGCCATATAAGAAAGCAAACAACACACAACTGTTAACTCTGTTCAAACTAATGAAGGGCAAGGCCAAATCTACCGACAAGGGCTTTGGATGTTTGTACTGTAACGAAAGCAAAGCCACCAAACTTTGTGACCTTTCCTGAACTTGAACTGAGAACAGTTTGGTTTGACACTTGTACATTGTTCACAAAATGGGATGTTACAGTGGTAACAATATTTTGACCGGCAGTTTTTACAGAATTTTTAATTTTCCTGTTTTAAACGCAAAATTGCAACTTTCCTCGGGAAAAGTAAATACAGTTTTCTTTTATTGGTTTGGATTACTTTTTGGTGGATTTTTTCAAAGGTTTTGAAAAAAAAAAACCAAGAAATTCAAGATGGCCACCGTTTGGAAATTACATGCATAAAGTTATTCCCTTGCCATAAACAACTCATGTTGTAGACCTCAAAAGAAACACCTTTAGACGTACTACATTATCGGAGATAAGAAAAGGTATGAAATTATCCCCACCCTACCCCTCCCTGTCTCAGCAGAACAAAAAAGAAAAAAAGCCAAGTCTGAATGGGTTCACAGTAAAAGAACAACAAGTTCAAACAGTTGTCCTACCTTAGCATGTGAACATGCAGGAGGACTGTTGGAATAGAATGACTCCACCAAATGTATACCCTGTACATATGAATAACAAAAGAGTTATCAAAACAAAACCTTGAATGTATGGTGAAGGACCTCGTTCAAGAGTTTGTCTGTCTGTTAGTTTGTTTGTTTTTCCTTACACCTTGGGATCCACACAGTCCAGTGTCAATGCTGGATGAAAAACAACAGGTGCATAAATACATTTTGTATGGGTTTAGCCGCAGTCTAAGGTAAAATATTCCCAAATACCAGTGAGAAAATGAACTACATGCATTGTCTTTATACTTCAGGCTTCAGAGTTTCACATTAGTATTCCTGAATATGCTTACTTCAGTCTGAGATTAATTAGGGCTCCAGACTAACGGTAGCCAACTACATTGTGTAGTCACAGACCAGTATAAATTCCGTTTTGGCTAGTAAGTTTTGCGCTTTCACTAGCCATTTTGGCTAGTGAAAATTTCAAAGCACTAAAGCACCGGATGGAAACCAAACTAAATTGCTTCTGATGAAAGGATCCCAAAAGCAAATTGAGTGAGCAGAAACTAAAACTTACTCCGTAGAAGGATATCATAGTGTATGTATGATAATTGTTTTGTCCTCTCAACGTTTTTCCCTACTAATTCTTGTCTCAGATGGCAACGTTTTCTCCGTCATTTCTACGTTCGAACAAAATTAGCCGTCTTGAAACGTTTCACCATACGTTTCCTTGAAAGGTCCATTAGTGCGTTCATATGATATTAATTTTTTTGTCTACACGTTGGTAGGTTCACACAATTCTTTAGTCTTCTGTTATCGACTTTTTTCCATTAATTGCTACGTTCGTACAATAGTTTCTCTTCCTAGCGGTTCTCTCTACGTAGCGTCTTCACAACGTTTCTCCGTACGTAAGTAGGTTCGTCGATTTATTAGTCTAGCCTTCTCAACGTTTCTTTGTACGTTAGCACGTTCGCACGACATTGTTCTCCTCTTCGTAAGGTTTTCAGTGTGTTAGTACATTTGTACCAAAAGTCGACACTACTCAGCGTTTCTCTGTACCTTAATATGTTCATACGGTATTAGTCTTGTCTTCTCAACGTTTATCCGTTCGTTATAGTGCAGTTTTAGTTGTCTCATTTACGTTTCTCCATAATTTACTGTCCCACTGTAACAGTTCAGTTTGTCTGTTCGGCATTCTTCCGTACGTCACACATGTTCTTACCGAATTAGTTTTGTCTAATAACCTTTCTCCGTAAGTTAGAAGTTGCGTATTTTGTTGGTCTCTGTATCTTGGTTCGTTGGCAGCGTTTCTCCCTACTGTAGTACATTTGCAACCAACGCGTTTGATATGACTTCTCATCGTTTCTCCGTACCTTAGTAAGATCGAACCTTATTAGTTTTTTTCTGCTCAATGTTTCTCCACACTTAAATACGCTTATAATTTAGTCTTTTCTTGCAGACGTTCTCCGTACGTGAGTTGAGTGCTGTATCAGTCTTGTCTTTTTTACGTTTCTCCGTACCATTCTTACAACGTTCGCACAATGTTAGTCTTGTCTTCCTAACCTTTCTCCGTACGATGACATGCTCATGTAAGGTGAAAGTGGTACTACTGACGTCCAAAAAATCACTTTTATTTTTTCCTCGGATTTCGAAACTACGTTTACTAAACACTCCCCAAGCTGGCAAAATCGAACAACGTTTCGGTGTCGTCATGACGCCATTTTCAAGTTCAAAAATGATTCGTCGACCAATCAGGACAACGACCAG